>ONZH01009198.1:0-477588 GCA_900303285.1 Rhinella marina | reverse complement strand
TTGCTTTCATCTTCAAGTTTTTCGTATGGATCCAGAGAAAGTCCGTGCTGTTCTGGACTGGCACCGTCCTGAAAATCTGAAGGCTCTTATGCGATTTTTGGGGTTCACCAACTATTACCGAAAATGTATTAAGAACTATTCGACAATAGTTAAACCCTTAACTGACATGACTAAGAAAGGGACGGATGTCTCAGTGATGCAGCGTTGCAAGCCTTCTCCCCTGTGAAGGAGTGCTTTTCTTCTGCCCCTATATTGGTGCAGCCAGATGTGTCACAACCTTTCATTGTGGAGGTTGACGCATCCGAGGAGGGGGTAGGAGCAGTTTTATCACAGGGCTGTCACCTGGTAAATTGGCGCCATGTGCTTTTTTTTTCAAAAAACTCTCTGCTGCGGAGAGAATGTATGATGTGGGTAACAGAGAGTTACTGGCATTAAGTTGGCTTTTGAGGAAATGGCGTCATTGGTTGGAAGGGGTGATTCACCCAATCACTGTATTCACTGATCACAAAAATCTGGCTTACCTGGAGTCGGCTAAACGACTTAATCCGTGGCAGGCCAGATGGTCTCTGTTCTTCACCAGATTCAATTTCATTGTCACATATCGTCCTGGGGTTAAGAATGTGAAGGCGGATGCCTTGTCACGTAGTTTTCCCGGAGGTGGTGATTTTGAAGATCCGAGCTCTATACTGTCTGAAGGATGGGTGATTCCGCTCTTTACCCTGATCTTGAGGCTAAAGTGTTTGAGGCCCAGGGAGATGCGCCGGAGTCTTGCCCCCACTTCACAAATCTGGCCTTTTATGGAAGAGTGGCAAGAAGAAAGCCATTTCTCAAAGATATCCATAAAAAGCTGGTTTACAGTTTGCCACAAGCCACCTGGGAGACACACCAACATGTGGAAGAAGGGGCTCTGCTCAGATGAAACCAAATCCAACTTTTTGGAAACCATGCAAAACGATATGTTTGGCGTAAAAGCAACACAGCTCATCACCTGAACACACATCCCCCACTGTCAGACATGGTGGTGGCAGCATCATGGTTTGGGCCTGCTTTTCATCAGCAGGGACAGGGAAGATGGTTAAAATTGATGGGAAGATGGATGGAGCCAAATACAGGACCATTCTGGATGAAAACCTGTTGGAGTCTGCAACAAGACCTGAGACTAGGACGGAGATTTATCTTCCAACAAGACAATGATCCAAACATAAAGCAAATCTACAATGGAATGGTTCAAAAATAAAGGTCTGCCAGGTCTTAGAATGGCCGAGTCACAGTCCAGAACCTGAATCCAATGGAGAATATGTGGAAAGAGCTGAAAACTGCTGTTCACAAACGTCTCCTCCAACCTCAAAGAGCTTCCAGCTGTTTTGCAAGGAAGAATGGGCAAGAATTTCAGTCTCTAGATGTGCAAAATTGATAGAGACATCCCCCAAGAGACCGCAGCTGTAATCGCAGCAAAAAGTGGCGCAACAAAGTATTAATGCAAGGGGGTCCGAATAATTTTGCACGCCCCACTTTTCAGTTTTATTATTACAAAAAAGTTTAAATGATCCAATAAATTTCGTTCCACTTCACAATTGTGACCACTGTTGTTGAGTTCTTCACCAAAAATATAAAATGTTATAATCTTTTTGTTTGAAGCCTGAAAATGTGCAAAAGGTTGAAAAGTTCCAGGGGGCGAATACATTCGCAAGGCACTGTATATACGGAGCCAATGTAGTAGTGTCCTGTACGGTGCGTAGCTATAGGGGAAGCAGCTCCTTTGGGCCCGAACTCAGAAGGGCCCTTCCAGAAGGAGGACTAAAAGATTTTGTTGCATGGGAGGAGAGTTGGGGGGCCTCGTTCAAAAATTTGCTGTGGGGCCCAGTCATTTCTAGTAACGCCACTGCACACCCACGTAGTAGAACCACATACACAGCCATGCCAACAGTCTCCTGTACAGTGCCCACATAGTGGATTTACTGTATATACCGCACCCACATAGTAGTGTTCTTTTCAGTGCCCATATAGTAGTTACTGTATATATCGCACCCACATAGTAGTGTTCTGTACAGTGCCCACATAGTAGTTATGTATATACAGCACCCACATAGTAGAGCCACATACACAGCCACGCCAATAGTGTCCTGTACAGTGCCCACACATAGTGGATTTATATACTATGTGGGTATATACCACACCCACATAGTAGTGTTCTTTTCAGTGCCCATATAGTAGTTACTGTATATATCGCACCCACATAGTAGTGTTCTGTACAGTGGCCCCACATAGTAGTTACTGTATATACCACATTCACATATTAGAGCCACATACAGTGCCAACGAATAGTATCCCATACAGTGCCCACATAGTAGACGTTCTGTATATACCGCACCCACATAGTAGAGCCACATACAGAGCATGAAGTTGCTAGTTATATGTAGTACAGTTGCTTATATTACTCACCGGCACTTTATTAGGTACACCATGCTAGTAACGGGTTGGACCCCCCTTTTGGCTCTCAGAACTGCCTCAATTCTTCGTGGCATAGATTCAACAAGGTGCTGGAAGCATTCCTCAGAGATTTTGGTCATATTGACATGATGGCCATCACACAGTTGCCGCAGATTTGTCGGCTGCACATCCATGATGCGAACTCCCGTTCCACCACATCCCAAAGATGCTCTATTGGATTGAGATCTGGGTGACTGTGGAGGCCATTTGAGTACAGTGAACTCATTGTCATGTTCAAGAAACCAGTCTTTGATGATTCCAGCTTTATGACATGGCGCATTATCCTGCTGAAAGTAGCCATCAGATGGGTACATTGTGGTCATAAAGGGATGGACATGGTCAGCAACAATACTCAGGTAGGCTGTGGCGTTGCAACGATGCTCAATTGGTACCAAGGGGCCCAAAGAGTGCCAAGAAAATATTCCCCACACCATGACACCACCACCACCGAGCTTGAACCGTTGATACAAGGCAGGATGGATCCATGCTTTCATGTTGTTGACGCCAAATTCTGACCCTACCATCCCGAATGTCGCAGCAGAAATCGAGACTCATCAGACCAGGCAACGTTTTTCCAATCTTCTACTGTCCCAATTTCGATGAGCTTGTGCAAATTGTAGCCTCAGTTTCCTGTTCTTAGCTGAAAGGAGTGGCACCGGTGTGGTCTTCTGCTGCTGTAGCCCATCTGCCTCAAAGTTCGACGTACTGTGCGTTCAGAGATGCTCTTCTGCCTACCTTGGTTGTAACGGGTGGCAATTTGAGTCACTGTTGCCTTTCTATCAGCTCGAACCAGTCTGCCCATTCTCCTCTGACTGTGGCATCAACAAGGCATTTCTGCCCACAGAACTGCCGCTACACTGGATGTTTTTTCTTTTTCGGACCATTCTCTGTAAACCCCTAGAGATGGTTGTGCGTGAAAATCCCAGTAGATCAGCAGTTTCTGAAATACTCAGACCAGCCCTTTGGCACAACAACCATGCCACGTTCAAAGGCATTCAAATCACTTTCTTCCCCATACTGATGCTCGTTGTGAACTGCAGGAGATTGTCTTGACCATGTCTACAGCCTAAATGCCACTGAGTTGCCGCCATGGTGATTGGTGATTAGAAATTAAGTGTTAACGAGCAGTTGGACAGGTGTACCTAATAAAGTGGCCGGTGAGTGTACAGCACCCAATAGTAAAGCTACATACAGAGCCAGCCACTAGTGTTCTGTACGTGCTACTAGTAGTTGCTATATAGACAGCGCCCCAAGTAGAGCACATACAGGGCCAAGCCAGTAGTGTCCTGTACAGTGCGCACATAGTAGTTACTGTATATACGCTCACCCACTTAGTAGAGCACATACAGAGCCATGCCAGTAGTGTCCTGTACAGTGCCCACATAGTAGTTACTGTATATACTGCATCCACATAGTAGAGCACATACAGAGCCATGAAAGTAGTCCTTCTGTACAGTGCCCATATAGAAAAGTTGCTATATATACCACACCCACATAGTAGAGCCACATACAGGGCCTAGCCAGTAGTATCCTGTACAGTGCCTACATAGTAGAGTTGCCTATATAGACAGCGCCCCACATATTAGAGCTACATACAGTGCCAAGCGAATAGTATCCTGTACAGTGTCCACATAGTAGAGTTACTGTATATACCGCACCCACATATTAGAGCCACATACAGTGCCAAGCGATTAGTATCCTGTACAGTGGTCCACATAGTAGAGTTACTGTATATACCGCACCCACATAGTAGAGCCACAATACAGTGCAAGCCAGTAGTGTCCTGTGCAGTTCCCACATAGTAGTTACTGTATATACTGCACCCACATAGTAGAGCCACATACAAAGCCAAGCCAGTAGTGTCATGTACAGTACCCACATTGTAGTTACTGTATATACCGCACCCACATAGTAGAGCCACATACAGAGCCAAGCCAGTAGTGTCCTGTACAGTGCCCACATAGTAGTTACTGTATATACCGCAGCCACATAGTAGATTATTATTATTATTATTATTATTTATTATTAAAGCGCCATTCATTCCACAGCGCTGTACATGTTGAAAGGGGTTTACATACATAGTCTAGACAATTGCTCTAGGACAAACAAGTTACAGACTGGTACAGAAGGAGAGAGGGCCCTGCCCGTGAAGGCTTACAATCTATGCGGTATGGGAGGACACAGTAGGTGAGGGTAAAGCTGGTCATGGCAGTGTAGCAGCAGCAGGGTCACAGGTTGTAGGCTTGTCTGAAGAGGTGGGTTTTCAGATTTCTTTTGAAGGATTCCACTGTAGGTGAGAGTCTGATATGTTGGGGTACAGAGTTCCAGAGTATTGGGGCTGCGCGGGAGAAATCCTGGAGGCGATTGTGTGAAGAGTTGATAAGAGTGGAGGAGAGAAAGGAGGTCTTGTGAGGATCGGAGATTACGTGTGGGGATGTATCGGGAGAGTAGTTCTGAGATGTAGGGAGGGGACAGGTTGTGGACGGCCTTGTATGTATTTGTTAGTATTTTAAACTGAATTCTCTGGGGAATGGGGAGCCAGTGAAGGGATTGGCAAAGGGGAGAGGCAGAGGAGTAGCCGGGTGAGAGGTGGATTAGTCGGGCAGCAGAGTTGAGGATAGATTGGAGGGGGGCTAGGGTGCTAGATGGAAGGCCACAGAGGAGAATGTTGCAGTAGTCTAGGCGGGAGATGATGAGGGCAGGTATTAGTACTTTGGCAGACTCATAGTTGAGGAACGCACGGATACGGGAGATATTTTTGAGTTGGAGGCGGCAGGTGGTGGAAAGGGCTTGGATGTGTGGTCTGAAGGAGAGTGCAGAATCCAAGGTCACTCCAAGGCAGCGGACCTGTTTAACGGGGGAGAGTGTGCAGTCGTTGATGGTGATAGATAGGTCTGTTGGGAGGGCTGTGCAAGATGGTGGAAAGATGATAAATTCTGTTTTATCCATGTTAAGTTTTAGAAAGCGTGAGGAAAAGAAAGAGGATATTGAAGATAGGCATTGTGGGACTCTGGATAGTAAGGTGGTGATGTCTGGACCAGAGAGGTAGATTTGTGTGTCATCAGCATAAAAGTGATACTGAAAGCCATGGGACTCTATGAGCCTGTCCCAGGCCAAAGGTATAGATAGAGAAGAGCAGGGGACCTAGGACTGAGCCTTGTGGGACACCAACAGAGAGGGAATGGGAGGAGGAGGTGGCGTGAGAGTGGCAGACGCTAAATGTCCGGTCGGTGAGGTATGATGCAATCCATGAGAGGGCCAGGTCAGTGATGCCAAGAGACGAGAGAGTTTGTAGTAGAAGGGAGTGGTCGACGGTGTCAAAGGCAGAGGACAGGTCAAGGAGGAGGAGAACAGAGTAATGTTTTTTGGTTTTGGCTGCTAGCAGATCGTTGGTGACTTTAGTAAGGGCAGTTTCAGTCGAGTGGTGGGGTCGGAAGCCTGACTGTAGGTGGTCAAAGAGTGAGCAGGAGGAGAGGTGAGAGGACAGTTCTGAATGGACATGTTGCTCAAGTAGCTTTGAGGCATATGGCAGAAGTGATATGGGGCGATAGCTGGACAGAGAAGATGGGTCGAGTGAGGGTTTTTTAAGGATGGGTTTAATTGTAGCGTGTTTAAAACCAGAGGGGAAGACACCAGAGGTCAGTGATAGGTTAAAGAGATGAGTTAGGGCTGGGATGAACAATGAGGAGAGGTTGGGAATGAGGTGGGATGGGATTGGGTCAAGTGCGCAGGTGGTGAGATGTGATCTGGAGAGTAGGGTGGAAAGGTATTCTTCTGTAATTGTGGAGAAGCAGGTTTTGGTGGAAGAGTACTGAGCAGTTATGTAGAGGGGCTGAGGGGACTGTGCACTGAAGCCTTCTCTGATGTTGACGATCTTTTGTTTGAAATATGTGGCAAAGTCCTCTGCTGAGATAAGAGGTGAAGGAGGGGGCGCCGGTGGACGGAGAAGAGAGTTAAAAGTGTTGAACAGTTGTTTGGGGTTGTGGGACAGAGAAGATATTAGAGATGAGAAGTAGGCCTGTTTTGCATCAGAGAGTGATGATTTGAAAATGAGGAGGGATTGCTTGTATGTGGTGAAGTGATCCTTAGAATGGGATTTCTTCCATTGCCGCTCAGCAGCTCTGGAAGCTTGTCTGAGTTTCTTGGTCAGGTCTGTGTGCCAGGGTTGTCTGTTGATTTTCCGGGATTTGTGGAGTGTGAGGGGGGCAACAGAGTCCAGGGCTGTAGCTATTGTGGTGTTATACAGAGTGGTGGTAGCATCGGGGTCTTTGAGGGAATGAATGTTGTAGAGAGGTGAAAGAGATTCCGAAAGTAGGTGAAAGTCGAGATGTTTAAGGTTCCTGCAGGGGTGTGCTAGTGTGTGGACCGGAGGAGCAGCAGAAGAGACCAGAGAAGAGAAGGTGAGTAAGTTGTGGTCAGATAGGGGAGTGGCGAATTAGAAAGGTTAGATAAGGAGCAGAGGCGAGTAAAGATCAGATCTAGAGTATGACCATCTCTGTGGGTGGGAGCGGAAGACCACTGGGAGAGGCCGAAGGAGGAAGCGAGTGCCAGAAGTTTGGAGGCGGTCGAGTTGCAAGTGTCGATAGGGATGTTGAAGTCACCCTTGATGATAGTGGGAATGTCGGCAGAAAGAAAATGTAGGAGCCAGGTATTAAAATGGTCAAGAAAGATGGTGGCTGGGCCTGGGGGGCGGTAGATAACAGCTACTTTGCAGGTTGGAGGGAGAGTAGATGCGAACAGAGTGTACTTCAAATGAAGTGAGAGTTAAGGGTGGTGGTGGAATTGGGCTGTAGGAGCAGTTTCCAGACAGAAGCAGACCAACTCCTCCACCATGTTTGCAGCCAGGGCGTGGGGTGTGGGTGAAATGAAATCCGCTATAAGAGAGAGCAGCAGGGGAGGCAGTGTCAGAGGGTGTCAGCCATGTTTCTGTGATACCCAGAAGGGAAAGTTTGTGTGAGATGAAGAGGTCATGGATGAAAGACAGTTTGTTATTAACTGAGCGTGCGTTCCATAATGCTCCTGTCAGAGGAACCGAGGGAGCAGGGGTCAGGGGAATGTTTTTTAGGTTTAAGAGATTGCAGAAATTTGTAGAGGGGGATTGTAGTGAGAGGAGGAAATAATGGTGGGGATTTGCTGTGGGGGGCCTGGATTTGGAGAGATGTCGCCAGCAATAAGTAGAAGCAGGGAAAGTGTCAGTAGGTGAGAGAAAGAGAGGGCATGAGGAGGCCGTGTGTGTTTGGGAAAGAAATGTTTTATGTCACTAAACAGGTTTGCACAGGAGGTTAGATGAGTGGGTAAAATGGAGGGAGAGATGAACAGTTCCTTGCTGGGTGATTGTATGTAAGAGCATTTTTGGAGGTTTAGGGAAAGTGGGAAGAGCAAGATGAGAAATTGAATCATTGTTTGCATTAACTATTTCATTAGTTACCTTTGGTCCCCTTCCGGTCCCATTCTGGTATAATTCTGTATGTGCACTTAAAGAGTTGCACTTGAAAGATGTTGTATGGAAAGACCTAGGTCTAAAGACCTAAGCACTTAGATTTATACCACTCTGTGCTCAATCAGGTGTGACCAAGTGGGGAGGAGGTTATAGTTGGCCTAATCAAAGTAGGACCAGACACAGGGGTGAAATAGTCAATATAAACAAGTACTCAATAAATCCATCATCAGGGAAAAAGACATTAATGTTCAGTAAAGACATACCAGGGATTGGGAAGGAAAGATGAGCTATGTGGATGTTATCAGGTTCTTGGAAAGTTGGGTGCAGTTGCGTTCAGTAAAGACATACCAGGGATTGGGAAGATCAGTAGATCCACATACAGAGCCAATCCAGTAGTATCCTGTACAGTGCCCACATAGTAGAGTTACTGTATATACCGCACCCACTTATTAGAGCTACATACAGTGAAAAGCGAATAGTATCCTGAACAGTAGCCACATAGTAGAGTTACTGTATATACCGCACTCACATAGTAGAGCCACATACAGGGCCAAGACAGTAGTGTCCTGTACAGTGCCCACATAGTAGTTACTGTATATACCGCACTCACATAGTAGAGCCACATACAGGGCCAAGACAGTAGTGTCCTGTACAGTGCCCACATAGTAGTTACTGTATATACGTCACCCACATAGTAGAGCCACATACAGTGCATGAATAGTAGAGTTACTGTAGATACCGCACCCACATAGTAGATCCACATACTGGACCAAGCCACTAGTGTCCTGTAAAGTGCCCACACAGTAAAGCCATACAGTAGAGCCAGTAGTGTTCTGTACAGTGCGCACATACTAGAGCCATATAGTAGAGCCAGTAGTGTTCTCTACAGTGCCCACATATGTTTTTCCTATGTTTTTTATTAATTTAGGCTTTTCTTGTGCAGCGTCCGATGCAGGACACGACTGCGCACGAGGTAGTTACAGACCAGACTTGTGCATACAGTAACTTGGCATGACACAGGACAATACAGAGAACCTCCTCAGCCAATGAGATCCCTCTGGGTCAGATCCACCCTCCTAGGTTCTGCTGCCGCCTCTGGGTTTTTTGTTTTTTTGCACGCTTTGTGTTCATTAATATTTACATTTCGATTAAGAACAGATTTAAGGACTGAATACTACAAGCAAATATTAGTACAACCACAATGTGTTATGTCCCATCGAGAAGGTCAAAAATGATCTAATCCGAGCAAACATGTTTATAGAAAATTACCGGAGAGGCAGGAACATAATATGAATGCGGAAACTGATCATACACTGGTGTAACTAGAGGTATAAAGTATAATACAGCATATGTATAAACCACCAGCTTCTCATTAGTCCTTAAAGAGTAGCTGTAATTAAGGTCCAGCTGGGTCTCACCAGTTGGGGGCATGTCCCTGCACAGTCTGACACTATCCAATCAGTGCTGCCAGTCTAAGACTGTGCAGGGACACACCCCCAACTGGTGACACCCAGCTGAACCTTCATTGCGAACCACTAGGAATCAGGATAATCAGTAAGAGGACTAATCTGATTGGTTGCTGTTGCTCCCACTATGTGTCACAAAAAAACAAACAAACAAAAAGCAGCAAAAATGACTTTCTGCTGGATCGGGGGACTAAGGCGATAGAGGAAGTTGCCCTCCCCTGTGTAATGATGTGGGTGGAGCTACTGTGCCCCACCCATAAATGCAAATGTATGTCATCATCTGATCAGCTGAATCTGATGTTTCCTACCTGCTGTTCCCTTTCTCCTCTCACAGCATGCAGTCTCACAGACACTGCAGCTGCATCTCCCCCCTTCCACTTTTCATGTATGCATATGTGTTACTGATTTACTGAAATACATTCAGGGTAGGGAAGCGTGAAAGGGTTTGTCCCTTCAAAGAAAATGGGGGCATATCGCTATGATATTCCCCCATTGTCTGATAGGTGTGGGTCCCACTACTGGGACCCGCACCTATATCAAGAACGGAGCGGGGAAAGTTGAGGAGGGCGCACTGTGCATGTGCAGCCACCCTCCATTCATTTCTATGGGGCCGCCGAAATTTCCGTCAGGTACATAGAAATGAATGGGAGCGGTGGCGCACATGTGCTCCCATTCATTTCTATGGGAGCAGGGGGGAGCTGTACCTAGTGGTGGCCGGACCCTGCTGTGTTCTTGATATAGGTGCGGGTCCCAGCGGTGGGACCCGCACCTATCAGACAATGGGAGCATATCCTAGCGATATGCTGTTAGTGTCTCAAAAGAGACTACCCCTTTAAGTGCTCCAAGGGTGGGCCCTAGTAACTCTGAGCAACCTTGCTTCTCCTTACTCTGTCAGCCCCACCGCCTGCATCTCTGTATAGGCTTCTTAAACATAGGGCCTTTCCTAGTTACAGATGCTTCGAAAATGATGGGTCACTTTTCCCTCTGGGCCTTGTGTAAGGCAATATGTCCGACCATGCCTCTACTAGCTGGAGGCAGATGACACAATATCAATCTAATAGGTGATGGAGACAGCTCCACCTACCTCCCCCCCCCTCCCTGCACAGTGACCTCTGCACAAAACAAAGAGCATGCCCACACTGTTCATTCTGTAGCTACAACAGATCTGAATGTCCTGATCACAGAGTTCTTCATATAATGTCCCGTTTTCTTCCAGGAACTGCCTGGAGCCTACTGCGCGCCTCTCTGAACATCTAATATGTATTGTACTCAGTCTGGCATGTCCCTCTTAAAGGGACACTACACCTAACATCTACTTCTATTTGGTGTACAGTTGAGTTTGATTTTAATGTTTCCTATCAGGTTACAGAAAGGCCAAAGTAAACAGTCATGTTCCTCCAAGTCCTCCATAGATATGGACCTTCAGCTCGTCAAAACAGGCATGTTCCTTTATTAGTAGAAGACAAGCGGCTGCCAGGTGACCGTCCGTTCTTTATCAACCTGTCCTAGGTGCACAGTGAAGGCACAGAACCAAGACGCTGGATTTACAGTCCCTATTTGTCAAAGGTGGAGGTTCTGTCACCTCCCAATGGTGCTGTTTTTGCCAAATATATCACTTGTGTGCACATGTGACATAACACGAGGTCCGACTGTGCTTGATTAGAAAATATAAATGGAATAAGAGTAGATTATCGAAGAACCAGGTATTTGAAGGCCTCCACAAGGAGGTATAGACTTTCCTGCAGGAAAATTTCCAGGTCACGGTCCCCAGAATAATCATGGATTGGTGGAGGTGTCAGACTGAGGTGTGGTCAGGAATAGAGCCACGGGTTCTCATCGGGAGATCAGTCAGGATGAGGCAGGAGCAAGTTGGAGGTCAGCACAGGAGGTGTACAACAGGTACCTGGCTTAGTAACCGATGGGCAAGGCAGGAACAGAGGAAAATCCAGGAATCAGAACCAGGAGTAGCACCAGGTGAGGTATCTGGAAGTCAAGGTAGGAACATCGTTAGAAACAGGAGAAGTACAACAGCTACCAGGTGTAGTAACTAATGGGAAAGGCAGGGATGCAGTCTAGAAAAGCCAGGAGTCGGGACCAGGAGTAACACTACAAGTACCAGGTGAGATATCTGAGGTCAAGATAGGAACATAGTCAGGAACAGAGTACAGACAGATGTCATGGAGCAATACTACAGTCATCAAAGTGTGCAGGGACAGAAGCCAGGAAGGTTAAAATTCAATCACCAGGCAATAAGTGTCAGATCGATGACCCCTTCACATACTGGAGGCCTCTAGGCCTGATTTCATCTTCTGGCCCCAGTTGCCTTGACAACTCTACACTGCTCAGCGCAGTAATCAATAGATTCCGAGGTTCAGAAAGCATGAAATGTGTTTGGATATGTAGTAATGGGTCACTGTCATCATAGGGAGATTTGGATGCTTGCCTGGTTAAGGTGCTTAAAGTGGTATTCTCATCTTAGACAATGTGGGAATATCGCTAGGGCCTCTGGGACCCACACCTATCTTGTAAACGCAGCCGACAAAGTGAAGGAGGGTGCACAGCACAAAAGCGGTCACTCTCCATTAATTTCTATGGGGCAGCCAAAAATAGTTGAGCGCGCTGCTTGATTATTTTTGGCAGGCCAATAGAAACACTCGGACCTGGCACTGCTGGCCACCACTTTGCAGGCTTTGTCCTATCTATCTATCTATCTATCTATCTATCTATCTATCTATCTATCTATCTATCTCATATCTATTATCTATCTAGAAAACAGGTAATGTGAGCAGCACTGCGTATGCTGGATTACTCGATGTGCCAGCGGCTGCGGACTTTGATCCAAAAAATTCAAGACTAAATAAATAAATAAATAAAAAATTCCAAGGCACTCCCAGAAAATAATATCAAGTGTTGTGTTCTTTAATCATCAAACAAAAATGCGACGTTTCAGTCCTCTCATTGGGACTTTTCTCAAGCAGTGAAAAGTTGAGAAAAGTCCCAGTGAGAGGAATGAAACGTTGCGTTTTTGTTTGGTGATTAAAGAACACAACACTTGATATTATTTTCTGGGAGTGCCGTGGAATTTTTTATTTATTTATTTTTTTATTATATATCTATCTATCTTTCTATCTCATATCTATCTATCTATCTATCTATCTATCTATCTATCTATCTATCTATCTATCTATCTCTTATCTATCTATCTATCTAATGTCTATTATCTATCTATCTATCTATCTATCGTCTATTATCTATCTATCTCTCTCTCTCTCTCTCTCTCTCTCATATCTATCTATCTATCTATCTATCTATCTATAATCTATCTATCTATCTATCTATCTATCTATCTATCTATCTATCTATCTATCTCTCGTTGATGGTACCAGCGTCCCTCCTTTATTCCTCTCGGCAGTGGTCGTTAGTTATGGACAGGGCTGGCAGGTTCAGTGATCCGGAGCACATTTAGTTGAGCCTCGCTGCTCCTTCCCTGAAGAAAGTGATTAATTACAAGCATATTCCATCAAAGTGACTGGCTTCAAGGTCTGTCCTGGTCATCGGCGGATGAGCGGCGCTGCCATTGTGACCTTCCGCGCGTCACTGTATTTTACATCTGCAAATGTAAAGTAATAAATTAACGAAAAGCCGGGAGATTCTAGAATTCTATTAAAGGGGTTCTCTTCTTAGGCGATCTCTACTTGTTAAAAAGGTCTCTTGACAATAAGCTGATCACAAAGAGTCCTCCTGCTAGGAATTCCAGAATACAGCTGGAGTCTATAACAGTAAGTGTTCAGTTTCCCTGCAGTGCCACCACAGGGAAAATGAAGAATTACACAGTGTCCTATCAAGTGAATGTGCTTTATGTGTAAGACAGCACAGAACTGGTCCTCCAGAGCGAGAGACACTCTTATACCTGCCCCCCACACCTAGAGACGAGGATCCTGAACAGAGGACCCCCACTATTTACACAGAATTCGCTAATAGTGTATTGTGAGTTTTCTAAACCAGACAACCCCTTTAATAAGCAGAACCTAAGTTAAAGTTGAATGATTTTTCTCGCTTCCTTGTACTGAATGGGAGAGGGTTGACCATGCCTGAGGATGGAGACCGTCTGCTGTACAGCTCCTGGAGGACGTCACTTCTGACATGTCTAATTTAGATGATGTTTTCTGATAACTCTGCATTGTGTTACTCCTCTATTATTCCTACTCAGAGGCGTAGCTACCGGGGGGGGCAGGGGGGGCGACGGCTCCGGGCCCAGTGACTCAGGGGGGGCCCAGCAAGGATGACTATCAGGCGAATACAAGTGAGTGCTTCCATTATGGAAGCGCTCACTTGTATTTAGGGACCCCCATCAGACCTCAGATCAGCCCACCCAGCCACATAAGATTAAAATAAAAAACCTCTCTTACCTGTCCCGCGCTGCGGCTGCCCTCCGGTCCGGCGCTCCACTGTCTCCCTGGCCGGCGCGCACTATGACGAAAGCTGTAGTTTGCCTGCATGACATAGTGACTCAAAATCTGCTCTTTAGTCAGAAATTACCCTGTCCCCATCCTATTTCTTCATATTGCATAAGTAACATTATGCATATCTTATACTAGACATCACTGCTAGCTTCAGTGTTGATGAGGATTTATTGTTTTGAGTCATTCTTTTGAAGGCAACAAGTATTTGTAAGTTTAGTTTGGTGGATTCAGGCAAGAAAGTGGCATATAAAAACAGTCATACACACCTCTAACAATCCCCCACTGCTGCCGTTCTGACACTCCCCATGCCCCTGCTGGTCTTTGCTTCCTGATTCCTCTTGACACAAAGGAAATGTCCACTCAGCCAATCACTGGCCATAGGCATGACCTGTTTTATCCAGTGATTGCACACAGCGTCAGGTCATAGTACGCACCGGCCAGGGAAGACAGTGGAGCGCCGGACCGGAGGGCAGCCGCAGCGCGGGACAGGTAAGAAAGTTTTTTTATTTTAATCTTATGTGGCTGGGTGGGCTGATCTGAGGTCTGATTGGGCACAATACGCTGATCTGAGGTCTGATGGGGCACAGTAGGCTGATGTGAGGACTGATGGGGCACAATACGCTGATCTGAGGTCTGATGGGGGCACAGTAGGGTGATGTGAGGACTGATGGGGGCACATTCTGCTGATCTGAGGTCTGATGGGGGTACAATACGCTGATCTGAGGTCTGATGGGGGCACAATACGCTGATCTGAGGTCTGATGGAGGCACAATACGCTGATCTGAGGTCTGATGGGGGCACAGTAGGGTGATGTGAGGACTGATGGGGGCACATTCTGCTGATCTGAGGTCTGATGGGGGTACAATACGCTGATCTGAGGTCTGATGGGGGCACATACGCTGATCTGAGGTCTGATGGGGCACAGTAGGCTGATGTGAGGTCTGATGGGGGCACATTCTGCTGATCTGAGGTCTGATGGGGGCACAATATGCTGATTTGAGGTCTGATGGGGCAAAATACGCTGATCTGAGGTCTGATGGGGCACAGTAGGCTGATCTGAGGTCTGATGGGGGCACATTCTGCTGATCTGAGGTCTGATGGGGGCACAGTAGGCTGATGTGAGGACTAATGGGGGCACATTCTGCTGATCTGAGGTCTGATGGGGGCACAATATGCTGATTTGAGGTCTGATGGGGCAAAATACGCTGATCTGAGGTCTGATGGGGCACAGTAGGGCTGATCTGAGGTCTGATGGGGGCACATTCTGCTGATCTGAGGTCTGATGCGGGCACAGTAGGCTGATGTGAGGACTAATGGGGGGCACATTCTGCTGATCTGGGGTCTGATGGGGGTACAATACGCTGATCTGAGGTCTGATGGGGCACAATACGCTGATCTGAGGTCTGATGGGGCACAATATGCTGATTTGAGGTCTGATGGGGCAAAATACGCTGATCTGAGGTCTGATGGGGCACAGTAGGCTGATCTGAGGTCTGATGGGGGCACATTCTGCTGATCTGAGGTCTGATGCGGGCACAGTAGGCTGATGTGAGGACTAATGGGGGCACATTCTGCTGATCTGGGGTCTGATGGGGGTACAATACGCTGATCTGAGGTCTGATGGGGCACAATACGCTGATCTGAGGTCTGATGGGGGCACAGTAGGGTGATGTGAGGACTGATGGGGGCACATTCTGCTGATCTGAGGTCTGATGGGGGTACAATACGCTGATCTGAGGTCTGATGGGGGCACAATACGCTGATCTGAGGTCTGATGGAGGCACAATACGCTGATCTGAGGTCTGATGGGGGCACAGTAGGGTGATGTGAGGACTGATGGGGGCACATTCTGCTGATCTGAGGTCTGATGGGGGTACAATACGCTGATCTGAGGTCTGATGGGGCACAGTAGGCTGATGTGAGGTCTGATGGGGGCACATTCTGCTGATCTGAGGTCTGATGGGGGCACAATATGCTGATTTGAGATCTGATGGGGCAAAATACGCTGATCTGAGGTCTGATGGGGCACAGTAGGCTGATCTGAGGTCTGATGGGGGCACATTCTGCTGATCTGAGGTCTGATGGGGGCACAGTAGGCTGATGTGAGGACTAATGGGGGCACATTCTGCTGATCTGAGGTCTGATGGGGGCACAATATGCTGATTTGAGGTCTGATGGGGCAAAATACGCTGATCTGAGGTCTGATGGGGCACAGTAGGCTGATCTGAGGTCTGATGGGGGCACATTCTGCTGATCTGAGGTCTGATGCGGGCACAGTAGGCTGATGTGAGGACTAATGGGGGCACATTCTGCTGATCTGGGGTCTGATGGGGGTACAATACGCTGATCTGAGGTCTGATGGGGCACAATACGCTGATCTGAGGTCTGATGGGGCACAATATGCTGATTTGAGGTCTGATGGGGCAAAATACGCTGATCTGAGGTCTGATGGGGCACAGTAGGCTGATCTGAGGTCTGATGGGGGCACATTCTGCTGATCTGAGGTCTGATGCGGGCACAGTAGGCTGATGTGAGGACTAATGGGGGCACATTCTGCTGATCTGGGGTCTGATGGGGGTACAATACGCTGATCTGAGGTCTGATGGGGCACAATACGCTGATCTGAGGTCTGATGGGGCACAGTAGGCTGATCTGAGGTCTGATGGGGGCACATTCTGCTGATCTGAGGTCTGATGAGGGCACAATACACTGATCTGAGGTCTGATGGGGGCACAGTAGGCTGATTTGAGGTCTGATGGGGGCACATTCTGCTGATCTAAGGTCTGATGGGGGCACAGTAGGCTGATGTGAGGACTAATGGGGGCACATTCTGCTGATCTGAGGTCTGATGGTCATAGATGATCTAGCAGTTTATACAGTCATCTTTCTAATACAATATTATAACCACAACTAGTAGTATGTGCCTGTGAAGTTGGAAACATGCGTTTGGGAAGCCACTAAGTGGGGGGCCCACTCAAGTATGTTTCGCCCCCCCGTGCTGAACCTCTAGCTACGCCTCTGTTCCTACTAGAAGCCTATGATTGAATTGTCAACTGGGTTTTATCAATTGGGGGTGTGTCCCTGCACACACTGGCATTGTGAAATCAGTGCTGACAGTAGAAGACTATGTGGGGACACTCTCTGTCAACAGCACTCAACTGTTAAATTATTCATGAGTTTCCATGGGAGGAATAAAAGAGGGACAGCACAATGCAGTCTGATGAGAAAAGATGCTCCAGATTTGTCACCCAGCGAATATGGGGCCCTGGGCAGAAACAATAGTAGGGCCCCCCCCAGTTACCAGATACAACAGGAAAGGGTGGGCGGTATGCTGGCCTGGGACAATGACAACTGAAGGTCATGAGCAGATGTGGAGCTCCTTTTCATAGGCCGGATGGTCTTGGGCACTGCACATGCGCCACCTGTGGTAGTGATCATGAGGAGGAAGAGGGGACACCGCTGGTAAGATGACCATGACCCTTAGTACCTGGGTCCCTGATAATTCTTAAAGGGGTATTCTGGTTATAATAAGTCATCCCCTATCCACAGGAATGGAGGCATACATTTCTGACCAGCAAGTTTGTCCATTTCAGGGTGGTACATGGGGTCCCCATTTTTGTGATCACTGTGAGTCCTAGTGGTAGGACCCCCCATCGCTCTGATAGTTATCCCTTATCCTTAACTTTTTATAACCGGAATACCATTTTTATAACATTTTTCAGGTTAAATCTATCAATCTACAACGTTGAAAAAAAAAGTTGAATCTAAATGATCAGTAGATCGATATTTTTGATCATTGACCCTCATCACTGAGTCCTCTTTTTGTGGCTGTGGTTATTAGGGCTGCAATGATTACTCGAGTAATTCAATACAGAAAAATCCTCAATGCAAATTGTTTGCATCGAGGATTCGTTTGTGTCATGTGTCAGGTTATTTCTGCACATTTAGGGACAGTATTGGGCCCACAATCGGCCATGTTATGGTACAGGTAAGGCCAGGGGCGGTCTTGGCATTTCTGGGGCCCTAAGCGAAGTTATGTCCGGGCCCCCCCCCCCAATGACGCGTCACGCCCCTGATGACACGCCCTCTGATGACATGCCCTTTGATGACACGCCCTCTGATGACACGCCCCCTCCCCAATGACACCCCCCCACACACACACACATCAAAGACTTTTTTAACAATAAAATACTGTCAAACGATTAACAATTAACTCACTGTTAAACAATGAAAGAATGTGTTTTTTCCACACTTATCATATATCACTCTCCTATCTGTTATTCACACACACACTTGTCATATATGATTCTTCTGTTTGCCTCTGTGTCTCCTGTTTTATTTTTCTCTGTCCCTTCTTTATCACTGTCTTCCCTGCCGGCGCGCACTATGACCTGACGTCTGGTCATAGTGTGCGCCGGCAGGCAAGGCAGTGGAGCAGGGAGCCTGAGGACAGCGGCAGCCAGAACAGGTAAGTATGCTTTTTTTTAAGTGGCTGGGTGGGCTGATCTGAGGTCTGAGGGGAGCCACAAGACGCTGGTCTGAGGGGGCACAACCCTGGTCTGAGGGGGGCACAAGACGTTGACCTGAGGTCTGAGGGGGGCACATTGTGTTGATCTGAGGTCTGATGGGGGCACATTGTGTTGATCTGAGGTCTGATGGGGGCACAAGACGCTGATCTGAGGTCTGATGGGGGCACAATGTGTTGATCTGAGGATTATTATCCCTGTACGGTGACATCACTGTGTTTATTATCCCTGTACGGTGACATCACTGTGTTTATTATCCCTGTACAGTGACATCACTGTGTTTATTATCTCTGTACAGTGACATCACTGTGTTTATTATCTCTGTACAGTGACATCACTGTGTTTATTATCCCTGTACGGTGACATCACTGTGTTTATTATCCCTGTATGGTGACATCACTGTGTTTATTATCTCTGTACGGTGACATCACTGTGTTTATTATCCCTGTACAGTGACATCGCTGTGTGTATTATCCCACTGCAGGAAGAGGTAAGTGGTCTGTGTTTGTGTGTTTGTTTTCTATTTTTCAGGGTCGTGAATGCAGAGGACTACGTCGGACCAGCTTTTTTTTTTTTTTTTTTAATAAAATGGTCAAACAGGGGTCTGGGGGAGTGTTTATTTCAATAAAATGTTTTATACTTGTGTGTGTGTATTTTTTTTTACAATACTACAGTTTTAGTAATTATGGCTATCTACAGACGGCCCTGATTACTAATACTGGGCTTAGTGCTTGCCGGTATGGCAGGCCAGCACTAACCCCAACATCTATTACCTCGGCACCCACCGCCACCAGGGGTGCCGGGAAGAGCCGGGTACCCGCAGGACCGGACCTTCAAAATTGAGGGTCTGGCTCTGGGGCGGCTGCAGGCTGGTACCATTAGGCTGGGAAGGGCCAATAACCGTGTCCCTTCCCACCCTGGTAGTGCCAGGCTGCCGCTGCTGGTTGTATCTGGCTGGCAAAGGAAAAAAGGGGGGGACCCCACTCCATTTTTTTACAAAAATAATTAAATAATTAAAAAAAAATGGCGTGGGGTCCCCCCTTTTTTCCTTCTCCAGCCAGATACAACCAGCAGCAGCAGCCTGGCACTACCAGGGTGGGAAGGGACACGGTTATTGGCCCTTCCCAGCCTAATGGTACCAGCCTGCAGCCGCCCCAGAGCCAGACCCTCAATTTAGAAGGTCCGGTCCTGCGGGTACCCGGCTCTTCCCGGCACCCCTGGTGGCGGTGGGTGCCGAGGTAATAGATGTTGGGGTTAGTGCTGGCCATACCGGCAAGCACTAAGCCCAGTATTAGTAATCAGGGCCGTCTGCAGATAGCCGTAATTACTAAAACTGTAGTATTGTAAAAAAAATACACACACACAAGTATAAAACATTTTATTGAAATAAACACTCCCCCAGACCCCTGTTTGACCATTTTATTAAAAAAAAAAAAAAAAAAGCTGGTCCGACGTAGTCCACCGAATCCGACGTAGTCCTCTGCATTCACGACCCTGAAAAATAGAAAACAAACACACAAACACAGAGCACTTACCTCTTCCTGCACTGGGATAATACACACAGCGATGTCACTGTACAGGGATAATAAACACAGTGATGTCACCATACAGGGATAACAAACACAATGATGTCACAGTACAGGGATAATAAACACAGTGATGTCACAGTACAGGGATAATAAACACAGTGATGTCACAGTACAGGGATAATACACACAGCGATGTCACTGTATAGGGATAATAAACACAGAGATGTCACCGTACAGAGATAATAAACACAGTGATGTCACAGTACAGAGATAATAAACACAGTGATGTCACAGTACAGAGATAATAAACACAGTGATGTCACAGTACAGAGATAATAAACACAGCGATCTCACAGTACAGGGATAATAAACACAGTGATGTCACCATACAGGGATAATAAACACAGTGATGTCACCGTACAGGGATAATAATCCTCAGATCAACACATTGTGCCCCCATCAGACCTCAGATCATCAGAACTTGCCCCATCAGACCTCAGATCATCAGAATGTGCCCCCATCAGACCTCAGATCAGCGTATTGTGCCCCCATCAGACCTCAGATCATCCCACTGTGCCCCCATGAGACCTCAGATCAGCGTAATGTGCCCCCATGAGACCTCAGATCAGCGTAATGTGCCCCCATGAGACCTCAGATCAGCGTAATGTGCCCCCATAAGATTTCAGATCAGCGTAATGTGCCCCCATGAGACCTCAGATCAGCGTAATGTGCCCCCATGAGACCTCAGATCAGCGTAATGCGCCCCCATGAGACCTCAGATCAGCGTAATGTGCCCCCATGAGACCTCAGATCAGGGTAATGTGCCCCCATGAGACCTCAGATCAGCAGAATGTGCCCCCATGAGACCTCAGACCAGCGTAATGTGCCCCCATCAGACCTCAGAGCAGCGTATTGTGCCCCCATCAGACCTCAGAGCAGCATATTGTGCCCCATCAGACCTCAGAGCTGCTCATGGGGCCCCCATCAAACCTCAGATCAGCGTATTGTTCCGCCATCAGACCCCAGATCAGCGTATTGTGCCCCCATCAGACCTCAGATCAGCTTAATGTACCCCCATCAGAGCTCAGATCAGCGTATTGTGCCCCCATCAGACCTCAGATCAGCAAAATGTGCCCCCATCAGACCTCAGATCAGCTTAATGTACCCCCATCAGAGCTCATATCAGCGTATTGTGCCCCCATGAGACCTCAGATCATCCCACTGTGCCCCCATGATACCTCAGATCAGCGTAATGTGCCCCATGAGACCTCAGATCAGGGTAATGTGCCCCCATCAGACCTCAGATCAGCTTATTGTGCCGCCATCAGACCTCAGATCATCCCACCCAGCCACATAAGAGTAAAATAAAAAAGCTTTCTTACCTGTCCTGCGGCTGCCCTCCGGTTCGGCGCTCCACTCTCTTCCCTGGCTGGCGCGCACTATGACCTGACGCTGCGCAGCGTCAGGTCATAGTGCACGCCGGCCAGGGAACAGAGTGGAGCGCCGGACCGGAGGGCAGCCGCAGGACAGGTAAGAAAGCTTTTTTATTTTACTCTTATGTGGCTGGGTGGGATGTATTAGGAGGGCGGGCCGGGCGGTCTTGGGCACAACAGCGGAGCGTGGGGGCCCCCTTAGACGTCGGGGGCCCCACGCAAATGAATAGGATGCGTGGTGCCCAAGACCGCCCCTGGGTAAGGCTTGTTGGCCAGAGTATGTGTAAATGTTAATTCTTGGAGAATGTGTTTTCCCTTTAAGACATGTAAAGGCTATGGTTCACCGTAGGTCCCGGAGGGGGGCGTATTGATTCTACGACTGAGGGTCTTACCAAGCGTGACAGCTGTAATTACACAATATGGTTTAATGGAATCTTCTCAGCATTAATCCTAGAGGTCATGGATGAGGCCGTACCACCGCCCAATAAAGAACTGACACATCAGACCTGGGGGCATGCACGGCTTGTTTTATATATAATGGGGCCCTGAGTAATAAGAATAGTAGGGGCCCATGTGTACTATTTTTGTTTTTCTTGTGCCATAAGAGGCTGCAGCCATAAAATGATAACATGACAAAAGTAGTGAATACTGCCATATAATGTGTAAATAATACCGCCACTCAGTGTTTAAGTACTGCCACAAAAGTGTAATTCATAACGGCATATAATGATACGAATCTTGGAAATTTTCCGCTACAAAGCGAATCCGGATTTTTTGATATTCGCTTTGTTAGATTCGAAAAATGTTCTTAAAGCTTTCTACGCATTCGCACTTGTCTGATAAAGTGTACGCTAATGCTATGTATAAGTTACTTTATAAGCTGATGCGTACAAATTCAGTTAATTAGCGAACTTTTACTGTTCGTTATTTGTGCGGCAAAAGCCCGGGAAGAAAGCGGTCACCTGACCTAGTGTGCAGGGCTTGCTCTGATTGGCTCACAGGCTCGGTAAGGCAGTGATGCATCAGTTGTGGTGTGACTGCTGAGATGAGCAGAAGCATTGTCTGTGAAGTTCCTAAAGACTGAGACCTGTTTTTTTAAAATTGGGTTGTAATTGTTCTGGGAATCCATATTACACATATCAGGGCTAGTGCAGGGCAAGTGCAGGGCCAATGCAGGGCTAGTAATTAATCAGGCAGGGAGAGAGACAGGGAGAGAGATAGGGAGAGAGACAAAGACCAGCTGCAGGGCCATAGTCAAGTGAAAATGTCTGGCATGGAAAAGCAAAAGGGGTTCAGTTCCAGCCAGACCTCGAGCTCCAAAAAAAAAGGAGAAGGTGGCACAGGGCAGCAGTGCCAAAGGACCTGTAGCCGGAGCTTCTACTTGTAGTATTCGCAATACTTGGCCGGTGTTCCACCAGGCTAACCCACCAAGGCGCAAAATTGTAGTGGATGAGGTAGTGGAGTGGAGGGCACGCTCATCTCAGTCTCAGCCGGATGATCTGCTGTCATCTGCTGATACAGTATCCATATGTAGCCAGGGGTCAGACTCAGAGCGTTCCTCCTGCTCCACCATTCCACTCCAGCAAAGCCCGTCATTTTCAATTTGTACGTGTTCACATAAGTTGCGTAACTTTAACAACTGTACGTTCGTTATTAGTGCGCGAATGTTCGCAAAACGCCACATAATAATGTATGATTTGTACGCAGCTTCGCCGAATAGATTTGAATGAGGTACGAATCTTTTGAAAAGTTTGACGAATATTCGGCAAAGCGAATTTTTGCTTGATTCGCTCATCTCTACATATAATGTGCAAATAATATTGCCACACAATGTATAAATAATACCATACAATGTGAAAATGATACCACCATACAATTTGTAAGTAATACTGCCACCAAATGTGTAAATAAGACTACTGTACAATGTGCATATACTGCTATACGATGTGTGAATAATACCACCACAGAACATGTTAATAATACTGCCATACAATGTGCATATACCATTATACAATGTATAACTAATACCGCCACAGAATGTGCAAAATATGTAAATAATACTGCCATACAATGTGCATATACCATTATCAATGTGCATATACCATTATACAATGTATAACTAATACCGCCACAGAATGTGTAAATACTATCAAAATATGTAAATAATACTGCCATACAATGTGTAGATACCCTCTTATAATGTGAAGGTAATACCACCACACAATGTGTAAATAATTCCACCACACAACTTGTAAATACTGTAATACAGAGTGTAAATAATACTGCTGCCATATTATATTTAAATAATACTGTTAATGTAAATAATATCACCGCTCATTGTGTAATATCACCATACAATGTGCAATAATGTGTAAACTCCACCACATAGAGCATAAAAATTACCACCACTTAAGGTATAAGTAATACCACCACAAAATGTGTAAACAATACCGCCACGGAATGCTTAAATACTGCCACAAATATGCAAATAATACTTCCATACAATATGTGATTACCACCATATAATGTGAAAATAATACCTCCACACCTGTAGATACTGCGTGTAAAAAATATCGTCATATGATATGTAAATAATACCACCACACAAGGTGTACATAATACTGCCATAGAGTATCCACATCATACCATCATATAGTGCCCTCATATCGGGGTTGAGACCCAAGTGCCAGGGTTGAGAGGTGATCACGTACTGCCTCTATGGTGGGCTTGTGCCGCCATACTAAAGACATGAGAGAACATCACAGTCACAAATGAGAATAACACTACTCGTGGAGGCGCAATGACTTCTCCTGCCACTGGGGGCACTGTCCAGGGAGGGATATGAGAAGTTGTCCTCAGGGGCTCTTCTTTCCTGACTATAGGGGTCACATTTTATTATATTAGACATCAGTTAGGGGAGATAGGGGTGCAGACAACAGGAAGGAATCACCCAGTCAGGGTTTCCTACTCCCTATATCCAGCCCTGGAGTATATATATATACGAGGTATAGATAGCAGCACAGTGCACTGTACAGATATACTGTATAAATCATCACTGCACATATATCCAGTGCTACGGAATGCAGAGGACACACCAACTCCCATCATAGATGTTTTACTCCACCTGCTGGTCAACTGTGGAATTGCATGGCTACACTACAGCAATCTCTACTACAAAAAATTTCACATACCGCACAGTGCTCCCATGATTGATCTTCGTCAGACTATTGTGCCCCAGAGAGTTACCGGGCCACCATATCAGCACAAAGTACTGCAGAATAAACTCAGACCTCAGAGAAGGCATAAAAAATAATTCAAACCCTCTAAAAAGCTTCCGATCCCGGATCAAACCCCCAAAGTGAATCCACTAAAAAATGAAAATCCACTATCATATAGTACATGACAACCTCTTTCTAATAAAGTTAGAACCAGCCCTGTACCTCACATGGATCCAGAGATCTCCTCATTCATTGCTCTGCTAGATTTGTATCAAGCTGACAGCTTACGGGGACATAACCTTTCTACTGCAGCTGATGGCAGTTGATGGATATAACTGAGCATGTGCTTCCATCTCGGTGAGGTGGACATAGAAGTTTGAAAAAGAACAAACAGCAGGTGGCGCTATACAGATACTTTTTATAGAATAACTCAGTGGCTATAATAAAACATTTTTTATGAACAATAATAATACATTTTTAATGGCATGCAATTTCAAAAGTATTCAGATCCAGGTTCAGGTTTGAAAAATGAAGAATATTTTTCGAGTTACAACCCCTTTAACCCCTTCCCGACCAGCGCCGTACATGTAAGGGAAGGGACTTGCCGCCCAGCGCAGTAGCACAACGGCACGCTGATTGGCCGGGTGCAGGAGCTGCGCCCACCCGATCAGCGGCGGGGGTCCGGCTGTGCCCAGTAGCCAGACCCCTGCAAAAAAAACACCGATGCCGGCGCATGAACCCTTCATGTGCCGCGGTCAGCGCTGACCGCGGCACATGCGGTGTGCGCCGTGAAGGGGGATGCCATCGGGTCCCCGCGCTGCTGTGACGGGGACCCGATGACTTAGATGGCAGCCGGATGCCTTCCTTAGGCATCCGGCTCCCATCTACGGAAGCCTGTGAGATCCAGCCCCCTGGATCTCACAGGCAGTAAGCTGGAAGTGTATTACTATGTGTAATACACTTCCAGCCAATGCATTACAATACAGAAGCCATATTGCGCTCCTTCTGTTCTGAGTCCTGTCATGTGCCCCCACAGCAGTTTACCACCACATATGGGGTGTTGCCGTATTCAGGAGAAAATGGGGAACACATTATGGGGTGCTTTTCTCCTGTTACCCCTTGTGAAAATGAAAAAATTGGGGCTAAAGCAACATTTTATTGGAAGAAATGAAACTTTTTATTTTCACAGCCAAGTGTTTCCAAATTCTGTAAAACGCTTAGGGGGTCAAAGTGGTCAGTACCCCCCTTAATATATTCTTTGAAGGGTGTAGTTTCCAAAAAAGGGTGAGTTTTTGAGGGTTTCCGCTCTAGGGGTACGTCAGGGTCTCTCAATTACAAAATGGTGCCTAAAAACCATTCTAGCAAAATCTGCCCCAAAATCCATATGGCGCTCCTTTCCTTCTGACCACTGCCACGTGCCCATAGAGCAGTTTACCACCACATAAGGGGTATTTTTGTAAACTGCAGAATCAGAGTAATGGATATTGAGGTTTAGTTTGCTGTTAAACCTTGCTGTATTGCAAGAAAAAATTGATTAACATGAAAAATCTGCATAAAAATGAAATTTTTGAAATTTCGTCTCCATTTTCCTTTAATTCTTGTAGAACACCTAAAGGGTTAACAAAGTTTGTAACATCAGTTTTAAATAATTTTAGAGGTGTAGTTTCTAAAATGGAGTCATTTATGGGTGGTTTCCATTACATAAGCCCCTCAAAATCACTTTATATCTGAATTGGTTGCTAAAAAAAATGGTTTTGGAAATTTTGTTGAAAATTTGAAAAATGGCTTCTAAACTTCTAAGCCCTCTAACGTCCTAAAAAAGTAAAATGACATTTATAAAATGATGCCAACATAAAGTAGACACATGGGGAATGTAAAATAATAACTATTTTTGGAGGTATTACTATGTATTTTGAAAGTAGAGAAATTGAAATTTGGAAATTTGAAAATTTGCTAAATTTTTGGTACATTTGTTTGTTTTTTTTAATAAATAAAAATAAAATATTTTACCACAAATTTACTACTGTCATGAAGCACAATATGTGACGAGAAAACAATCTCAGAATGGCCTGGATAAGTAAAAGCGTTCCAAAGTTATTACCACATAAAGTGACACATGTCAGATTTGCAAAAAATGGCCTGGGCAGGAAGGTGAAAACAGGCCTGGGGTTGAAAGGGTTAATCCAAACCAGACCACAAACGAATTCAGACATCAGATGCCTAAAGAAATTTGGACTCCAGAAAAGACCCTAAAATTAGATCACAGACCAGAGGCCTCCATATACATGCTGCTCCTTTCCTGCTTCGTATAGGGCTCTGACATCGGCTAGTATCGGCACCCCGTACACAGAATCGCTGGGAGGCAGGGGCGTAGCTACCATGGCGGCAGACCATACGACTGCTATGGGGCCGAGGGCAAGAGGGGGCCCAGTCTTAGTTGGGATCCTCTCCTCTTCTACTGGAGGTGAAAACTTGGTCAGGACTCTACCCTCTAAAGGAACAACTTTTAGCAAATAAGGCAGTGGAAAAAAATGGACCAAGGGTCATTGAAAGGGGTTTAGGCAGAAACCCTTCTGTCCTGTGTGGGGGGGTCTGGTGTGATACTTGCTATGGGGCGCTTACTTCTCTATGTACGCCACTGTGGAAGGTGTAGACTTTCCTGATGCAAGGAACAGTAAGAAATACCTGTATTGTAACTAAATATGGCGGTGCACGGTGTGGTGACTGAAGTGCAACACAGAAGATGGGTCATCTGAGTTGCATTACGCTGTGTAGTATACCGTATAGTATCCGATACTTATACATGACGTAGACAGCATATGGGGAGTCATCGAGGCAGCATGGCCAGCTTGAAATGTCCCAGCTCTGAAGAATATCCTACACCTGTGAGAGGCATCAATCTGGAAGGAAACCAAAGCAGGTTGTGTGGGTCTAGACCCATGAGGAGTTAACAGTGACCTGAGAGAGAGAAAGGGAGTGTTATAACGGTTATATTCTGAAGACTGCTCAAGTAATAGTACCGCCTAGAGTGAACTGCAACTATCAAGCTGTTGTGCCCTATGTGAGATTTATAACCATCAAACCTCTTGTGCCTCTGTATGTTCTCAGTGAGAGCAACACAATATAGGTCTTGCAGTTATGACATCTTTATAGGGTGCACATACCCTATGTGTCCCAGCCATGGTAACCACCTGCAGATTATTCCTGGGCTGCACCTCTAGTTGCTGTGGTTTAAAGAACTCCCACAAAAAAATGTATTCCATGTCCTACTAGAAATGTACATGATGTAACCTGTAGTGAATGTCATTTTCTTACCAGTGGCTGTATTTTTGAGTTATATCTCCCTGATGTTTCTCATGTGTGTCATGTGACCAGGAATCAGACCCACCAACTCACACAGAGACTTATGTGTGGACAGGAAGTCTAATTCTCTATGCATTCCTATGGGAGCCTCACTTTCAGTCTCATAGGAATAAATAGAGAAGTGACTGGCTTCCTGTCCTGGGTCAGTTGGAGGTCAGGGAGTAGGACACATGACCCAGCTACAATAAGAAGAGAGGAGATAACTCTCAATTACAGTCTCTGATAAGAAGATTACATTTACTGCAGATTATATCAAGCACCATTCTAACAGGTCAGAGAATAAAAATTTTTGCAGGAGATCTTCTTTAAGTTACAGGTACAGGTGGAGATCAGCAATCAGCGGTGATCCGAAAGGAACATGTGCACATGGCCTAGAAAGATAGGCTTCAGGCAGGAAACAACAAGGACCATAGGCCATGAGGAATGGCCTCAGAACTCCAGTGACGATGAATGCCAGGAAGGTGCAGCAGGACACCAGCGGGCACAGACCACAGGAGCAATATATGGGCATGAACCACCAACATTACAATATGAATGGTCAGAACAGAGATCTTATGACCTTTGTAAACCCAGGCTTGTAACTATGATGAGGGAGCGTCCTCTACGTCAAGAGGAAAGAAGGTTTCTCCATCCACATAGAAGAGATTTATTCAGATTTCGAGTCGGGAGGAAATGTTTTTTCTTTTATATGGAGTAATTGGTGACCATCTCATAGTGGCTTTTGTCTTCTTCTGGATCAACGCTGTAGGGTTATAGATTGGACCTGTGTCTTGTGTCAGGGGTATAAACAGATCTCATAGGGCCTCATAGTGAAAGGTATCATTGGCCCCCTACACATAGTTTCCCAGTGTACGGGCATCAGTCACTCCCAGAACAATTCAGAACTTATGCAGCACCAGAGATTTCTGATGAATTTATATATTTTTAATCAAGTGGGAGAAATTTTTATTAAATTCAAATTGTAATTAAAAAAAACAAAACTCTTTGTCGTCTTTGGTCTCACCTACTTTATGTTGGAAAGAGTGGAACAGGTGTTTCAACAATATGAACACCATATTTCTCAATGTGTTAATACCAGAAAACAGGGATAAAGCTGCGTCCTATTCTATTACAAAGCGGTTTGTCTGCAGCCACCACTAGGGGGAGCTCAGTGCGTAGGTGTTAATACTGTAATAATCTCTTTGCTTTGAGCTCGCCCTAGTGGTGGCTGCGTGAAAGTGCACTGTTTTCATGCAGGGAAGAGAAGAAATAGTTCAGGGGAGAGACCCCACTCCCCTAGGCCCCATAGCAGTTGTCTGGTCTGCCTCTATTGTAGGTACGTCACTGCACATCATCAGCATAATTGTAGTACTCCAGAGGGGGCACTACCGTTCTTACACCTAGCTAGCAGAGAATGTCATCTGTGTATTTAATTCCATGTCCTCTGATGCTGTGCCTTAATAATATTGCTATGTAACTGTTATGTTATGTATTGTATTATATGTAATATACCTGGTTGTCCAGCAGGCAGCAGTGTATCTGGCAGAGTACCTTTAGATAGAATTGAACTTACCATTCCATTCTCCCCCTTTTGGACAGAAGTGGGCTAGTCCTTCCTACCAAGGGAAAGGTTGCAGGAAGATATAGTTGAGTTGAAAGTGGAGAAGTGGAGTTGAGAGTTGGAGTGAGAGAGTGAAGCAGCATTGGGTGCTGAGGGACTAGTTGCTCTCATTGCTGCAGGAGCTTTGGGAAAGTAGCTCAGAGAGCAGCCCACTTCTGATATAAAAGGACTTAGTACCTCTGAGAGGTAAAAGGGAGCCCAGGACACCCTACTGAGCGAAACGGGTCACAAGATACCTTACTCTTATAAGAAACAGTAACTGAAGCTGAAAGGGAAACAGACTGAAGCCAGAGATCAGCACAGGAGCAGAGAAAGCAAAGTATTCAAGCTTACCTGCCAGTTTACCTATAGCCTGCTGACGCCAATAGAAAGATCAACTATTGTTTGGATTACATAAGTTTATCGCAAGTTTATTCAAGTAAAAACTGTAAAACTTCACCAAGTCAGGACTCTTTTGTTGCTGTGGAGCCTAACCCTTACCCATACCTAAACAGTATCCAGGTAGGAGCTGTAACGCCGGTGGTTGCCAGCTGCCGGCGTACTACTATTCCTAGCACTAACCTTCGCAGGATTCCTGTCCATGCTCCATCTGGACACCGCCATGTTGTTTCATCCTCCAGGGCTACTCCGGCTGTGTCCCGTAGGGGGCGGGCACCGGCTCTCTCTGCTTCTTATACACGCAGTGTGTACACCTGAAATCTGTCCCCCACCTGTCCTGGCCCAAGATCATCTATTTAAGGCGGCCCCGCCCACTCTCGGGTGCCTGAGCAATATCGTGGTTTATCCATAGCGAAGGTGTGCTATCGTTTCCATTGCTGTTATTCCGTGTATGACCCGTGTCTGTTCCTGCCTTCTACGTTCCTGTCTGATCCTTTGGTACCTCGTTGATCCTCCAGTTGCCGACTCTGTTTGCTGACCTGAACCTGTGCTGCCCACCTCGACCATTTGCTTGTTCCTGACTATGCCTCTGTCTGTTCTCTGGTACCTCGCTGCCCTCCTGTGTATGACCCGGACTGTCGACTCTGCTACCCCGAGACCTGCTGCATCTAAGCTTGCACAATCCCAGCCCTGCTACTCCGAGTTCAGCTACTACCACAGCTCTGCTATTCAAGTCCTGCTACTGCCACGCCTGCATAATCCCAGCTCTACTACTCTGAGTTCAGCTACTACCTCAGCTCTACTACTCAAGTTCAGCCTCTGCAGCTCCTCCTGCCTGGCCAGCCGTTTCCTACTCCTGCTGGTAGGTAACACAGTGAGTCCACATCACCTGAATCGTTACAGAAGCACCGTGACACAAAACTATTAGGGCCACAACATACCACTCAGCATTCCTAAACACTGGGACCGATTGTCCCTGAGGGGCAGCCCGCTGCATAACCATGTGTTCTGCCTCTATTTTTACAAGGTGACATGACTCCATGTCTTGTGACAGTCTCCACCGTGTGATGTGACATCACTTCACTGCCAGGTAAACAGAGACAGACTGATGACCCTCTTGAGTAAACTGACAAAACAATTCAAACTCCACCCATAATAAAAAAAACGCTTACACAGAGTGAGGAAAATGTTTTTTTTTTAAAATTAAAATAAAGAACATTAACATTTTAAAAAATTCAGGACTGTGTCCAGTGAGGACGATAACTGTCTGATATGGGTGGTAACATAACTAATAAAGTGTCAACTCTTCAAATGACACATCCATGGAGCCTGCAGGTCAAATGACACAAGTGTGAATGAGGCTCTCTGGGACAGTACCAGATATCTCAACCTCCAGAAAGTAATAGGATAAATCTGTGAATTTTCTTGCATTACAAATTATTTTAATTTATAGATGCGGATCGGATGCGGACCAAAAATACGTTCGTGTGCATGACCCCTTATTAATTTGCAAAATTTTCACAACATAATGGCTTTTATCCTGCGGGACTTTTCTGATGATCTCTAAGTTTAGTTTTACTAGTAAAATATTTCTGATGTTATGAACGTGAATATGGCTTCTCTCCTGTGTGAACTCTCTGATGTGTAACAAGATGAGGTTTACTTGCAAAGCATTTCCCACATTCTGAACATGAATACATCTTCTCTCCTGTGTTAATTCTCTGATGTGTAACTACAAGTGTCTTTTCCGTTAAACATTTCAGACATTCTGAGCATGAATACGGATCTCTTTTGTGTGAATTCTCTCATGTGCAATAAGATATGGCTTTTCAGTAAAACATTTCCCACATTCTGAACGTGAATATGGCTTCTCTCCTGTGTAAATTCGATGATTTGCAACAAAATTTGACTTTCCTGAAAAACATTTCTCACATTCTGAACATGAATATGTCTTCTCTCCTATGTGAATTCTCGAATGTGTAACAAGATGTGACTTCTGAAAAGCATTTCCCACATTTTAAACATGAATATGACTCCTCTCCTGTGTGAATTCTCTCATGTATAAGAAGATATGGTTTTGATGAATGGCTTCTTCCCTGTGTGAACTCTTCTGTGTGAGGAAAGACTTGAGCTATTTGTAAATCATTTTCCATGCTCACCACAATGAAACCTTTTACTCCCTTTGTAACCTTTGGTAACAATCTGAGATTGGTTGGGAGAAGGTTCCTCATGACTAGTGGGTTTATATGATAGATTTGTATTGTCAGGTCTCAGAGGTATATGAATACTAATGAGGTCTTCTTTTGAGGTCTTCTCTTCTCTGCCGGACACCTTCATTCTTGTTGTTCTTACTGGGATTTTCTGTTATATATAACAATGGATTTCATCATTTTTTTCAAACCACAAAAGTAGACAAATGTACAACATTTCTATTAGGCTCAAAATACACTTATTGATGCAGGTTTTTTGAGCCAAAGTTCTGTATTTTACTAAGCCTCATAATAGGCTGACACTTCCTGTTCTTTAGAGATCACTTCCCAGCAGTCATCTCATTATCATCACAGGCAGGATTACAATAACATATATTATCTACATATTGATAAAACAGGATAAAATATTCACAATTTATCTGCTCCCCTACCTGCACAATGACCTCTGCACAAGTCATAGAGCATGCCCATAATACAACAACTTCAAGGGGTTGTCCAGCAATTAAAACATTTTTAATACTCATCTCCCTTAACCCCAGCTACTGCTGTTCTGTTGCTTACCAGGTTACACCTGCTGGTCTCTACTTCCTGGTACCTCTCACATACAGAAATTAACCATGACAGTGACCCACAACTTCTGATTGGCTTAGCAGGCATTTTGGGCCATCAGAATGGCAGTGGTGAGAACCAGTTAGGTGAGTATTGCTGTTTTGTTTTTTTTCCATTTTTTATTAACCCATTCTGCCCCTTTTTTAAGACATAAAGCAATATTGTTAATGACTAATCTACTCATGTCCATATTGCCTCCTTTGCTGGCTGGATTCATTTTTCCATCATGTTATACAGTTCTCGTTTCCATGGTTACAACTACCTTGCAATCCAGCAGCGGTGGTCATGCTTGCACACCATAGGTATAAGCGCCAGCTTATGCGCACTCCTGTGATTCCGGCCACCAAAAAGGCCGGCACTTTTTCCTATATCCACTGATGGATTGCTTCCTTTACTTGCTGGATTAATTTTTCCGTCAAATTACACACTGCTTGTTTCCATGGTTATGACCACCCTGTAATCCAGCAGTGGTGGCTGTGCTTTCACACTATAGGAAAAAGCGTTGGCCTCTCTGGTGCCCTTGACGGTGGGAACTCACATGGGCTGGTGTGCAAGCACGACCACTGCTGATGGACTGCAGGGTTGTTGTAACCATGGAAACGAGCAGTGTCTAATGTGATGGAAAAATGAATCCAGCCAGCAAAGGAAGCAATATGGACAATCACAATACATTAGTAATGTCTTGTATTCACCTTCTCTACATGATAAATTACATTTGCTGAAGTGACACAACCCCTTGAAAGTACACCTGGGAATAATGTTTTCACTAACTAATATATTATGTGGGGGAAATTATTTCTCCAATTAGTTGTGTTAATTTGTTTTTGTTTTTCGGCCTGCATGTGCTTCTTATGCCCAGCAGGCTGCTCCGAGTGAATTTACAGAAAATCCATCATCTGACGGTCTTTCTGTAACACCATCCCGTCACCGCACGAGAGCATAATGTAACTGAGAGGAAGTCTCCTGTGCTCCTGCGGGGGGCGCTCAGAGTGCTCCAGCAGCGGGGGATCATGGAGAAGCCAAGTGACCGAGCGCAGATCGGGCTAGCAATGACAATTTGCTAAAGGAGTTTGCTATGAAGTGCTGATTCTTTGATGAGATCTGGAAAAGAGCGATCCTGAGCACTACGTATCGCTGACCAGAGAGCAGTGTTGGCCAAGCTCATTTCCCTGATAAAGCGCTGAGTTCTCATCTATGAATCGGTGCTTTATCAACTCAGGCAATGTGGATTGATGAGAAATCAGCGCGGCAGTAGAGAGAGAGAGAGAGCGCGATCCTACACTTGGCCAGTGCTGGCAGTGGAAGTTATGAAGAGGCGTCAGCCTCTACAAAACTTCGGCGGGTCCGCTGCCACTTCTAAATGTAAGACAGCTTCCTAGCTGTGGTGGTCCGACTACTGGGGCCCCCGGCCAATCACAAAGAGGAGGTCCCGTGTCTTTATGGAAGGAGCAGTGGGACTGTAAAAGAGAAGCCCCATACAGTGCGTAGGTGGGACCCAGGAGCCCTGTCCTCATGATCAGTGGAGGTCGCATTGGCTGGAACCCCACCAATCAGGTGCATATATTATATTCTGTAGACAAGGGACAAGGTGGAGTTCAATAATCTTCTGGTAATCTCATGCCTGTCCTTGTCCATCCTTGGGAAAAGTAATGTTTTGCATCAGAAACTGAGAAAACTGGATGAGCTGGAGGCTTCTAGTCCTGTCACCACCTGTAAGAAAAAAGAGAAGAGAAATACAGAGGACACCAGGGAGAACATACTTATTGGGCACAGACAGACACTGGTTCTCGGAGCCTTCATCACATAGGTCTTTCACAGGACATGTACACAGGGTTGCCAACCTTTCTGTCAAATTTTTCTGGACAACTGAACCCAAATTTACGGACAGCCCAAAATTTTTACGGACATAATAAACCACACCCCCTTTTTAGAGGACACGCCCATTTCACGCCCCAGAATAGGATTGTTCAGTAGTTAAAAATAAAATATGGCATATGGAAACGAAATAAACAATTTTCAGCTGTTCCATCCCTGCTTCTAGTCTGAGTGCTTTGTTTATATGGCTGCAGTGATGACGCCTGTGTCAAGCTGGACTTTCTGGCATCATTGCTGCTGCCATGTAAACAAAGACTGACAGGCATGTAATGGGAGAGTGTGCACCTCTGTCACAATGTTGGTGATGTGCACACTGATGTGCAGGTGTGTGGCATGTGACCACTGCAGCCAGTTCTCAGCATTAGATCACTGATTGGCTGCAGCAGTAACATACCATATACCGACAAGTCCTTGCTGCAGTTTAACAGACCAGAGCTGCATACAATGGCTCTGAGGACATAGGACAATACCAAACATACAAGATGACACCACCACATACCTCTTAAATCCAGTGACGTCTCCCTGATGTAGATCTTCTCTTTTCTCATCTTCTCTATTTGGCCCAGACCGCCATGATGAGTTCTTTCAGCCACATCTTCTCTCTGCAGAGTTTGCCACAAAGACACCTTAGATTACCCACTTTTCAGTTATCCTGCTGCTACCTAAAATACTGTGCCCACCAGTGGCGTAACTAGAAATGACTGGGCCCCACAGCAAATTTTTGAATGGGGCCCCCCCACAGCAACTTTTTTGCAACCCTCTTCTCCTGTGCAACCCCCACTCCTGTGGCTAGTCAAGATAACTCTTTCAACGAGACTCCGTCCGTTTCTTATAGTGTCATTGTATAACACTGTTGAGGGGGCGCAGACAATAAAATCTTTTAGTTATGCTTCTAGGTGGGCCCCTTATGAGTTTGGGCCCCAAAGCAGCCGCTTCCCCTGCTTCCCCTATAGCTACGCCCCTGGTGCCCACTGTGCTCCCCAATGTCCCCAAATACTATACTGTACATATAATTCTCTCCCAGTGTGCCCTCATTAGTAATAGTGCCACAATAGTGATATTGCTCCCAGAAGTTAAATAGCCCCCTTTAGTTCAGATAGTGCCCTCAGTAGATTAGATAGCCCCATGTAGTGCCCTAGTAGTTTAGATAGCCCCCTGTAGTTCAGATAGTCCCCATAGTGCCCCTAGACGTTAGATAGCCATAGTCTCCTTCAGTACAGATAGCCCTCATAGTGCCCCCAGATGTTAGATAGCCCCCTTTAGTACAGATAGCCCCCATATAGTGCCCCCAGACATTAGATAGCCCCCATATAGTGCCCCCAGACATTAGATAGCCCCCATACGTTAGATAGCCCCCTTTAGTACAGAAAGCCCCCACAGTGCCCCCAGACATTAGATAGCCCCCTTTAGTACAGATAACCCCATAGTGCCCACAGACGTTAGATAGCCACCTTTAGTACAGATAGCCCCCATAGTGCCCCCAGACATTAGATATCCCCCATAGTTCCCCCAGACATTAGATAGCCCCCATAGTTCCCCCAGACATTAGATAGCCCCCTTTAGTACAGATAGCCCCCATAGTTCCCTCAGACATTAGATAGCCCCCTTTAGTACAGATAGCCCCCATAGTGCCCCCAGACGTTAGATAGTCCCCTTTAGTACATATAGCCCCCATAGTGCCCCCAGACATTAGATAGCCCCCATAGTGCCCCCAGACATTAGATAGCCCTCATAGTTCCCCAGACATTAGATAGCCCCCTTTTGTACAGATAGCCCCCATAGTTCCCCCAGACATTAGATAGCCCCTTTTAGTACAGATAGCCCCCATAGTGCCCCCAGACGTTAGATAGTCCCCTGTAGTCCAAGTAGTCCCCATAGTGCCCCCAGACGTTAGATAGCCCCCTTTAGTTCAGATACTCCCTGTAGTGCCACATTAGTTTAGATAGCCCCCCTGTAGTCCAAGTAGTCCCCATAGTGCCCCCAGACGTTAGATAGCCCCCTTTAGTTCAGATACTCCCTGTAGTGCCACATTAGTTTAGATAGCACCCCTGTAGTCCAGATAGCCCCATGGTGCCCCCAGACGTTAGATAGCCCCCATATAGTGCCCCTGTGACACAGCAGTGACATAAAAATAAAAATGACATACTTACCTGATTCCACTGTAACACTGTCCCCGCTCGTCGCTTGCCTCCTGCACCTCGGCTTCTTCTGCGCTTTCCGGCGGCTGCCCACCCGCCAGAACTTCGCTGCACAGTCTGTACTACGCACACATGCGCAGTACAGACTTTGGGGTTTCGGCCCAAAAATTTACGGACGGTGTTTTTTTCTGCCGGACGCTACGGACGGCAGAGAAAAACACCATCTTTTGCGGACTGTCTGTAAATTTACGGACGGTTGGCAACCCTGCATGTACAATGAGTCCCTGAGATGCAGAAAATAGGAGTGGTAGTAGCCCTGATGAGATGTTGTGTCACAGTGTACTCCCTAAGGCCATTGCTCCCAGGGGGTTCAGTGCAATGAAAAGGTTGTTTAAAGAATAAAGACAGGAGTGAACATATAAAAGTCTCTCTTTACTAAGTGCAAAGTAAAACTTGTGGCACATCCAGCAGTATTAAGTACAAAGTGCAGTATCTGGTACCAGTTGAGAAGGTATGGTGGCAGGTTGGAGGACTAGCAAGGACTTGTGGGTATAAGTGTCCACTGTAAGATTCCCCTAGATCTAGAGGGGATCTAGAATCGTGTATTTATGAGAGCCTAAGGGGGCACTACTACAGTGTGGTGGCACTATGGGGAAAAAACTGCAGTTTGGGGCACCAAAGGGGCAAACCTACAGTGTGGGGGCACTAAGGGGGCAAAACTACAGTGTGGTGGGCACAAAGGGGCAAAACTACAGGGTGGGGCACAAAGGGGACAAAACTACTGTGTGGGGGCAATAAGGGGGCAAAACTACTGTGTGGGGACACTAAAGGGACATAACTACTGTGTGGGAGCAGTAAAGGGACATAACTACTGTGTGGGGGTACTAAAGGGTCATAACTACAGTGTAGGGGCACTAGGGGGGCAAAACTACAGTGTGGGGGCACAAAGGGTAGAAAACGACTGTGTGGGGGCACTAAGGGGGCAAAACTACTGTGTGGGGGCACTAAGGGAGCAAAAATACTAAACACAACTACTATGTGGGAGCAGTAAAGGGACATAACCACTGTGTGGGGGTACTAAAGGCGCATAACTACAGTGTAGGGGCACTAGGGGGGCAAAACTACAGTGTGGGGGCACAAAGGGTAGAAAACGACTGTGTGGGGGCACTAAAGTGGCAAAACTACAGTGTGGGAGCACTAAAGGGACATAACTACTGTGTGGGGGTACTAAAGGGGCATAACTACAGTGTAGGGGCACTAGGGGGGCAAAACTACAGTGTGGGGGGACAAAGGGTAGAAATCTACTGAGTGGGGGCACTAAGGGGGCAAAACTACTGTGTGGGGGCACTAAGGGAGCAAAAATACTGTGTGGGGGCACTACGGGGGCAAAACTACAGCATGGGGGCACCAAGGGGGCAAAACTACTGTGTGGGGCACTAACGGGGCAAAACTACTGTTTGGGAGCACTAAGGGGACAAAACTACTGTGTGGGGTCACGAAGGGGGCAAAACTACTGTGTAGGGGCACTAAAGGGGCAAAACTACTGTGTGTGGGCACTAACGGGGCAAAACTACTGTTTGGGAGCAATAAGGGGGCAAAACTACAGTGTCAGGGAACTAAAGGGAGATAACTATTGTGTGGGGTCTTTAAAGGGACATAACTACTGTATGGGGCACTAAGGGGGCAAAACTAAAGCGTGGGGGCACTAAGGGGCATATCTATTCTGTGGGGGCACTAAGTTTGGTGTAAGCCCAAAACCAAAATGCTGTCATCCTCAAACTGCACTCACATCATGTGTCCTGAATTGGTGAAGTTCGACCAAAACTTTGCTTGTGCCCCATGGTGCCTGTGGCAGGTCTAAGTATTGGATCTGAATTCATTTTTGGGATCTCCAAAAAATAATCTACATTTTTCAATAGATTTCACTGAGTTATTCAATAAAATGTATCTGTATAGCGCCACCTGCTGTTTGTTCTTTCCCTTATCTTTCTGTCCACCTTGTTAAACAGCTCAAACCTTCGACTGCCATCAGCTGTATCTTCTGTTAGAAACTGTAACAGGGAGATAGACGTAGAAGAAAGGACGTGCCCCCATGAGCTATGATATGGAGAGAGCTGGAGCAGAAAGGACAGCCCCCCAAGAGCTGTGATAGGGAGAGAGCCACAGCAGAAAAGCAAGCCTCCTGAGCTGTGATAGGGAAAGAACTGCAGCAAAACGGAAATGCCTCCCGAGCTGTGATAGGGAAAGTGCTGCAGCAGAAAGGACACGCCCTGAGCTTTGGTAGTTGAGTCCGCAGCAGAAAAAAAATTCCCCTTGAGCTGTGATAGGGAGAGCATCAGCAGAAAGGACACACCCTCTTAGCTATGATAGGGAGAGAGCTGCAGCAGAAGGGACACTCCCTCTGAGCTGCCAGCCTAAAAAAAAACTAGCAGGGCAATTGAAGCAATAAATGGGGAGATCTCTGGATCCATGTGGGGTACAGGGATGGTTCTGACTTTGTTAGAAAGAGGTTGTCGTTGTCTGTGGGTGATTAGGGTTTTTTTGCACGTACTCCTGGCTAAAAATTCTCCTTAAAATCTGAAGAGAATTATTTTATTCCGCTGTAAAATATTCAGTAGAGCCTCGGAGCTGAAGTTACTTACCGGATTTACAGGTTATGTGCTGTCATTTATGATTTCAACCACTAGATGGCGCAGCGCACACACAGATTTGTGCTCTGCAGCTGACACTTCATGTATGTCACTGGCATATTCCAGGATATCTTGGCTTATCTTCTGCAGATGCCAGCAAATAACTCTGCAATTCTATATACAACTGGGAATAAATGGCTGTGCGCTTTAATATCTATGTACATAACCAGAAAATAAAAATACGTAGAAGGTATTACGATAAAGAGTGTATTTCACAATATGGGGATGGTGAGGGTGTTACATGTACTGATCAGAGTTCCAGGATCCTTACTTTGCATAAAGATACTCCATATACCTTTTGTCTGAAATCACTGTTGTTGTTTTTGTTTGTGCAGTATATACTTGGTCGGTTCAGTTATAAAGTGCGGTATACACTTGGCCGGCTCAGTTATGAAGTGCGGTATATACTTGGTCGGTTCAGTTATAAAGTGCGGTATATACTTGGCCGGCTCAGTTATAAAGTGCGGTATACACTTGGCCGGCTCAGTTATGAAGTGCGGTATATACTTGGCCGGCTCAGTTATAAAGTGCGGTATATACTTGGCCGGCTCAGTTATAAAGTGCGGTATACACTTGGCCGGCTCAGTTATGAAGTGCGGTATATACTTGGCCGGCTCAGTTATGAAGTGCGGTATGCACTTGGCCGACTCAGTTATGAAGTGCGGTATATACTTGGCCGGCTCAGTTATGAAGTGCGGTATGCACTTGGCCGGCTCAGTTATGAAGTACGGTATATACTTGGCCGGCTCAGTTATGAAGTGCGATATATACTTGGCCGGCTCAGTTATGAAGTACGGTATATACTTGGCCGGCTCAGTTATGAAGTGCGGTACGCACTTGGCCAGGTCAGTTATAAAGTATAGTATACACTTGGTCGGCTCAGTTATAAAGTGCGGTACACACTTAGCCGGCTCAGTTATAAAGTGTGGTATACACTTGGTCGGCTCAGTTATGAAGTGCGGTACGCACTTGGCCGGCTCAGTTATAAAGTACAGTATACACTTGGTCGGCTCAGTTATGAAGTGCGGTATACACTTAGCCGGCTCAGTTATAAAGTGCGGTGTACACTTGGTCGGCTCAGTTATGAAGTGCGGTATATACTTAGCCGGCTCAGCTATGAATTGCGGTATATACTTGGCCGGCTCAGTTATGAAGTACGGTATATACTTGGCCGGCTCAGTTATGAAGTGCGGTATGCACTTGGCCGGCTCAGTTATGAAGTGCGGTATATACTTGGCCAGGTCAGTTATAAAGTACAGTATACACTTGGTCGGCTCAGTTATAAAGTGCGGTATACACTTAGCCGGCTCAGTTATAAAGTGCGGTATACACTTGGTCGGCTCAGTTATGAAGTGCGATATATACTTGGCCGGCTCAGTTATGAAGTGCGGTACGCACTTGGCCAGGTCAGTTATAAAGTACAGTATACACTTGGTCGGCTCAGTTATGAAGTGCAGTATACACTTAGCCGGCTCAGTTATAAAGTGCGGTGTACACTTGGTCGGCTCAGTTATGAAGTGCGGTATATACTTAGCCGGCTCAGTTATGAATTGCGGTATATACTTGGCCGGCTCAGTTATGAAGTACGGTATATACTTGGCCGGCTCAGTTATGAAGTGCGGTATGCACTTGGCCGGCTCAGTTATGAAGTGCGGTATATACTTGGCCGGCTCAGTTATGAAGTGCGGTATATACTTGGCCTGCTCAGTTCTGAAGTACGGTATATACTTGGCTGGCTCAGTTATGAAGTGCGGTATACACTTGGGCAGCTCAGTTATGAAGTAAGGTATATACTTGGCTGTCTCAGTTATGACGTGAGGTATATACTTGGCTGGCTCAGTTATGAAGTGTGGTATGTACTTGGAAAGCTCAGTTATGAAATACGGTTTATACTTGGCTGGCTCAGTTATGAAGTGCGGTATACACTTGGGCAACTCAGTTATGAAGTACGGTATATACTTGGGCAGCTCAGTTATGAAGTGCGGTATACACTTGGTCCGGTCGGCTCAGTTATGAAGTGCGGTGTATATTTGGCCGGCTCAGTTATGAAGTGCGGTATATACTTGGGCAGCTCAGTTATGAAGTGCGGTATATACTTGGGCAGCTCAGTTATGAAGTGCGGTATATACTTGGGCAGCTCAGTTATGAAGTGCGGTATATACTTGGCCGGCTCAGTTATGAAGTGTGATATATACTTGGCCGGCTCAGTTATGAAGTGCGGTATATACTTGGTCGGCTCAGTTATGAAGTGCGGTATATACTTGGCCGGCTCAGTTATGAAGTGCGGTATATACTTGGCCGGCTCAGTTATGAAGTGAGGTATACACTTGGTCGGCTCAGTTATGAAGTGCGGTATACACTTGGCCGGCTCAGTTATGAAGTGCCTCTGCTGCTCCTGAGATCATTGATTGCCCTCGGCCTTGTTCTTCTTCGTCTTCCTCCTTTTACGTTTCTTACCATTTTGTGACTTTGAGACGTCCTGTATTTGTATTTTGAACGGAGGAGGCGGTTAATAATTCACGCCGGACGCCGCTGAGTTATTACGGATGTCGCTATATTTAGCCGCTTAAAGCTTTCACATTAATCCCTGAGGGAGCACTGAATGGTTTTCTGACGAAGCGTAATGTTAATCAGAATCCTGCCAGATATTATCTCCAGTCATTATACTTCGCAATTAAAGGGGCAGGATGCACAAATTACAGCGTCCCACACAGGGCTGGTTTATTATGAGGACAAGTGCCTAGGGTCTGCAGCATCTGGAGGCCTCCACCACTACAAGTATTTGGTGCTTGGTTTGAAGATCTAGGATCTGAGTGCTGTTACGTTTGCATTGTACTCAGGCAGTGTAGGGTAGTATTATTAGAGCACTCTTTGGCACTATTATTTAGATACTATGTAACAATGTTATTTGGACATTGTGTTGAAATCATGTTATGTACTATATGGTAGTATTATTAGGTCACTGTATGTTTGTATCCTTTGAGCACTGTATGATGCTATTATTTGAGCAGTGTATGGTAGAATTATATGGGTACTGTGTGCTGGTATTATTTAATTACTGTACAGTGCTGTTATGTACGCATATTATGGTGGTATTGGGCAGTGCATAGCAGTATTATTTGGCCACTGAGTGGTGGGATTATTTCAGCACTGTATGTTGGTGTTATGAGCACTATATGGTTGATATATTTGAGTGCTGTACAGTATTAATTAAAGACTGCATGGCAGTATTATATTAGCACTGTATTGTGGAATTATTTGAGTACTATATGGTTGTATTATTTGAGCACTGTATGTTGGTATTATTTGAGAACCATATGGTGATATTATTTTAGTACTGTATAGTTGCATAATTAGAATATTAATTCATACCGAACCCTTTATGATATTAATTAAGGACTGTATGGCAGTATTATTTTAGCACTGTATTGTGGAATTATTTGGGTACTGTATGGTTGTATTATTTGAGCACTGTATGGTGGTATTATTTGAGAACTATATGGTGATATTATTTGAGCACTGTATAGTCGCATAATTAGAATATTATATGGTGGTATTATTTGAACACTGTACAGTATAAGTTAAGGACAGCATGGCAGTATTATTTTAGCACTTGATTGTGGAATTATTTGAATACTATATGGTTGTATTATTTGAGCACAGTATGGTGGTATTACACTATTTGAGAACCATATGGTGATATTATTTGAGTACTGTATAGTCGCATAATTAGAATATTATATGGTGGTATTATTTGAACACTGTATGTGAAAGCAGCTGTGCCGACAATGTTCCTGAGCCGATGTGGCTATATACTGCGCATTTAGTAACACTGTAAGCGGCAGTTCATACACAGAGATTTTTAATGTTAATAAACGGTAGTAACCGCATATATGGTGGTATTGCTTGGAAGGAAAGGAAGATTTTACTGTAGTAGATGTGGAGTAAAATAGTAGTGAACCACTTACCGCTCCAGGTGTAGCGTATAGATGAAGACTGTGCGCACACGCTCTGATGGTCGTAAGTTGGCTGCGCCTTGCAGTTCTACCACTTCGGTGGTGGGGCATGTTCAACAGTGTTTACGCTATTTTTTAATCCCATATTGGTGCTATGTGTTTATTGTGTAGTTGCATTATTTGGGCTTGTGTGGTGGTATTACTTGGTGACAGTTTGTTGGTATTATTTGAGTACTGTGTGATTGTATTATTTGGGCCTATATTAGTTGGTCATTGCACGTTGACATTATTTGGACAATGTACTGTATAGCAGTATTATTAGAGTGCTCTATGCTGGTATTATCAGAGTACTGTGTGGTGGTATTATTAGAGTGCTCTATGCTGGTATTATCAGAGTACTGTGTGGTGGTATTATTAGAGTGCTCTATGCGGGTATTATGAGAGTACAGTGTGGTGGTATTATTAGAGTGCTCTATGCTGGTATTATCAGAGTACTGTGTGGTGGTATTATTAGAGCGCTCTATGTGGGTATTATGAGAGTACCGTGTGGGGGTATTATTAGAGTGCTCTTTGCGGGTATTATGAGAGTTCTGTGTGGGGGTATTATTAGAGCGCTCTATGCTGGTATTATCACAGTACTGTGTGGTGGTATTAATAGAATGCTCTATACTGGTATAAATTATCAGAGTACTGTGTGGTGGTATTATTAGAGTGCTCTATGCTGGTATTATCACAGTACTGTGTGGTGGTATTATTAGAGTGCTCTATGCTAGTATTATTAGAGTACTGTGTGGTGGTATTATTAGAGTGCTCTATGCTGGTATCATCAGAGTACTGTGTGGTGGTATTATTAGAGTGCTCTATGCTGGTATTATGAGAGTACTGTGTGGTGGTATTATTAGAGTGCTCTATGCTGGTATTATGAGAGTACAGTGTGGGGGTATTATTAGAGTGCTCTGTGCTGGTATCATCAGAGTACTGTGTGGTGGTATTATTAGAGTGCTCTATGCTGGTATTATGAGAGTACTGTGTGGTGGTATTATTAGAGTGCTCTATGCTGGTATTATCACAGTACTGTGTGGCGGTATTATTAGAGTGCCCTATGCTGGTATTATGAGAGTACAGTGTGGTGGTATTATTAGAGTGCTCTGTGCTGGTATTATGAGAGTACAGTGTGGCGGTATTATTAGAGTGCTCTATGCTGGTATTATCACAGTACTGTGTGGTGGTATTATTAGAGTGCCCTATGCTGGTATTATGAGAGTACAGTGTGGTGGTATTATTAGAGTGCTCTGTGCTGGTATTATCAGAGTACTGTGTGGTGGTAATATTAGAGTGCTCTGTGCTGGTATTATCAGTGTACTGTGTGGTGGTATTATTTGGGCACTGTATGCTGGTATTATCAGTGTACTGTGTGGTGGTGGTATTATTTGGGCACTGTATGGTGGTACTATTAGAGCCCCAATCAACCAATTACTGAACCCCTTAAAAAGCACGAGATACAAGCAGGTCTCTTTACCATTGAGAAAGGGGGCAGTGTAGACCCCCGAAACGCATCTGGGATAGAGAGACCGTGCTACCAAGTACTTTTACTAACAGACGTCTACAAACAACTTGGTCCAAAAGGGAAACATCATAAGTATCTCTTGGATACAAATAAACAAGGAGATACAATACAATATAGAGCGCTCATTATTTCACATCAGCGTATATTGAAAGCAGGAACCCACGTGGGACGCTGCCTGTACGCTGAAAAGCGCGCGCTTTCAGCTCCTTCGTGCTGCCGAATCGGACGGACAAAGGGAGGATCAACTATACAACAACATTGGAGTTACCCACGCACCGCGTCTAGAGAGGGTAACGTAACCCATGTTAAACAAGACTATATCGATTTATGTATTGGGTCAACCCTAACCAGAGGGAGCAGAAGTAATATAACAAGGGAGAATTGCCCCTACTGTGAAAAACAGCGCGGCATATGAAGAAACATTTTAACTAACACTAATATTGAATAGACACCGGACATTAAAAGAATACTAGTTGTTATTTTACAACTTATTTTATTATCTGATTTGTATCCTATTTTATTTTTATCTTCATTTTTTCCTATTATTTTTTATTTCTATCGATTTATTATATAAAGCTGGGCCCAGCTAATTTTTATAAAGACTATAAAGACTGTATAAGTATTTAGAATAAAGATTATAATATTTTAAAAGCAAAATTTGTTATTATATATGAATGTATGAATCCTATATATGGTGAGATTGATCAGTTAATTGGATGTACACATCTATTCTACAACCTCTGTACAACTAATTATAACAACAGTTAAGATCCCAATACCAAGTGAAAGAGTTGCCCACCCATTCAGCAGTTTTATTGACATATCAGTAATTAGACCTTATATAATCAGGCGCATGTTATTGTCCTGGAAAACCCCTATAAGAAAGTGTGGCAGGTTTACCTGCAGTCCCATGTAAAACCACAAATCCCATATTGGGATATCAGATGTCAAGCTGAATCCCGCTACATTCGAATACAAGATGTCTTACGTCCCAGCCACTCAAGGCATAGCAAGACCAGGAGCTTTGGATCCCGCCGGGCGCCTGCTGGTTGTGCTCTGAGCGATCGCTGATCAGGCTTGACAAGTAGCTGAGCAGAAAGTTCAGTCTGGTTAATGAAGTTCCTTCCAGAAGAAGAAAAGACAAGACACGTTACGTAATATACGACGCCCATTCACCCAGACTCAAATAATATAATGTGATAGCCGGAGCATGAGGGGGCGCAGACACATTCCACCGCCCAACACCCTCCATTCATGCAGAGGGCAACATAAACAGTCTGGACTCTCCCCTGCCTAACCCTATATGTATAGTCTGCTGAGCATGTGACATTATAAGAGCCGGGTCACGGGACATATATGTTATATGAAGACGTCAGGAGGCGGCAGCTTATAATTTACACTGTTACATAATAACTGTATTATGGCCATATGGTTCCACCATCACATGGTGTAAACAATGCGATTTGCCCATATATTGTGTACCAGACACATTCATCACCTTTTCATTGGCTAGGTTATAATTTTTAGATAGGTGGAGGCCTGACCACTGGCTAGAATGGGAGCTCCTTGGCCCCTATTCTTCAGGAGATGGAATGGAGTGGGGGAGTCTAACACACAAAAAGCTGCTGTATTCACTGAAATACCCCTTTAAGTGTCTCCGCTCGCAATGCTAACTTTAGAGTTCACCCCTTGTGTAACTATTCTGGCTAATAATGCCAAAATTCTGCTATATTATAACCACATTATGTCAAATACCACCAAAGTAGTGAGTTCTAGCTCCTCGGGGGTGGGGTTTTCACATACTACCCAGTGTTCAGTACTGCCGATGAGGGGAAAAGGAGGTTTTCTGTTAAGGGTAAGTGATGCTAAAGCTCCTGGGGCCCAAATGCAAAAGCTGAAAGAGGGCCCCCACTCTTCCATGTGCCATTTATGATTCTGGCGTCTTCTAATATTGGCAATGTGGCCTTAGAGCCTGCTCAGTGAACAGGGCCTAGTCGCAACTGCTACCCCCTATAGCTAAACCCCTGTTTATGACTGAATGACCAGGTTGGGATGAAGATGATTTTACCCCAGGAGAGGTCGTCGGGATCCTGTGTCGCACACAATATAGGTGCTGAGGCTTGTCGGCACAGTGGGCATGCGCCCGGGTATAGGGTATCTGAGGTCAGGCAGGAGAAAGGCAGCTTTACTGAGCATAGGAAACCTTTCACCTAAATGCTGAACATTTGCTGGGATTACACTCCATTAAGTACGTACTGGAGCTCTGCGTGGTGCAGATGGCGGCTGTGTTATCCCGATGACAGTGATCCCCAGTCTATGTGGATTATCCCATTATACACCGCTGTGTGATCTCCAGATCTGCTGCTGATCCGGCGTTGTCTTCACTTACCATAAAGGACTTTGCCTCCTTCTGTTCTGTGGGGGTTTGGGGAGAGTTTAGAAAAGGATTGAAATAAGAGAGACTAGCACTAGCCTGGTCCTTATATGGGGCTTATTGCTGGAGAACATCTCAGATCTTGGTACCAGTGCCCACCATCAGCGTAGGTTCCATAACGCCCATTAATCCCAATAGAGAGCAACCACACTGGTGGACAGCATTACCACTTTGTGGTTTCCAGGACCACTGAGGGTTTCGGCGGCAGGACCCCCACCAATCACACAATTACCCCGGTAATACAGGTCACATATGAGGGGGCACTTTAGGTGTGAAAACATGGCGGTCAGACCGAGCATATCACTTGTCCCTACCAAAGGGGGCAACACCAGTGTTTTGTCACCCAAGACTCGCAACCACCAATAATTTAATATTAATTGTATAGCAGTATTATTTAAACATTGCATGGCACTGTTTTTAGATTACTACTTTTTGGGTCACTATATGGCGGCAGTATTTGAGCACTGGATGTGCAGTACTGCAGTCCTGGGAGTATGTGCAAATGTTAAATTATTATATTGTTAATGTAATGTACACCAGCATGAAGAGGTACTGTATGGTTGGCAGGGACAGGGTTAACCACCCTGTTTCTCCCCATATGGTAGCAGTGGGCTGGTCCTGCTTCCTGTCAGGATGGGGACTTCTACCTAGGACAGTGAGGAGGAAGGAAGCACATCCAATTGCTCCTACACCGAGGTTCTTAGGGACCAGCAAGAGAACCAGCAATGCACAGCTTAACAGACCCTGCTGCAGGTGAGGGACTATGGTTCAGACACCCATCACCTAGATAACAACCAGACCACCTCCTTACCTCATCATCTGGGGATAGTAATTGCACGTTGCACCAGCTACTGCTGGATGTACTACAAGTTATCTTTTGCACTAAGTAAAGTGAGACTTTTATTCTTTTACTTCTGGCCATGCGCAGTGAGAGCAGAGCTGTATACACCTTAGCTTCAAGTTCTTACTGCGCATGCCCATATCACAGCAGAGCATGGAAGTCTTCTGCGCCAGTATAAGTTTTCGCTTAGCTGGCGCTGATGTCAGAAAGCAAAGGGGAGGCGTAGGTAAGGCAGAGGGGAGGTCTTGGAGAATGAGATTGTCATGAGTAGTGTTGAGCAAGCATGCTCGGCCGAACTCTCTGTTCGGCCGAGCATGCCTACGCTCGAGTCCACTCGGTGTTCGGCTGAACACTGAGTGTACTTAAGCGCAATGCTCGAGTCCTCTCCCCGCACGAAGACGAGAGGTAGTGTTGAGCAAGCATGCTCGGCCGAACTCGCTATTCGGCCGAGCATGCCTACGCTCGGGTCCGCTCGGTGTTCGGCCGAACACCGAGTGTACTCGAGCGCAATGCTCGTCCCCTAGATGGATCCATTATGACCCCAATGCAAGTCAATGGGGACGGATCCGTTTGGTGTGACACAATAGTAAACGGATCCGTCCTCCATTGACTTTCAATGGAGTTCATGACGTTTTTTTTTTCATTGAAGAATTCAAGGTGTAATTTTTTTCATTCAACAGCAGAGGGCGCAATGTAATGAAGAGGCTCCACTGCTGATGAGAAGAAGCCTGAGGAGGAGGAAGAGGTAAGTGGTCTGTGTTTGTTTGTTTGTTTTCTATTTTGCAGGATCGTGAATGCAGAGGACTACGTCGGATTCGGTGGACTACGTCGGACCAGCTTTTATATTTTTTTAAATAAAATGGTCAAACAGGGGTCTGGGGGAGTATTTATTTCAATAAAATATTTTATAAGTGTGTGTGTTTTTTTTTTTTTACAACACTGCAGTTTTAGTAATCACAGCTATCTACAGACGGCCCTGATTACTAATACCGGGCTTAGTGCTTGCCGGTATGGCAGGCCAGCACTAACCCCAACATCTATTACCTCAGCACCCACTGCCACCAGGGGTGTCGGGAAGAGCCGGGTACCCGCAGGACCGGACCTTCTAAATTGAGGGTCTGGCTCTGGGGCGGCTGCAGGTTGGTACCATTAGGCTGGGAAGGGCCAATAACCGTGTCCCTTCCCACCCTGGTAGTGCCCCAGTAGTGTCCCAGAACTGGACCCTCAATTTAGAAAGTCCGGTCCTGCGGGTACCCGGCTCTTCCCGACACCCCTGGTGGCGGTGGGTGCTGAGTTAATAGATGTTGGGGTTAGTACTGGCCTGCCATACCGGCAAGCACTAAGCCCAGTATTAGTAATCAGGACCGTCAGTAGATAGCCGTGATTACTAAAACTGCAGTGTGGAAAAAAAAAAACACACACACACAAGTATAAAACATTTTATTGAAATAAATACTCCCCCAGACCCCTGTTTGACCATTTTATTTAAAAAATATAAATATATATATAAATGTAATCCACCGAATCCGAAGTAGTCCTCTGCATTCACGATCCTGAAAAATAGAAAACAAACAAACAAACAAACAACACAAACCACTTACCCTTCTCCTCCTCCTCAGGCTTCTTTGTAGAGATTCCTCCCATCCAGCAGGTGGCGCTGTGGTAAAACTTACCACTCTGCACGCCGTCTTCCTGCTGGACGGGAGGAGGGAGCTGCCAGGGAATGTAAGTAGTGTCTCTGTGTGTCTGTGTGTTTTTTTTTTTGGGAGGGGGCATTTTTGTAAACCAGGCGCTTCCGAGCAGGGGGTGCCTGGTTTACTCCCATAGACTTCAATTATGCTCGGGGGCTCGGCCGAGCACTCGAGCACCCCTGAGTGCTCGTCCTGAGCATACGAGCACCTGGGTGCTCGATCATCACTAGTCATGAGTTCTTGATTTAGAGGACCATGAGTCAATGCAATATATAGCATATGATCCTGCCACCAACTTGTTGACCAGTCTTAATGTCCATAGGCGTCCATACACATTAAGCTAATGCCATGTTTCGTGGGAACGGCCTACAATCTAATGTGTACAGGGGGCCTCCCAACTCAGATGACAAGAATCGGACACTTTGAATTTCAACCCCAAATTCTTTACTTCTCCTTGGACATAAGCCACCGATAGAGGTGTCTGGTAGCCACTTTCTCCACCTGTCTCCATAACCATGCATGCGTGTGTATGGAGGGGTGAGGAGAGATAGCTATTGAATGTGCATGGGCACCTTAAGACTCTCATAACCCAACTTAAGAAGTACATGGTGTGACTAAGAAGACAGGAAGCGTCCTCAGTGTGAACCTCGGAAAGAATGCAACTTCACTGTGATCCCAATCAACTTGATTGTACAAAGATATAAACAATATGAATTTGTGTAATCATCCACATGGCACAGTGAAAACAGCCACGTGTCTGCCGGAACGTCTGGTCCCCCCAAGCACAACAGGGCGGTGGTCAACCATGTCACTCAGTGTCGCTGGCACAGTGCACTCGGGGTTTCTATTATTACCTTTTATCATTCTGGATACGAGGACCTTATACAAGAGTCGTGAGATTACCGCAAGTGTGAGGGATTGGGATAAAGTATGAATGAGAAGACTTATCCCATAAATTCCAATGATGAGTTGAGGTGTATACTGACAGCATAGAGGTGGGGACTCACGTGCTGGACACATACCGCTTACATACTGTACCACCTGCAGACCAGACACATACCGCACACACACCACCAGAAGGCTGGACACATACTGCACACACACCACCTGCAGACCAGACACATACTGCACACACAACACCTGCAGACCAGACACATACCACACACACCACCTGCAGACCAGACACATACTGCACACACACCACCTGCAGACCAGACACATACCGCACACACACACCACCAGAAGGTTGGACACATACCGCACACACACCACCAGAATGTTGGACACATACCGCACACACACCACCAGAAGACTGGACACATACTGCGCACACACCACCAGAAGGCTGGACACATACCACACACACACACCACCTGCAGAGCGGACACATACCGCACATACACCACCTGCAGTGCGGACACATACTGCACACACACCACCTGCAGACCAGACACATACTGCACACACACCACCTGCAGACCAGACACATACTGCACACACAACACCTGCAGACCAGACATATACCGCAGACACACCACCTGCAGACCAGACACATACTGCACACACACCACCTGCAGACCAGACACATACCACACACACCACCTGCAGACCAGACACATACCGCACACACACACCACCAGAAGGTTGGACACATACCACACACAAACCGCCAGAAGGCTGGACACATACCACACACACACACCACCTGCAGACCAGACACATACCGCACACACCACCACCAGAAGGCTGGACACATACTGCACACATACCATCTGCAGACCAGACACATACTGCACACACACCACCTGCAGACCAGACACATACCGCACACACACCACCTGCAGACAAGACACATACTGCACACACACCACCTGCAGACCAGACACATACTGCACACACACCACCTGCAGACCAGACACATACTGCACACACACCACCTGCAGACCAGACACATACTGCACACACACCACCTGCAGACCAGACACATACCGCACACACACCACCTGCAGACCAGACACATACCGCACACACACACCACCAGAAGGTTGGACACATACTGCGCACACACCACCAGAAGGCCGGACACATACCACACACACACACCACCTGCAGAGGGGACACATACCACACATACACCACCTGCAGTGCGGACACATACTGCACACATACCATCTGCAGACCAGACACATACTGCACACACACCACCTGCAGACCAGACACATACCGCACACACACCACCTGCAGACAAGACACATACTGCACACACACCACCTGCAGACCAGACACATACCGCACACACACCACCTGCAGACAAGACACATACTGCACACACACCACCTGCAGACCAGACACATACTGCACACACACCACCTGCAGAGCGGACACATACTGCACACACACCACGAGAAGGCTGGACACATACCACACACACCACCTGCAGACCAGACACATACCGCAGACACATCACCTGCAGACCAGACACATACTACACACACACCGCCTGCAGACCAGACACATACCGCACACACACCACTAGAAGGCTGGACACATACCGCACACACACACCACCTGCAGACCAGACACATACTGCACAGACACCACCTGCACACACACCACCAGAAGGCTGGACACATACTGCACACACACCACCTGCAGACCAGACACATACCACACACACACCACCTGCAGACCAGACACATACCGCAGACACACCACCTGCAGACCAGACACATACTGCACACAAACCACCTGCAGACCAGACACATACTGCACACACACCACCTGCAGACCAGACATATACCGCACACACACCACCTGCAGACCAGACATATACCGCACATACACCAGCTACAGACCAGACACATACTGCACACACACACCACCTGCAGACCAGACACATACTGCACACACACCGCCTGCAGACCAGACACATACCGCACACACACCACTAGAAGGCTGGACACATACCGCACACACACACCACCTGCAGACCAGACACATACTGCACACACACCACCTGCACACACACCACCAGAAGGCTGGACACATACTGCACACACACCACCTGCAGACCAGACACATACTGCACACACAACACCTGCAGACCAGACACATACTGCACACACACCACCTGAAGAGCGGACACATACTGCACACACACCAGCAGAAGGCTGGACACATACCGCACACACACCACCTGCAGAACGGACACATACCGCACACACACCACCTGCAGACCAGACACATACTGTACATACACCACCTGCAGACCGGACACATACTGCACACACACCACCTGCAGACCAGACACATACTGTACATACACCACCTGCAGACCGGACACATACTGCACACACACCACCTGCAGACCAGACATATACCGCACATACACCAGCTACAGACCAGACACATACTGCACACACACACCACCTGCAGACCAGACACATACCGCACACACACCACTAGAAGGCTGGACACATACCGCACACACACACCACCTGCAGACCAGACACATACTGCACACACACCACCTGCACACACACCACCAGAAGGCTGGACACATACCGCACACACACCACCTGCAGACCAGACACATACCGCACACACACCACCAGAAGGCTGGACACATACCACACACACACACACCACCTGCAGACCAGACACATACCGCACACACACCACCTGCAGACCAGACACATACCGCACACAAACCACCTGCAGAGCGGACACATACCGCACACACACCACCTGCAGAGCGGACACATACGACACACACACCACCTGCAGACCAGACACATACCGCAGACACACCACCTGCAGAGCAGACACATACTGCACACACACCACCAAAAGGCTGGACACATAATGCACATACACCACCTGCAGACCAGACACATACTGCACATACACCACCTGTAGACCAGACACATACCGCACACACACCACTAGAAGGCTGGACACATACCGCACACACACACCACCTGCAGACCAGACACATACTGCACACACACCACCTGCACACACACCACCAGAAGGCTGGACACATACCGCACACACACCACCTGCAGACCAGACACATACCGCACACACACCACCAGAAGGCTGGACACATACCACACACACACACACCACCTGCAGACCAGACACATACCGCACACACACCACCTGCAGACCAGACACATACCGCACACAAACCACCTGCAGAGCGGACACATACCGCACACACACCACCTGCAGAGCGGACACATACGACACACACACCACCTGCAGACCAGACACATACCGCAGACACACCACCTGCAGAGCAGACACATACTGCACACACACCACCAAAAGGCTGGACACATAATGCACATACACCACCTGCAGACCAGACACATACTGCACATACACCACCTGCAGAGCGGACACATACCGCACACACACCACCAGAAAGCTGGACACATACCGCACACACACCACCTGCAGACCAGACACATACTGCACACACACCACCTGCAGACCAGACACATACTGCACACACACCACCTGCAGACCAGACACATACTGCACACACACCACCTGCAGAGCGGACACATACCGCACACACACCACCTGTAGACCAGACACATACTGCACACACACCACCTGCAGACCAGACACATACCACACACACACCACCTGTAGACCAGACACATACTGCACACACACCACCTGTAGACCAGACACATACTGCACACACACCACCTGCAGACCAGACACATACTGCACACACACCACCTGCAGACCAGACATATACCGCACATGCAACAGCTACAGACCAGACATATACCGCACATGCAACAGCTACAGACCAGACACATACTGCAAACACACCACCAGAAGGCTGGACACATACCGCAGACACACCACCTGCAGTCTGGACACATACCGCACACATGCTACAAGCAGTCCGAAAACATACTGCACAAGCACTGTTCACATCCTGCTCATATGCTGTAAACACGCCACTCACATGCTGCACCTTTGCCACTCACATGCTAGACACATGCCACAGCTGAACACGTACCACACACCCACCAGCAGGCTGGACACTTGTCGCACTCAGACCACCTGCAGACTAGACACATACCGCACATACACCAGCTGCAGACTGGACACATACTGCACACAAACCACCAGAAGGCTGGACACTTGCTGCACATATACCACATCTACTGCACATATGCCACTCATTTGCTGGACACCCACCATACCAGAATTTTTTTGTTTAGTGCCGTCTCTTGGTAGATTCATTGAGAACAGAAGGGCCATTGAGTGGTGGAGGCCTCCAAGGTTGTCATCCAGCTGAGAGAGAGACAACTCGTGCTTGTGCTGCTCTCTGGCCCTGCATGGGGGGTCTCAAAGATCGGACCACTACTTAACCTACCTGTCTGATTGGAGGGTTAATATAAGTATAAAAGATTATGATAAATATAATTCTGTTCATTTTGATTATTCTAACCTATGAATAGAATGATAAACTAGCAGTAAATACTGACACCGAAAGAGCATTAGGTAAGCAAGATGAACGACAGGTGCCACTCTTGTGACCATTTTCTTATTGCTATGAACTTAAATAGTGGTCACCACCCAGAGAGGAAGACAAGTGACTTCCAGGGAATAATTGAGTTGGAAACTAGCAAACCCTCAGCGGGGAGAAGTATTAGATTTATTTAGGTTTTCATTCTCTGGATGTAAAAAATGACTTTCCCATCCACTTACAGCAAGCAGAGATCTTGAAAATGGTAAAACATTGAAACACAAAATCACAGAACTTTTCTGTATAAAGCTGAACTCCAAGTCCCAGCGGCACATCATGCTGCATAGACACCAACATCTGAACATACTTACTAGGGCCGCCGTGGCATATTACAGGAGGTGTTTGTTGAGGCATGGCTTGAGGGTATTTTAGACAGTTTCATAAATATCCCTCACCAAAATTTTTGCAGGCCCCAAACCAGTCCCCATTATTCATACCCCATAATATAGACCCCAGTATTCAAACAGCAGACCCCCAATACAGACCTGATGCCAGTTTACCATACCAACCGATTCGATTCCACTTTTCATTTGTCACAGCTCCTTTGAAAAATGAAAGTTAGAATCTGATTAGTTGCTATGGGCAACTAAGCCAGTTTTCCCTCACACCACTTTTGATAAATCTCTCCCCACTATTTTTTATAATTCATTGATAACCACATTAATTTAGACCAGACCCTAAACTTCTGACCGGGTCCCAAAGTTTATACCTCATAATTCAGACCTCAGACCAGACCCTAAACTTCTGACCGGGTCCCAAAGTTTATACCTCATAATTCAGACCTCAGACCAGACCCTAAACTTCTGACCGGGTCCCAAAGTTTATACCTCATAATTCAGACCTCAGAGCAGACCCCACAATTCAGATCCTAGACCAAACCTTGTTATTCCTAACACTAACATGACCCCATAATGTAGACTCCATACCAGTGCCCAATATCTAGACCACAGAAAACAGACCCCAAACCATACCCCAGGCCAGACCCAAATATTCAGATCCCAGGTCAGACACCATAATTCAGACTAGACCCCACTATTCAGATCCTAGACCAAACCTTGTTATTCGTACCACTGACCATACCCCATAATATAGACTCCATACCAGTGCCCAGTGTTTAGACCACTGAATACAGACCCCAAACCATACTCCAGGCCAGACCCAAATATTCAGATCCCAGGCCAGACCCTATAATTCAGACCTCCGAACAGACCCCACAGATCCTAAACTAAACCTTGTTATTTCTACCACTGACCATACCCCATAATATAGACTCCACACCAGTGCCCAATATCTAGACCACAGAAAACAGACCCCAAACTATACCCCAGGCCATTTCCAATTATTCAGATCCCAGGCCAGACCTCATAATTCAGACCTTAGACCAGACCCCTCTATTGAGATCCTAGACCAAACCTTGTTATTTCTAACACTGACCAGACCCCACACCAGTGCCAACGTTTAGACCACAGAAAACAGACAATAAACCATACTCCAGACCAGACCCAAATTTTCAGATGTCAGGCCAGACCCCATAATTCAGACCTCAGACCAGACCCCTCTATTCAGATCCTAGACCAAACCTTGTTATTCCTACCATTGACCAGATCTCATAATATAGATTCCATACCAGTGCCCAATATCTAGAACACAGAAAACAGACCCCAAACCATACCCCAGGCCAGACCTAAATTTTCAGATCCCAGGCCAGACCCCATAGTTCAGACTTCAGATCAGACCCCTCTATTCAGATCCTAGACCAAACCTTGTTATTCCTACCACTGATCAGACCTCATAATATAGACTGCATACCAGAGCCCAATATCTAGACCACAGAAAACAGACCCCAAACCATACCCCAGGCCAGACCTCAAACTCCACAGAATTCAGACTGCACAACATATACCCCTATACATACTGCTATGGGGCCCTTACTTCTCTATGTATGCCACTATTCAGACCCCATATTACAGAATCTATACCATACACCAAAAAAGACCCCCAAATTCAGACTCCCTGATCAGACCAGTACTGGTACCAACTAGACATGCTGGGATATGAAGCTAAGTATAGCAGATGTTGGGATCTCTGTGACAGAAATACTTTCTTTTCTCCTTACTCGTTACTTTCCGTCCGTTCCCCTCGAATGGATTTTTTATTCCTTTTTGTGACAAACATAAACTACGCTCATTGTCTGGCCCCCGGGGCCCCAGAGGCGGGGGATGGGGCCTCTCCATGGTTATTCCTGCTGCTTTTGTAACTGAAGAATGACAGTGTTCAGGATTATTTGTGAAAAATAAAGCCTGCTCGTAACATTTCCCGTAACCATGTGAAGAACACGGAGGGGATTCCGGGAAGTCTCTCCAGCCTCCGGCAGCTGGCAGTCACAGTGTAATTAAGACGTAAAGCTGAGTGTCGCCTATAGATTCAGTGAACCTGCTCCCTCCATCGTATATGTGCACGCTGCAGCACTGCTATAGTCTTACAATCTAGTGCTTCCTGGTTCATGAATATAATGCCAGAATTTCAGTGAAGACCGACACAAGAAGAGAAGAGGGAGCAGGTGGATTTACTTCTGCAAACAAAAGACATGTGAATGTCATTCATGACCTATAGAAAGCTGGGTGACAACCCCCCTGACTTTAAGCAAATAATAAATGAGGCATTGAGATACTTTCCCTGATCCCTGATTCTCTGCACACGTGTTCAGTATATGTATGTCATGTCTACCTCTAGATCCCAAATATTCATAAATTCCCCTATTTCCATGTCTGCCCACCATCCCATGCGCTGTGGCAGACCTCCGTCTGACCAGGGGTATGGTTCATCCTGACCGTTCTGATCCATGAATAGAATGATAAATTGGCAGTGAAGACTGACACGCAGCCCCAAAATTAGGGAAACAAGAGCAAAGGTAGAGGTATATAGAGATCTATATGTCATTCAGGGCCTGTGGAAAGCTGGATGACCCCCGTGCACATTGTAGTGGTGCCCAGTAGTGGTTGTCACCCCCTGCTGCCATTGTATAAATCATGTGTATATATATACAGTATATACATTGTATCCTCCGAACACAGCCAAACGTACAGTAAGAACAATGCTGGCACCGAGTGCCTAGTGGGGATTATATATAATTTGCATACATAGAATAGAAGGGAAGCATTTCCGTGCTATTGGGCCCTTGGAACAAGGGGGCCAAGCCTTGATGGCTATTAGGCGGTCGGACTCATCCACAGAAACATATTTTTTGTCCACATCCGATCCACATTTTTTGTGGGTCAGATGCGGACCCATTCACTTCAGTGGGGCCATAAAAGATGCAGACAACACACTGTGTGTTGTCTGCTTCTCTATTCCGCATTACGGACAAGGATAGGACTGTTCTATTATGGACAGGATGTTCCGTTATGTAAAATGCTGATATCCGTGTTCTGTGTATCTGCAATTTGTGGACCGCAAAACAGGCAATGGTCGTGTCCAAGAGCCCTTAGTGGGGAAGTCACCCAGGGGTCATGGAAAGAGGGTTAGGCAGGGGCAAAAAATACTTGGCCCTTTTTGTCCTGTGTGGCACCATAATGGGGCTCCTAGTGTGATCTCTGCTCTGGGGGCCCCTTCCTTACCACTATCACACAAGACAGGATTAGAAAAACATGGCTGCATTCTTCTAGAAACGGTCCCACCCTTCTCTACAGGTTGTGTCCAGTATCACAGCTCTGCTCCAAGTAAATGGGGCTGAATTGCAATACCACACATAACCTGTGGACAGGAGTGGCGCTGTTTTTGAAAAAAAAACAACAACATTTTCCTATTCCTAGATTCCTTTTAAGACAATTATTTTCCAGTATAACCAGTTCCATAAAATTTAATTGGGAGTCAGATATTACTGGATGCATATGATTTATGGCCAAGACGCTGGAAGTAATATCTGTGGAATTCATCTTTTGTAGCAATAAATAATGACAACGAAGAGGGTGGTAGGGGGGGCTGGCACCATGCCAAAATGCCTTCCATGGACTGGCAGCAGGAAATAACCTCATGTCGTGATTAACCCATCGAGACGATACATGTTCTGGGTGCTCGGGGCATTAAATGTTTAGATTACATTTTGCAGCTTCTCATACATTGTATCCTCCGACCACAGCCAGACGTACAGTAAGAACAATGCTGGCACCGAGTGCCTACTGGGGATTATGTTACCAGCCGGTACAGTAACACAATGGACTCCCGACGGTCGATTTCTCAAGGACTTTGTGTCATTCTTATCTTCTGATGTTACAGTGATGGCTGCCGGACTTCCTGATCTGATGATTAGGTGTCGAAATAAAACACGAGGCAATGGGATGGATGCCTCCCTATGGTGTAATATACAGACTTTAGTCAACGTGAGAAAATGTGTTGATCTGAAGAAATTCTGGGTCTGGTAGTTTTAGATGAGTGAGTAGAATCACTAAGAACGTGCGCAAGAGGTTGTCTCAAGGTCACTGTCTCCCATCACTCATCTGTGGACAGGTCTGTCTCTGTCTTTTTAGACCTCAGCAGTGCTGATCAGTTTCTTTAATATAGAATAGTAAAAGCAGGGGTGTGTGGACAGACCCGTCTCTGTTGTTTTAGACCTCATCAGCACTGATAGTTTCTTTAATATAGTTTAGGAAATGTAGGGGTGAGTGGAGAGATCTGTCTGGGTCTTTTTAGACCTCATCAGTGCTGATCAGTTTCTTCTCTATTATAGATTAGTAAAAGTAGGGGTGCATGGCCAGGCCTGTCTCAGTCTTTTTAGACATCATCAGCACTGATCGTTTCTTCTTTAATATAGATTGGGAAATGCAGGGGTGAGTGGACAGACCTGTCTCAGTCTTTTTAGACATCATCAGCACTGATCGCTTCTTCTTTAATATAGATTAGGAAATCCATGGTGAGTAGAAAGACCTGTCTGGGTCATTTTAGACCTCACCAGTGCTGATCAGTTTCTTCTTTAATATAGATTGGTAAAAGCAGGGCTGCATGGACAGGCCTGTCTCAGTCGTTTTAGGCCTCAGCAGCGCTGATCAGTTTCTTCTTTAATATAGATTAGTAAAAGCAGGGGTGCATGGGCAGGTCTGTCTCTGTCTTTTTTAGATCTCATCAGCGCTGATCAGTTTTTTCTTTAATATCGATCAGTAAAAGCAGGGATTTGTGGATAGGCCTGTCTCAGTCTTTTTATACCTTATCAGCACTGATCGGATCTTCCTGTATATAGACTAGAAAATTCAGCGGTGACAGACTTGTCTTGGACTTGTCTTAGACCTCATCAGTCCCGATCAGTTTCTTTTTTATTTTAAATCAGTAAAAGTAGTAGAGTGTGGACAGGCCTGTCTCAGTCTTTTTGGATCTCATCAGTGCTGATCAGTTTCTTCTCTATTGCACCTTAGTAAAAGCAGGGGTGAGTGGACAGACCTGTCTGAGTCTTTTTAGACCTCATGAGGGCTGATCAGTTTCCTCTTTAATATAGATCAGTAAAAGCAGGGATGAGTGGACGGGCCTGTCTGAGTCTTTTTAGACCTTATCCGCACTGATCATATCTTCTTGAATATAGACTAGAAAATTCAGGGGTGAACGGACAGACTTGTCTTGGACTTTTTAGACCTCATCAGTGCCGATCATTTTCTTCTTTATTACAGATTAGTCAGCTTTATCTAGCTTTTGATGGGATCTTTTATATTACCATAAAAGTAATTGTGGGATGTGCTGCTGAAAATTTGCAAACTGTATGGAGGATGAACAATTCTGCTAATGATCACTCATCCTCCATACAGTTTGCATCGTCCTCTGTAAAAGGCCCTTTAAACAAAAGCCGATTGACTTGTTACATTGTTGATTGGCACTTGGTCCAAACCTGTGTCAAAGGGCCTTAAAAGATCTGGCTAGAGTGAAGGAAAGCCTCACAAGCTTACTTACTGACCATACTTATGATCTTTGTCAAAATCAGCATCTTCCACCTCTCATCTATGGAAAGGCCAGTTCCTGTCTTGTAGGCTTCATCAGCACTAAACTAACTTCTGGTAGCAGGAACCTAGATAATGAGAAGAACCTGTCTGCATAAGATATGTGAATAGATTTCTGAAGTTCCTACCATTTTATGTACACAGCTCCTATGCAGGCCTATGTGTCTCCATGGTGACTACAAAACTGTATACACAGCATGGAAGCTAAAAGGCCTTTTATAATGTGTTACCTCAGTCACCTAATATCTGCAGTGGAAAGAAAAGGATAAACCATCATCTCTGCTATATTGACTCCTTCATGGGAATTAGGAATAGGTTCCCATATAAATAGCTCTGATGATGAGCGGTGCACAGTGTTCCAGGGATCTCAGCCAAGAATAAAAAAGTAATTGCATATTTTAATTAGTAAAATTCAGTGGGAATCTGAAACTTCCTAACATGCAACGACAAATCACCTCTATACTCATCTTGATAAAAAGACAATTCCATACTACTGCTGGGAATACAACTGCCGCCTTGTACATCACATCGCATTTCATCTGCCAATAATGAAAATATAAAATAAACCTGTAATATCATGAAAGACATGTACCATTATGGTCATTGTCAAAGCAATTCATTAAACTATTCTTCTTCATAGGAGGTAGTATTATAGTAGTTATATTCTTGTACATAGGAGCAGTATTATAGTAGTTATATTCTTGTACATAGGAGCAGTATTATAGTAGTTATATTCTTGTACATAGGAGCAGTATTATAGTAGTTATATTCTTGTACATAGGAGCAGTATTATAGTAGTTATATTCTTGCACATAGGAGGCAGTATTATAGTAGTTATATTATTCCACATAGGAGCAGTATTATAGCAGTTTTATTCTTGTACATATGAGCAGTATTATAGTAGTTATATTCTTGTACATAGGAGCAGTATTATAGTAGTTATATTCTTGTACATAGGAGGCAGTATTATAGTAGTTATATTCTTGTACATATGAGGCAGTATTATAGTAGTTATATACTTGTACATAGGAGCAGTATTATAGTAGTTATATTATTCCACATAGGAGCAGTATTATAGCAGTTTTATTCTTGTACATATGAGCAGTATTATAGTAGTTATATTCTTGTACATAGGAGCAGTATTATAGTAGTTATATTCTTGTACATAGGGTCAGTATTATAGTAGTTATATTCTTGTATATAGGAGGCAGTATTATAGTAGTTATATTCTTGTACATAGGAGGCAGTATTATAGTAGTTATATTCTTGTACATAGGAGCAGTATTATAGTAGTTATATTCTTGTACATATGAGGCAGTATTATAGTAGTTATATTCTTGTACATAGGAGGCAGTATTATAGTAGTTATGTTCTTGTACATAGGAGCAGTATTATAGTAGTTATATTCTTGTACATAGGAGCAGTATTATAGTAGTTATATTCTTGTACATAGGAGCAGTATTATTGTAGTTATATTCCTGTACATAGGAGCCATATTATAGTAGTTATATTCTTGTATATAGGAGCAGTTTTATAGTAGTTATATACTTGTACATAGGAGCAGTATTATAGTAGTTATATTATTCCACATAGGAGCAGTATTATAGCAGTTTTATTCTTGTACATATGAGCAGTATTATAGTAGTTATATTCTTGTACATAGGAGCAGTATTATAGTAGTTATATTCTTGTACATAGGAGCAGTATTATAGTAGTTATATTCTTGTACATAGGAGGCAGTATTATAGTAGTTATATTATTCCACATAGGAGCAGTATTATAGCAGTTTTATTCTTGTACATATGAGCAGTATTATAGTAGTTATATTCTTGTACATATGAGCAGTATTATAGTAGTTATATTCTTGTACATAGGAACAATATTATAGTAGTTATATTCTTGTACATAGGGTCAGTATTATAGTAGTTATATTCTTGTACATAGGAGCAGTATTATAGTAGTTATATTCTTGTACATAGGGTCAGTATTATAGTAACATAGTAACATAGTAACATAGTTTGTAAGGCCAAAAAAAGACATCTGTCCATCCAGTTCGGCCTGTTTTCCTAGAAGTTGATCCAGAGGAAGGCAAAAAAACCCCTGTGAGGTAGAAGCCAATTTTCCTCACTTTAGGGAAAAAATTCCTTCCCGACTCCAATCAGACATCAGAATTATTCCCTGGATCAACGACCCCTCTCTAGTAACTATAACCTGTAATATTATTACCCTCCAGAAATACATCCAGGCTCCTCCTGATCTCTTTTAGTGAACTTACCATCACCACCTCCTCAGGCAGAGAGTTCCATAGTCTCACTGCTCTTACCGTAAAGAATCCTCTTCTATGTTTGTGTACAAACCTTCTTTCTTCCAGACGCAGAGGATGTCCCCTCGTCACAGTCACAGTCCTGGGGATAAATAGATGATGGGAGAGATCTCTGTACTGACCTCTGATATATTTATACATAGTTATTAGATCTCCCCTCAGTCGTCTTTTTTCTAAAGTGAATAACCCTAATTTTGATAATCTTTCTGGGTACTGTAGTCCACCCATTCCAGTTATTACTTTAGTTGCCCTCCTCTGAACCCTCTCCAGCTCTGCTATGTCTGCCTTGTTAACAGGAGCCCAGAACTGTACACAGTACTCCATGTGTGGTCTGACTAGTGATGTGTAAAGTGGCAGGACTATGTTCTCATCACGGGCATCTATGCCCCTTTTGATGCAACCCATTATCTTATTGGCCTTGGCAGCAGCTGTCTGGCATTTGCTTCTACAGCTTAGTTTGCTGTTCACTAAAATTCTTAGGTCCTTTTCCATGTCAGAGTTACCCAATGCTTTACCATTTAGTATGTACTGGTGACTTGCATTATTCCTTCCCATATGCATAACCTTACATTTGTCAGTGTTAAACCTCATCTGCCACTTTTCTGACCAAGCCTCCAGTCTATCCAGATCCATCTGTAGCAGTGTACTGTCCTCCTCTGTGTTAATTACTTTACACAGTTTAGTGTCATCTGCAGAAATTGATATTTTACTATGCAAACCTTCTACAAGATCATTAATAAATATATTGAAGAGAATAGGGCCCAATACTGACCCCTGTGGTACCCCACTAGTGACAGTGACCCAATCTGAGTACGTACCATTAATAACCACCCTCTGTTTTCTATCACTGAGCCAGTTACTTACCCACATACAGACATTTTCTCCCAGGCCAAGCATTCTCATTTTGTATACTAACCTTTTATGTGGTACAGTGTCAAACGCTTTGGAGAAGTCCAAATATACGACATCCATTGAGTCGCCGCGGTCAAGTCTAGAACTTACCTCCACATAGAAACTGATTAAATTGGTTTGACATGACCGATCCCTCATGAAGCCATGCTGATATGGAGTAATTTGCTTATTTTCATTGAGGTACTCCAAGATAGCATCTCTTAGAAAACCCTCAAACAGTTTACCCACAACAGATGTTAAACTTACCGGCCTATAGTTCCCGGGCTCTGTTTTTGGACCCTTTTTGAATATTATCACCACATTTGCTATGCGCCAATCCTGTGGAACACTCCCTGTCAGTATAGAGTCCTTAAATATCAGAAATAAGGGTCTGTCAATGACATTACTTAATTCTCTTAGGATACGGGGGTGTATGCCATCCGATCCTGGCGATTTGTCTATTTTAATCTTTTTAAGATGCAGCTCTACTTCTTCCTGGGTCAGACAGGGCACTTTTAATGGGGAATTTACTTTTATATTCTGCATTTCATCTGACAGTTTATTTTCCTCAGTGAATACAGTGGAGAAAAAGTTATTTAGTATCTTCGCTTTCTCCTCATCGCTCTCTGCAACTCCCCCCTCATTACTCTGTAAGGGGCCAACACCTTCAGGTTTATACTTTTTAGTATTTATATAATTGAAGAACATTTTAGGGTTAGTTTTACTCTCTTTGGCGATTAATCTCTTGGTCTCTAGTTTGGCTGTTTTTATTTGTCTTTTACATATTCTATTTTTTTCCTTGTAGTTTTTCAATGCTTCCTCGCTCCCCTCCTGTTTTAGTGATTTAAATGCTTTCTGTTTGTCATTTATTGCTTTCTTTATAGCTCTCTTTATCCACATTGGTTTTTTCTTGTTCCTTAACCTTTTATTCCCATAAGGTATGTACCTCTCACAATTAAATATTAGGATGCTTTTAAAAATATCCCATTTTGTGGCTGTATTTTTATTTTTGAGGACTTTGTCCCAGTTAGTTAGGCCTATGGCCTCTCTTAGTTGGCTAAATTTAGCTTTTTTGAAGTTTGGTATTTTTGTTCCTCCCTGAAGAAACGCTCTTTTGAATGACAATTGGAAGGTTATTATATTATGGTCACTATTTCCCAGGTGTCCCCCAACCTGCACATCTGTTGTTCTGTCAGGTCTATTGGTTAATAATAAGCCCAGTATGGCCGTCCCTCTAGTCGGGTCCAGAACCAGTTGGGAAAGGTAATTGTCTTTGGTTATTTCCAAGAACCTGTTTCCTTTATGAGATGTACAGGTTTCAGTTTCCCAGTCTATATCTGGGTAGTTGAAGTCCCCCATAATAACAACCTCATTATGATTTGCCGCCTCGTCTATTTCGTTTAGAAGTAGATTTTCTGTGGTCTCTGATATATTGGGTGGTTTATAATAAACCCCTATTAGTATTTTATTATTGTTTTTGGCTCCATTTATTTCTACCCACAGTGACTCCACATCTTCATGTCCCTCACTTATATCTTCCCGGAGTGTGGGCTTTATACAGGACTTTACATAAAGGCAGACCCCTCCCCCTCTCCGGTTTTGATGATCCTTTCTAAAAAGATTGTAGGCCTGTACATTAACTGCCCAGTCATAGCTATCATCCAGCCATGTCTCAGCTACTCCCACTGTCATAGCTATCATCCAGCCATGTCTCAGTTACTCCCACTATGTCATAGTTCTCCTCACACATCACTAATTCCAGTTCACCAGTTTTATTAGTCAGGCTTCTGGCATTAGTGTACATACAATTAAGAGGTTGATGTATATTTCTTACCCTACACCTTTCCTTCTGATCTGTTCTAGTTCCTCCTTCCATTCCTCCCCCAGTTCCATTACCTTGCCCCAAGTCTCTATCTGCACTATCTTCCCCTCCTATAATGTAGTTACCCTCCCCCCCAGTCCCTAGTTTAAACACTCCTCCAGCCTTCTAGCATTCTTCTCCCTCAAAACAGCTGCCCCTTCCCCATTGAGGTGCAGCCCATCCCTACGGTAGAGCCTGTAGCCGACAGAGAAGTTGGCCCAGTTCTTCAAGAACCCAAATCCCTCCTGCCTACACCAGTTCTTGAGCCACTTGTTTACCTCCCTAATCTCCCGCTGCCTTTCTTGTGTGGCTCGTGGTACAGGCAGTATTTCGGAAAACACTACCTTGGAGGTCCTTGTCCTAAGCTTATGCCCTAAATCCCTAAAATCATTTTTAAGGACGCTCCCCCTACCTCTAACTTTGTCATTGGTACCGATATGGACCATGACTGCTGGATCTTCTCCAGCCCCTCCCAGTAATCTGTCAACCCGATCCGCGATGTGCCGAACTCGAGCGCCTGGAAGGCAGCACACCATCCGACGATCCCGGTCTTTGTGACAAATTGCCCTCTCTGTAACCCTTATAATTGAGTCGCCCACTACCAGCACCTGTCTGGCCTGCCCTGCTCTCCTGGCCCCCTGCTTACTGGTATATAGTAGTTATATTCTTGTACATAGGAGGCAGTATTATAGTAGTTATATTCTTGTATATAGGAGCAGTATTATAGTAGTTATATTCTTGTATATAGGAGCAGTATTATAGTAGTTATATTCTTGTACATAGGAGCAGTATTATAGTAGTTATATTTTTGTACATAGGAGCAGTATTATAGTAGTTATATTCTTGTACATAGGAGCAGTATTATAGTAGTTATATTCTTGTACATAGGAGCAGTATTATAGTAGTTATATTCTTGTACATAGGAGCAGTATTATAGTAGTTATATTCTTGTACATAGGAGCAGTATTATAGTAGTTATATTCTTGTATATAGGAGCAGTATTATAGTAGTTATATTCTTGTACATAGGAGCAGTATTATAGTAGTTATATTCTTGTATATAGGAGGCAGTATTATAGTAGTTATATTCTTGTACATAGGAGCAGTATTTATAGGTAGTTATATTCTTGTACATAGGAGCAGTATTATTAGTAGTTATATTCTTGTACATAGGAGGCAGTATTACAGTAGTTATATTCTTGTACATAGGAGCAGTATTATAGTAGTTATATTCTTGTACATAGGAGCAGTATTATAGTAGTTATATTCTTGTATATAGGAGCAGTATTATAGTAGTTATATTCTTGTACATAGCAGCAGTATTATAGTAGTTATATTCTTGTACATAGGAGCAGTATTATAGTAGTTATATTCTTGTACATAGGAGGCAGTATTATAGTAGTTATATTCTTGTACATAGGGGCAGTATTATAGTAGTTATATTCTTGTACATACAGTAGGAGGCAGTATTATAGTAGTTATATTCTTGTACATAGGAGCAGTATTATAGTAGTTATATTCTTGTACATAGGAGCAGTATTATAGTAGTTATATTCTTGCACATAGGATCAGTATTATAGTAGTTATATTTTTGTACATAGGAGCAGTATTATAGTAGTTATATTCTTGTACATAGGAGGCAGTATTATAGTAGTTATATTCTTGCACATAGGAGCAGTATTATAGTAGTTATATTCTTGTACATAGGAGCAGTATTATAGTAGTTATAATCTTGTACATAGGAGCAGTATTATAGTAGATATATTCTTGTACATAGAGTCAGTATTTAAAGCTGTAGAGACTTATTGGCAATGTGCAAAGTGGTACCTCTCAGGAAAGAGAACCATATTGCTATTCGAAGTTGCCACTTGCCTTCCCTCACTTAGATTTTCTCTGTAACTTTCTGTAGGACTTATTAATATGATTTGTGACTGGAGTTGCTCTTTCACAATATCTCCAGCATAATACAATGTGACATATCTCATGTTCTGTGATGGTTCGTTGCCTTTGGAATAGCAGATGTCACACATTGTTAGACTTTTTACTAATGACATTATTGATACGTTCTGCACTTGAAGTAATTGGGGCATGAGCCACATCGTTCCTAAGTGGCAGAAGGGTGTGAGGTCTGCATTCCGTTCTCTTCTTTGTGGTTTGGGCAATTGCCCGGTGTCTCCATCTCTGAAGGCTTCATCTGCTCTGGAATGTGCCTGGTGTGTGCCAGTCCAGGTTCAGAGTGTGTCTTTTCATCTGGAGTGCCAACAAGTGCCTCGTGCAATTGTTCTTCCAACGTCTGTAGCAGAAGTGATTTTGTAACAGAGGCTAAATGGAAGCTTAGGGACGAGCCAAGGAGGGAAGAGAAACAAGACGAGCTCTGTTAATCTAAAACGTAAGAATTTTATTCCAGAGGAAGTTTTAGCATTACTGAAAGTCATATTTAGACAGGGGGTAATCCATGGTCAAAATGAGATCACTCAGAGAGCATGATTGTATACACAGGGCGCCAGATGACTTCTGTCCAAATGTTCATGATGAACATCATACAGAGGTCCAACTTTGAAGGACTCAAGATTGACTTATATGACATGGTCACCTATAGTCTCGACAGAAGCAACCCAGTGATAGCCTGTTATAGTTCCCCATGGGAACTTTAAAAAAGTGTGAAAAAAAGGTTGTAAAGATTAAAAAATATATAAAAATTTAAATCACCACCCTGTCCCCAAAAATGCAAAAAAATACACGGGTATTGGATACATGTGCAAAAACGCCCGTACTATCAATTATAAAAATATTTATCCCATATGGAAAAAGGTGAAACGAAAAAAAAGTGTCAAAATGGCTGATTTGCGGTTTTTTTTGGTTGCTTCTTCTCCCACAAAAAATTAAACTGATCAAAAAATTGTACACAACAACCCAGAAGGATATCAGTGGTCGTACAGATCGTCCTGCAAAAAGTTATAGGTGTCAGGACATGATGATGAAAAAAATATGATATCGCCGTATTCTTACTGACCGGGAGAATGATGAGCAGAAGTCAGTTTTACCACATAGTGAACGCCGTAAAAAAAAAACAAAAACGTAAAAATGTAGCAGAATATTTTTTTTTCCAATTCCACCCCATTTGGAATTCTTTTCTTCCCACTTCCTACTAAATCCTATGCAATATCAAATAGTGAATTTGAAAATTAGAAAGTACAACTTGTTTTGCAAAAAACAAGCCCTCATAAGGCTAGTGAACGGAAAAATAAAAAAAGTTATGGCTCCGGGAAGACAGGGTAGTAAATGTTGTTTGTGCTGCCAGAACATGAATCATTTGTTCACAAACCACAGGTGAAGCATTCCAGATTAATGGAGTCATTTATCAAACTGGTGTAAAGTAGAACTGGCTTAGTTGCCCATAGCAACCAATCAGATTTCTCCTTTCATTTTCCAAAGGAGCTGTGAAAAATGAAAGGAGGTATATTGTGAATCCTTTTGGATATTTTATTGAATACTCTTGTGCATGAGTATCATGAGTTCATGAGCATTTTGAAATCTCCTTTTCACATTCTACATATCCTGTCCTGAGGATAGGTCATCAATATAAAACCCCTGCACAACCCTTTTAAGCTGCGGTGGCATCACAACAACTGTATGTTTCAAGCAGGTGAGCTGCTGCGGCATCACAAGTAAGTTTCCATTAAGTAAGCTGCTGTGACATCATAACTACTGTATGTTCATGGAGGTGAGCTTCTGTGACATCACAAGTGGGTTTCAGTTAAAGAGGACCTTTCATGGGTCCACACACTGCTAAATAAGTAGCAGGCTTTGGAGGGCATGGGCCGGGGAGTTGGGGGTACTTACTATTTCTTCAGGACGCAGCTCCCCCAACTCCAGTACCCCCAACTCCCCATCCCATGCCCTCCAAAACCTGCTACTTATTTAGCAGTGTGTGGACCCATGAAAGGTCCTCTTTAAGTAAGTTGCTATGAAATCACAACAACTGTATGCTTTAATGATGTGACAATAATATCACAAGTAGGTTTTAGTTAACTAAGCTGCTATGACATCACAACAACTGTATGTTTCATGAAGATAAGCTCATGTGACATCACAAGTGACTTTTTGTTAAGTAAGCTGCTGTGACATCACATCAACTGTATGTTCCCTGCTGTGAGATTACAAGTGAGTTTCTGTTATGTAAGCTGCTTTAACATCACAGGAACTTTATGTTTTATGCAGGTGAGCTGCTGTGACATCACAAGTAAGTTTCAGTTAAAGGGGTTCTCCGGGAATTAAGAAAATGAAAATACTTAAATATTATTTTATTATAAATATATTCCCAAATACCTTTCATTAGTTATAATGGCTTGTTTTGTGTGGGGAGCAATCATTAGGAGAAATAAAATGGCCGCCGTCCTATTATCACACAGAAAACCTGTCCTGATTACACATGAGGATGAGTTGCTTCTCAACACTAAGGTAAAGAACTGCCTCATCCTCCTCTCTGCTCTGCTTGTCAGGGATTACGATCCTGAATACAAGTGAATCTCTGTGGGAATAGAGATGATGAGGAGACATGAGAGGAGGGTGAGGTGTGGCTAATGTGCAGCAGCACTTGTATGCAGTCTCCATTACCACAGCCCCACATTACTACAGTCTGTCTTGTCCGTCCTCTCTGTACTTCATGTCTCCTCATGGTCTCCATTCCTACAGAGATTCAGCTGAAGATCTTATCATCTGTATTTAGTATCATAATCCCTGACAAGCAGAGAGGAGGATGAGGCAGCTTTTTACCTCAGTGTTGTGAAGGAACTTGTTCTCCTGTGTGACTAGGACAGGTTTTGTGAGCACTAATAGGACGGCGGCCATTTTATTTCTTCTAATGATTACTCCCCGGATAAAATGAGCCATTATAACTAATGAAAGGTATTTGAGAATATATTTATTATAAAGTAATATTTAAGCATTTTCATTTTCCTTATTCCTGGAGAACTCCTTTAAGTAAGCTGCTGTGACATCACAACAACTGTATATTTCATGCAGGTAGGCTCCTGAGACATCACAAGTGAGTTTCTATTAAAGGGTTATTCTCATTTTAGACAATGGGGGCATATCGCTAGGATATGCCCCCATTGTCTTATAGGTGCGGGTCCCACCGCTGGGACCCGCACCTATTTCCAGAACGGAGCCCCCGAAGTGAATGAGGGCGCACTGCGCATGCGCAGCCGCCCTCCATTCATTTCTATGGGGCCGCCGAAAATAGCCGAGCGCTGGCTCGGCTACTTCCGTCGGCTCCATAGAAATGAATGGGAGCGCACCGCCCATGCACGGCCCGGCTCCCATTCATTTCTATGAGCGGCGCGGGGAGCTGTGCCTGGTGGTGTACCTGGGGTCCTCCAGGCGCAGTGCTCCCCGCTCCGTTCTGGATATAGGTGCGGGTCCCAGCGATATGCCCCCATTGTCTAAGATGAGAATACCCCTTTAAGTAAACTGCTGTGACATCACAACAACTGTATGTTTCATGCAAGTGAGATGCTGAGACATCACAGATGTGTTTCCAAGTGAGATGAAGTGACATCACAAGTCAGCTTCAGTCATATAAGCTGTTGTGACATCAAAAACAGATTGTTATGTAAGCTGCTGTGACATCACATAGAAGTCCTCTCTAGAAAACCATGCTACAAATCTCTATGGACAAGTGAACCCAACCAGCCTCCTGAATGTTTTCTGACATAGCACCATAGAGGCATACACAGATACACTACATCTGCGTAGTAAAACTCATCCTGAGCCCAACCTGCCATGAGAGTGCATAATTTCAGAATATATCTTTAGACACCATAGATTAAAAACCAATCTGCTGCCGCCACTAGGGGGAGCTAACTATATACAAATGTATACAGCTAGTACTGATACATACAGTGAGCTCCCACTAGTGCCAGCTGCAGGTAAACACTAACTGTGTGATGGGAGGCAGTCCACTATGGAGCTGCTGTATTAATAATCTTTATGATTGCTTCCTCTTTAAGATCATTCCCATCTGGCATCTTCTCAAGGACACAGCCGTGAAGGGGTCATATTGATGTCATTGGGGTCTTCTTCACATTCCTATGTGAGCGCTCATAGGTTCTGTTGTGTTGGTCTTGGCTGTGGCTGGAAGCTGATCACCAGGAGGGAAAGGTCCAGACTCTACAATATTGTGACTCACGCGTTTTAGGACATTCTTACTGTTATCTGGCAGCTACAGAAAAGGTTTCCCACCGGGAGCTGAAGACTTGAGCAGTGGGGTCTCGTGTCATTGTTGTATATTTATGACATCACGAGTCACTATGTGGAATGTGTGGTATTTATATGGATGCATAGTCAGGAAATCTCTTTAGATAAATAGCAGACCTGTATTAAACCTGAAATCTGGATTTGGATCAGCCATGTAGGGGTTGGCCGGGTGGTCAAGGTTCATTTCGGTCTAGGCCATGATTAGGAAAGGCAGGGTTAGGTCAAATTTACAATAATCTTAATAATCTGTTTAATTTAACAAATATTTCCCCCCTCACCCCAAGTAGGAAACAGTCTGGATAAGGAAATCAAATTTAAACCACCCTTTTAGGGATTTCTGAGTCAAGATTCTCACCCATTAGCCAGAGAGCATCTAAAAAGAGCGTCTCTTGCTCTGGAAGACCCAGCATGTCCACCGAGTACATAGACAGCCCATTGAGCTCAATGAAAGCTGTGTAATGCTTCACTTCTCCTGTGGTGGCGCTAAAGAGAAATTCAACACTTACAGTCGTGGCTAAAAATTTTGAGACTGACACAAATTTTGGTTTTCACAAAGTTTACTGCTGTGTTTTTGGATCTTTTTGTAAGATGTTTTTCTTATATACTGAAGGACCATTTTAAGCATTCCATGTGTTTGAGGATTGACCACTGGTTCTCAATGGCATTGAGATCCGGGGAGTTTCCTGGCCATGGAAAATTTCAATGTTCTTTTCACTGAGCCACTTAAAGGGGTTATCCCATGATTAATGTAAAAAATGAAAATCATATAGCACATGACAATCTCTTTCTACAAAGCTAGAACCCGCCCTGTACCTCACATGGATCCAAAGATCTCCACATTCATTGCTCCACAGCTCAAGGGGAGTGTCTTTTCTGCTGCAGCTCAGGGGGTGTGTCTCTGCTCTCCCTAGCACAGCTCAGGGGGTGTGTCTCAGCTCTCCCTATAACAGCTCAGGGGGCGTGCCTCAGCTCTCCCTATCACAGCTCAGGGGGGGGGGTGTCAGCTCTCCCTATCACAGCTCAGGAGGTGTGTCTCAGCTCTCCCTATCACAGCTCAGGAGGTGTGTCTCAGCTCTCCCTAGCACAGCTCAGGGGGCGTGTCTCAGCTCTTCCTATCACAGCTTAAGGGGCGTGTCTCAGCTCTCCCTATCACAGCTCAGGAAGCAGTTGAAAGATGAAACTGAGCATGTGCGGCCATCTCAGTGAGCAGGTCAAAGAAAAAAGAAATGAAGTGGTACTATACAGATACATTTTATTAAATAACTTAGTAGCTATACAAAATTTTTATTGAATGCAACTGCAAAACTATTCAGATCCAGGTGCTGGATTGAAAACTGTAAAATATTTTTTCTGGGACAACCCCTTTAATTATCACTTTTAGGGCTCATGCACAGGACCATGTGTATTTTGAGGTTCGTGTGCATGCTACCTTTAATTTTCTTTCACTAGGAATGCACTATCCTTATAGAATAGGACATGTTCTATCTTCTTGACGGGGCCGCAGAATGGATATAAGAATGCGGACAGCACGTGGTATGACGAGTCCGCATCCGATCTACAAAAAAGCAGATTGGATACAGTCTGAAGCTACGGTCATGTGCCTGAGCCTACTTAGAGCAGGCGGCTTACTTCGTCTAATCGATGTCACTAGTAATCACTAGTCAGACCACACATGGAGGACTGTGTGCAGTTCTGGGCTCCTGTGAACAAGGCAGACATAGCAGAGCTGGAGAGGGTTCAGAGGAGGGCAACTAAAGTAATAACTGGAATGAGTGGACTACAGTACCCAGAAAGATTATCAAAATTAGGGTTATTTACTTTAGAAAAAGACGACTGAGGAGATATCTAATAACTGTATAAATATATCAGAGGTCAGTACAGAGATCTCTTCCATCATCTATTTATCCCCAGGACTGTGACTGTGACGAGGGGACATTCTCTGCGCCTGGAGGAAAGAAGGTTTGCATACCTCCCAACCGTCCCGGATCCAGCGGGACAGTCCCGGATTTCAGTGGCTGTCCCGCTATCCCGGGCAGGGGAGGTATGTCCCGCTTTCAGCTGTCTCTGCTTCCATAGGACGCAGACACAGCTGATTAAATGGTGAAGCAGGAGCTCTCCGCTCCTCACTTCATCTCAGCCTCCCTCCTCCACTTTCCACTAACCTTGTCTGGGGGAGGAGAGGGGGATGGGGAGCTCTCAGGAGGACTTTTAGGTTCAACCTCGGTAATAGGTAGATTGTAGTGGCTAGAAGGAGGTCTGTGACGTCACTGGTCACATGCCCCTTCATGGTCACAAACCCCGACTGCAGGAGCTTATGGAAGGAGGTGGGGCTGTGTGTGCTGGCCAGCAGCCCAGTGAAGAAGGATGTGCTGCAGTCCTGGAGCTTCATGGGGAGCAGGTAAGGGCAGTATATGGAGCTCATATATGAGGGGACAGGTGAGGGGCAGCATATGGAGCTCATATATGAGGGGACAGGTGAGGGGCAGCATATGGAGCTCATATATAAGAGGGCAGGTAAGGGCAGCATATGGACTCATATATGAGGGGACAGGTAAGGGGCAGCATATGGACTCGTATATGAGGGGACAGGTGAGGGGCAGCATATGGAGCTCATATATAAGAGGGCAGGTAAGGGCAGCATATGGACTCATATATGAGGGGACAGGTAAGGGGCAGCATATGGACTCATATATGAGGGGACAGGTGAGGGGCAGCATATGGAGCTCATATATGAGGGGACAGGTGAGGGGCAGCATATGGAGCTCATATATAAGAGGGCAGGTAAGGGCAGCATATGGAGCTCATATATGAGGGGGCAGGTGGAGCACTCAGGAGCAGTGGGGTTCAAGTGGAGTGGAATCTGATGCAATTACAGGTGTTTATAGTACAGATCTTGGTGTATTCTGGGGCCATATCGGGGTGGGGCTTTATGGGGCGTAAATCTGTGAGGGGGGGCATGTGGTGTATACTGGGGGACAGAATAGGAGAGGACTCCAGCATAACGGAAACCGGACAGATCCGGTTTCGTTATTTTTGGGCGGAGTTAGAGGCGTGGCCTAGTACAAAAAAAATTGCCAAAGTTGGGAGATATGGGTTTGTACACAAACATAGAAGAGGATTCTTTACGGTAAGAACAGTGAGACTGTGGAACTCTCTGCCTGAGGAGGTGGTGATGATAAGTTCACTATAAGAGATCAGGAGGGGCCTGGATGTATTTCTGGAGGTAATAATATTACAGGTTATAGTTACTAGAGAGGGGTCGTTGATCCAGGGAGTTATTCTGATGTCTGATTGGAGTCGGGAAGGAATTTTTTCCCCTAAAGTGAGGAAAATTGGCTTCTACCTCAAAGGGTTTTTTTTGCCTTCCTCTGGATCAACTTGCAGGATAACAGGCCGAACTGGATGGACAGAGGGCTTTTTTTCGGCCTTACAAACTATGTTACTATGACAGTGGTGGGTGCTCTGGTCTTACTGGCTGTCTGAAACCAAATAATCAAAAAGTGAGGCTAAAACAAAATAAAAAAGACTGGCACTTCTATACCTTTGCAGTATAGCACAAAATTACTCACATGTATGAGGAAAAATAAGAATATGATCAGAATAAAATATAGGAACTTTTATTAAATAAATGTAACCCCCCCCCATGATGATAAGATCAAATCCTGTATCAGAACAATCCAGTAATCAGATATACCAATGATATATAATCACGTACATAATAAAAACATAAACCATAAAAACAAGAACAAAAAACGCATACAAATAAAAATAAATATTTGTATTTATATTTGTATAAATAAGATAGTTCCTTGATGACTTATTTGTTGGGCTCTTACTGACTATGTGCGCACATATAAAAAAAGATAAAATTGGAAGATCTCATGGCCCACGTGATAGCCTCTTCCTTAATTAGGAGCGTGCTGAATTACATGTATATTAAATATGGTATCCACCCCTTTTAATAGGTATTCCAATTAGGCAATTAAGTTCACTATTCTGTAAAGGTGACAACAGACTCTGTCAGATTAGAAGATAGGCTGGGTTCCCACATATCTGTACGTGTTCCAGAGGTTTTAAATATATTCCAGATAGTATCAGGTCAGGTTATTTAATATGCCGTCTTATATATATGATGTATGATGTCAAGGGCTCGTATTTTTGGCCTGAATCCGATCTGCATTTGCGATTTGGATGAGGACACATTCACTTCAACGGGGATGCAAAATACGCAGACAGCACACCGGTGTGTATGTATCAGGTAGCATGATGTGGCTACCAGTATTGCCCTCCTTTCCTCTCAGTGGCCCCATGCATGCAGTGATGTCCTGCTCCTCCACCACCGTTAGTTCACCAGTGTGCACATGCTCAGTGGGGTGGTATGATTTCTAGTGCTTTGTTCATCTCCTCCACCTCTTGCAATGCATAAAATGCTACTCTACTCATCCTTTTAGATGTGTTTTGGAGCCGTCTTAACTCCTTTCACAGTAGCATACCTTTCAGAGCCATCTTAGCTCCTTCCTCAGTAGCACACATTTCATTCCATCTTAGCTCCGTCCTCAGTAGCACATGTTTTCGAACCATCTTAGCTCCTTCTTCAGTAGTACACATTTCAGAGCCATCTTAGCTCCTTCCTCAGTAGCAAACGTTTCAGTGCCTTCTTAGTTCCTTCCTCAGCCGCACACATTTCAGAGGCATCTTAGCGCCTTCCTCAGTAGCACATGTTTCAGAGCCATCTTAGCTCCTTTCTCAGTAGCACATGTTTCAGAGCCATCTTAGCTCCTTCCTCAGTAGCACATGTTTCAGAGCCGTCTTAGCTCCTTCCTCAGTAGCACATGTTTCAGAGCCGTCTTAGCTCCTTCCTCAGTAGCACGTTTCAGAGCCGTCTTAGCTCCTTCCTCAGTAGCACATGTTTCAGAGCCGTCTTAGCTCCTTCCTCAGTAGCACATGTTTCAGAGCCGTCTTAGCTCCTTCCTCAGTAGCACATGTTTCGGAGCCATCTTAGCTCCTTCCTCAGTAGCACACGTTTCGGAGCCGTCTTAGCTCCTTCTTCAATAGCACAACTTTCAGAGCCATCTTAGCTCCTTTCTCAGTAGCACACATTTCATTCCATCTTAGCTCCATCCTCAGTAGCACACGTTTCAGTGCCATCTTAGCTTAGGGTGGCCATCTGTCCGGTTTTTGGCTGGACAGTCCGGTTTTTAAACTCCTGGTCCTGAAGGCCAGAAGTCCGCCTTTCAGGACAGACCTTTGGGGTGTGCGACCCGTGCGGTTGCCCAGGGCGCTTCACTTCCGGCCAGTTAAGGGGGCGCCCTGCCAGAGCGCCCCCTTAATGGCCCGGCCTGCTCCTGTACAGCGTCTTGTGCTTGTGCCCCCCCTCAGACCTCAGATCAGCCCACCCAGCCACTTTAAAAAAAACATACTCACCTGTTCTACGCTGCCGCTGCCATCAGGTTCCACGCTCCACTGTCTTCCCTGCTGGGGCGCACTATGACCTAACACTGCGTCAGGTCATAGTGTGCGCCAGCAGGCAAGACAGTGGAGCGGGGAACCAGATGGCAGTGCAGAAACAGGTGAGTATGTTTTTTTTAAAGTGGCTGGGTGGGCTGATCTGAGGTCTGAGGGGGGGCACAAGACGCTGGTCTGAGGGGGGCACAAGACCCTGATCTGAGGGGGCACAAGACGTTGATCTGAGGTCTGATGGGGCACAAGACGCTGATCTGAGGTCTGATGGGGCACAAGACGCTGACCTGAGATCTGATGGGGGCACAAGACCCTGATCTGAGGTCTGATGGGGGCACAAGACGATGATTGATCTGAGGTCTGAGGGGGCACAAGACGCTGATCTGAGGTCTGATGGGGGCACAAGACGCTGACCTGAGGTCTGATGGGGGCACAAGACGCTGACCTGAGGTCTGATGGGGCACAAGACGCTATTCTGAGGTTTGATGGGGGCACAAGACGCTGACCTGAGGTCTGATGGGGGCACATTGTGTTGATCTGAGGTCTGATGTGGGCACAAGACGCTGACCTGAGGTCAGATGGGGGCACAAGACGCTGATCTGAGGTCTGATTGGGGCACAAGACGCTGACCTGAGGTCTGATTGGGGCACAAGATGCTGACCTGAGGTCTGATGGGGGCACAAGACGCTGACCTGAGGTCTGATGGGGGCACAAGACGCTGACCTGAGGTCTGATGGGGGCACTTTGTGTTGATCTGAGGTCTGATGTGGGCACAGGACGCTGACCTGAAGTCTGATGGGGGCACAAGACGCTGATCTGAGGTCTGATTGGGGCACAAGACGCTGACCTGAGGTCTGATGGGGGCACAGTGGGCTGATCTGAGGTCTGATAGTGGCACAGTGGGCTGATCTGAGGTCTGATAGTGGCACAGTGGGCTGATCTGAGGTCTGATGGGGGTACAGTGGGCTGACCTGAGGTCTGATGGTGGTACCCTGGGCTGACCTGAGGTCTGATGGGGGCACAAAATGCTGACCTGAGGTCTGATGGGGGCACATTGTGTTGATCTGAGGTCTGATGTGGGCACAAGACGCTGACCTGAGGTCTGATGGGGGCACAAGACGCTGATCTGAGGTCTGATGGGGGCACAGTAGCCTGATGTGAGGTCTGATGGGGGCACATTGTGTTGATCTGAGGTCTGATGGGGGCACAAGACGCTGATCTGAGGTCTGATGGGGGCACAAGACGCTGACCTGAGATCTGATGGGGCACAAGACGCTGATCTGAGGTCTGAAGGGGGACACAAGATGTTGATCTGAGGTCTGATGGGGCACAAGACGCTGACCTGAGGTCTGATGGGGGCACATTGTGTTGATCTGAGGTCTGATGGGGCACAAGACGCTGATCTGAGGTCTGATGGGGGCACATTGTGTTGATCTGAGGTCTGATGGGGGCACAAGACGCTGATCTGAGGTCTGATGGGGGCACAAGACGCTGATCTGAGGTCTGATGGGGGCACAAGACGCTGATCTGAGGTTTGATGGGGGCACAAGATGTTGATCTAAGGTCTGAGGGGGGCACAAGACCCTGATCTGAGGTCTGAGGGGGGTATTTTATACTGCACACATTATGGGGGCATTTTATACTGGCACCTTATGTCAGGCACCATGGGGACAAGGGGAGGAGCACTATGGGGGCACTATATAGGAGTATTTTATACTGGCACAAATTATAGGGAACTATGTATCTCAACTGGGGGCACTAAGATTTTTTTTGGTCACACAGTGGGCATTGGCACACATTATGGGGACATTGACTCTACTGGTGGCACTAATTATTTTTATTGGGACTTTGGGGAGCACTATTATTGTGGGGGGCACCCTGTCACGCTATCAGCTTAGCACAGTTATTTTTGGGGAACATTTTGGTTACACTTTAGTAGCGAAGTTATTTTTTTTAGAGCACTGTGTGCCAATAATTACTAAAGGAAGTACTATCTGTGGAGCACAGTGTCTGAGTATTGGGGGTGGCAGGATGGGGTGTTCAAGAAGGTGGGAGAATGATGGAAAAGTAGGAAACTAAGATGTCTGTCTGTCAAATTCCGCAGAGAGAAGAGATGGCTGAAAGAAATCATCATGGCGGTCTGGTCTGAATGGAGAAGATTGAGGACACAGAATGTCTACATCTAAGAAGACGTCACTGGATGTAAGAGGTATGTGGCGCTGTATTAGGGTACTTTCACATCTGAGTTAGTGATTCTGGCAGGCTGTTCCAGCAGAGAACAGCTTGCTGGAATTCACTGACACCGGCACTGCTGGATGCAGAATGCCCGCCGGCCAGTAAAACGGCAGCGGTAAAGCCGGCCCATTAGGGCAGTGTGTAATTGTGAACAAAAGAACCCTTGCCCTTGCCGGGCTGCCTGGGTGAAATTAAGGGTACATCTGGGTTTTTTGCCGGGCACTTACTGGGAGAGGGGCGTGGTTTAGCAGGTTGGGGGTGTGGTTTGGCAGGTTGGGGGTGTGGCCTAAAATGTAAGGAGAAAGGTGCCCGCTGAAAGGAGAAAAGCGGAGCACTAGAAAAGAGGCGCTCACCTTTTCTTCTCTGGACAATCGTTTTTCCAGATGTCCCAAAGAGTCTGAAGGGGGCTTCATCAAAGAAATTAACTCTACCCTGGTTCTCTGAAGTCCAGCCCCTGTACTTCCTGCATAATGTCTATCTGTCAATCAATTTTGCCTGAGAACAATCCCATGAATAAAGGATGTGATCAAAGCCTTCTCCAAGAGCAACTTCTCCCAACTATCTAGGACCAAGATGAATAAGGTTTTTTCCACCATGTTAGAGACCATTTCACAAATTGAAAACTAAGTGGTTTTGTGAACAAAACATTGAAATTTTGGGTCCATGGCCAGGAAACTCCTCAGATCTCAGTCCAATTGAAACCTGTGGATCCCGGCTTGTCTCTTTTCGGAACTCCCATAGAAGTGAATGGAGAGCACGCCACGCATGCACAGTGCACTCCTCCTTCACTCTGGGGGCCCCATTCTAGAGATAGGTGTGAGTCCCAGAGGAGGAGTCCCTTGGTCGCAGGACAACTGTTTAGCAATATGGTTACTGAGTCTAAAGGGGCCCCTTACATGGGCTTTACAAATTATTGGGGACAAAACGACCCCATGTGAATGTACCACTAATCACACGATAAATAAGAAACATAGTAACATAGTTTATAAGGCCGAAAAAAGATCAGGCATCAGAATAACTCCCTGGATCAACGACCCCTCTCTAGTAACTATAACCTGTAATATTATTACCCTCCAGAAATACATCCAGGCCTCTCCTGAACTCTTTTAGTGAACTTACCATCACCACCTCCTCAGGCAGAGAGTTCCATAGTCTCACTGCTCTTATCGTAAAAAATCCTCTTCTATGTTTATGTACAAACCTTCTTTCCTCCAGACGCAGAGGATGTCCCCTCGTCACAGTCACAGTCCTGGGGATAAGTAGATGATGGGAGAGATCTCTGTACTGACCTCTGATATATTTATACATACCGTATTTTTCGCTTTATAAGACGCACTTTTTCCCCCCAAAAGTAGGGGGAAAATTGCAGTGCGTCTTATAAAACGAATACGTAGTGCGTGCACTATGACCTGACGCTGCACGCCGACCGGAGAAGACAGAGGAGCACTGGACCCGGAGCGGAGCCGCGGCGCAGGACAGGTAAGTGAAGTTTTTTATTTTATTGTTATGGGGCACGTTGGGCTGATCTGAGGTCTGATGGGGGCACAGAGTGGTCTCATGGGGGCACTGTGGGCTGGTCTGAGGTCTGATGGGGGCACAGAGTGGTCTCATGGGGGCACTGTGGGCTGGTCTGAGGTCTGATGGGGCACTGTGGGCTGATCTGAGGTCTGATGGGGGCACAGTGGGCTGATCTGAGGTCTGATGGGGGCACAGTGGGCTGTTCTGAGATCTGATGGGGGTACAGTGGGCTGATCTGAGGTCTGATGGGGGCACAGTGGGCTGATCTGAGGTCTGATAGGGGGCACAGTGGGCTGTTCCGAGGTCTGATGGGGGCACAGTGGGATGATCTGAGGTCTGATGGGGGTCTGATGTGATGTCCTGAAATTTATGGGGGGTCAGATATGAGGTCTGATGAAAAATATTTTTTTCTCATTTTCCTACTCTAAAATCTGGGGTGCATCTTATCTTCAGGTGCGTCTTATAAAGCGAAAAATACGGTAGTTATTAGATCTCCCCTCAGTCGTCTTTTTTCTAAAGTGAATAAGCCTAATTTTGATAATCTTTCTGGGTACTGTAGTCCACCCATTCCAGTTATTACTTTAGTTGCCCTCCTCTGAACCCTCTCCAGCTCTGCTATGTCTGCCTTGTTCACAGGAGCCCAGAACTGTACACAGTACTCCATATGTGGTCTGACTAGTGATGTGTAAAGTGGCAGGACTATGTTCTCATCACGGGCATCTATGCCTCTTTTGATGCAGCCCATTATCTTATTGGCCTTGGCAGCAGCTGTTTGACACTGGTTTCTGCAGCTTAGATTTCTGTTCGCTAAAATTCCTAGGTCCTTTTCCATGTCAGAGTTACCCAATCTTTTACCATTCTGTATGTACTGGTGACTTGCATTATTCCTTCCCATATGCATAACCTTACATTTGTCAGTGTTAAACCTCATCTGCCACTTCTCTGCCCAAGCCTCCAGTCTATCCAGATCCATCTGTAGCAGTGTACTGTCCTCTTCTGTGTTAATTACTTTACACAGTTTAGTGTCATCTGCAAAAATTTATATTTTACTGTGCAAGCCTTCTACAAGATCATTAATAAATATATTGACGAGAATAGGGCCCAATACTGACCCCTGTGGTACCCCACTAGTGACACCAAAATCATTTGTTTTGAGCAGCAGATCTCTGCTCATTTTGGCACAATGTTAAACTATATGGGGATGAATGATCACAGTAGTGATCCTTCATCCCCATACAGGGGACATAATTGCTGCAGTTTTCACCTCTAATCTTGATCAGGCGAACACCAATAGAAATCCTGTTTTAGGTTTCCCAGGTGCCACGTGAGTCCTGCTATGCCACCCTAGTGGCTGCTGGCATGTCCTGTATGTCGTGGGAGTCCTGGAGGTGGAGCTGACACCTATCAGATATTCAAAGCATATACTTTTGATATGCCATTAGAGTCTCAGGCGGGAGTACCCTTTAATTTTTAAGGCGGTCCCAACCTTCGGCGCTCCAGCTGTTCTGAAACTACAACTCCCAGAATCCTCCTTTCACTTCTGTGGGAGTTCCAAGAAGTGTGCATTTTGGGAGTTGTAGTTTCACAGCAGCTGGAGTGCTGAAGGTTGCTGATCCCTGTTCTATAGGATCAAAAGAATAACGTAATAAAAGCGTTTAAATTTGAAAAACTCATCATTTTTACGCTTTGTCACACTCCATAAACCTAATAATAAAAAAGCCATAGCTGTGAAAATAAAAATACGTCTACTACAAAAGAAAGAGGCGAAAATGACTTTAACAGCATAAAAAATGGAAACGTTAAGTCATCATAAAGGCCCAAAACCTGTGCGGCATGAAGGGGTTAAATAATAATAATCCAGTAAGTGAAGGTGCTGACGGCCGCTCCCACAGAGGATGCCGCGGCTCCCTCCACGAGATGAGATAATTGTCATTACTACATAATTAAGGGATGAAGCCACCACGTGCGCAAGTTACAACAACACGTGAGACAGATGTGATTTATGTAAGTCAAGTGTGAACAACGGCGCCTAAAAAAATACAAATAAATTATCCTCACCTCTGCAAATGGCAGTTATCATGTCGACCAAGTTAAAGGGGCATTCTGGTTGGTTAAAATTATCCCCTATCCACTATCAGATCAGTGGGGGTCCTACCACTTGGCTCCCCACTGATCACGAGAATGAGGGACCTGCATGGATTCAGTTTTCCATCACATTTTTCACGGCTCATTGCAGCGCAGATATGAGGTGGCGGGACAGGAGCTGCTGCACATACGTGTCTAATCGGGCTCCCACGTTCCCGGCCCCCTTTTCCTATAGTTCGCTTATGATGTAGAGATATAGTCATGTCTACTCCATTCACATCCAGAGCTGTATTCAGGATCCAACTGGCTGGTTTATCAACACAAACGTCTTCCAGTCCAACTGAACTCCATTTTATTGTAGAAGATGTGGTTTTCTTTATCTGGCACTGAAGCTTTTATCTGTGTGTGCTAGTGTTTCCCCACTGCATATTTAGTATAGGGACTTGAAGGGGGTCCCATGGCTGTGATCCCCACCCATAAACCTTCACAGGAGTTACCTCAGCTCCTTTCTGTCTGGATACCAGCTTGATGATCAGTTGATTGCTGTGGATACGGCTTCAAAAACCTCTGAAAATAAACAGTTATCGTCGTCTGTCTATACATTTTCCCTGCAGCGGCCACTACAGGAGAAAAGTAGTATTACACGGAGTCCTCCAGAGGGATTGCTGCCGTTTCTGGCTACTAGAAGAGGCTCCTAAGCATGGAACTCCTTCTCCATCACAGACTGATTTTTGCAACTTTTTTTATTAGGTTTGAGGCATAATGTGTGAAAATAGCAATAATCATTGAAAATAAAAATAAAAAAAATGAATTATAACAATGAGATACTCTGTTATCGCTTTCCCTTTATTCTGTTATTTTCTTTAAAAGGAGGAGAAAATTTCCATACACATTCATAAAACCTTATTAAAAATGAATTCAGTTCTCCACATCCGAAGGAAATTGTTGACACTTTTTGCATCAATCTTAAAAAAACGCACTTTTGGAATGAACTATTACATAGAAATTAGCAAAAGAAAAGGCCACATAGAGAAGGAAAGGTCCGGATATTGGGTACAATACAATCATAAAGATACAGTTCAGCGAGTGGATGATACATTACAACGGAAAAGGCCTCAGTTGGCATTTTGATAGATGACGGTCTAATGGCAGGGCGCTACATTGACGATGTACTGATTCTAAAGGATATATTGTTTCATATGAAGGTGTTATTGCTGCCACAAGTTTCTGTGGATACAACGTTTCTTCATGTACTTAACCCTTTATTATCCTTTTCTAGTATGTACTACCTTGTAAATCTAATAATCAACCAAACATCACTGTAATATTCAGGGACGGGTGTCCAGTTTATTTGAAGGATTTACACTATCACATCTCATGCTCCAGTCACAGCTTACTGCACTCTAATATTTTATCACCATCACATGACTGTGTAGTTTCGGGTGCCCCTCAATGTGCCGTTGTTACTGGCAGCGGTTGTGAAACTACTGTGCCAACCAATGGATTTGGCTTTGGGCTGAACCTGTGAGTGTTATCCTGGTGGCTCACCCTTTATCCCTTATGCAGGGTTCTGGACTTTGCTGCAGGAAACTCCCCAGTCCGCTACCTCATGGAGATGTCTGCTCACCCATGGGGTCAAGAGACACCAGTAGGTAGCACTAAATGGACAAGTAAACTCACAGTCAGTAACAGGCAGAACAACAGAGTATGTGCAAATCCTAGAAACAGGTCCAAGGTCAGGACATGCAGCAAACAGTTACTAGGATAATCAGGCAGAGGAGGGTCAAAATCCAGGAATCAGGCAGAAACCAGCACATGGGCAGAAAATCATATACGGCACACCTTAGGAGGAGCTAGTAGACTAGAGAATCTATTGCTCAGGCAGTGGAAGAGACAAATAGCACAGCATATATAACAGAAGCTGATTAACACATTAGAAACAGTCTGGCAGCTGCACACAGAACCAAGTGAGGATTTAGACCTTGCAATACTGCGGAGTGAGGCAAGGTTAAATGAAGAATATGCCCAATAGACACACAGGGCCCGATGCTGGAGCTCTGGACCGACGACAGACACAGGGTGAATGGTGCAACAACTGTGCCCACCCAAGGTAGTGGGGCAGTGGCGGGCGTGGGCCACCGACATAACAACGTATGCTCTTTACTGATGCTGATTCAGCAAAGGGAAGAGAAGACGTGACATGTCCCAGCCTAACAGGAAGCCAGAAATAAAAAAATAATGCAGTTTTGGGTGTGACTGGAGTATAGGACATAATGTATTCCAAAAGACAAATAAAGCAGATACATTTAAGATGAGAGATTTTTTTTTTTTTTTTTAAACTGCTTGCTGGTTAAAGAACTTCACTATACATAGACCTAGTGTTGGGACAAGAGTCTCACTATGCAAATATATTATGTTAAAAAGCTTTTCCAAGATTTTTTTTTTTTTTTACTGATGACCAATCCTCTGCATAGGTCATCAGTATCTGATCGGTGGGAGTCCAACACCTGGGACCCCCGCCGATCAGCTGTTTTAAGAAGGCAGTGACGCTGCTTCTCCACAGCCTTCTCGCAGCTCACATAGCATAATACCGTACATTGTACAGCGGCTGTGCTTGGTATTGCACTCCACCCCTTTCACTTGAATGGGGCTGAGCTGCTCCTAAGCCACGTGACCGAAGAACGTGTCATCATTTGGCCTAGGAAAAGCTGTGAGAAGGCCACGGCGCTAATGCGAGGACCAGTGCCTTCTCAAACAGTTGATCAGCAAGGGTCCCGGGTGTTGGATCCCCACCGATCAAATACTGATGACCTATCCACAGGAAAAGATCATCAGCAAAAAAAAATCGTGAAAAGCCCCTTTAATATTAGTCATGGAACCATACTCCTTGTTCTTCCAGAGGCAAATGATGACAATCCTCATCTGTGCTTTCCCTTACTTTCCAGCCTTGTATGAGTCATTTCAGCAGGGGATCTAGGTGTGGGCGGCAGTGGCCATTCCAGAGCTGTTAAAATAAGGCTTTTTGTCTGATGCTTCACACAAACCAATCTCCTGTAAATGTCCAGAAATTGCTTGTGAAATTCCATTGTACCCTTAGAATTATATCTCCTTCAATAGACCTTTAGGAAACCGCATATTCTACCTGCCCTTGTCCCTGCCCTAAACATACTACATTCTTATTCATTTTACCCACCAATTTTTCACAATGAACTATAACAGATGGGGAATGTGACCAAGAGTAGGACCTCTCCTCCACGTACACCCCAGCACAGATACCAAAAAATCACAATATTCTGAAAATGTAACCAAAATTTTCAGTGGAACATTTGGAAAGCTAGAAGATGACCCTTCTTTCCTCCAACATCTGATGGTGGAGTAGAATTAGGACACCCCCATATATATTACATTGTTGGCCAGGTCAGCCGAAGTCGTCATTATGGGCCACCTTATAACATTGAATACCATGTCTGAACTCATCATATGCCACTACTTCAGTAACCCTACAGTTTTGGACTGTTGAATACAACAGTAGCATCTTTTTGAACTGATAATGGTCATAGACCATATCCTGTCCTTAAATACTGACAGTTTCCGTATATACCATATACTACAACTCATGTCTTTGTCTCCTCAGTACACCACTCATATGTATATTACAGAACATTGGTTATATCTAGCAGTAGTAATGCACATCATGAAAGGCTCTCATGTAGGGATGAACATTGGGTTGTATGTTCTTGTAGGGATTTGTCCAAAGCACTGGTCACAGTGTCGGGTGGCGTGATAAGCTGGTACTAGTATAAGGCAGCAAGACACTATGATGACTATTGTGAGGATCTAGAGTGGAAACCTCATGTTTCTAGCAGAGGGAAAACCTCCTAGAGTTGATGTTCATTTTGGTGACCCCGATAAGTTTAAGGGGCGTAGAAAGGCCAAATGAGGACATCATAGGAAAGTCACATAGGAGGTCCGAGAGCTCGTCCCTTTCCTCCAGTTCATAGGTGGCATCGTTCAGCATTCGTCGGTGGAGGTGACAAGTCTGCTCGATCTTCAGCTTGTTGATATCACTGCGAAGCCTCATGAGCTGCCGTGCCAACTGTTGGTCCTGAAGGCGCATCTCTGTCTGTTAAAGAGAAAAAAATACATAATTACAGATGGAATAAATCAAGCTTGGGCAATTGGCGGTGACAACCTATATGCCTATTTCCCCAGGCTAGATCCTTTGCCAAAACACTCATTATCAAAGACTCAATCAATCAATGTAATGGGACTTCTACTCAAGAACCCTCTAGAATATAATCATCTCATGATGAAAGAAGATACTGTGTCCAAGGGTTATCCACCCATCGGTGGATCGGTTTCTAGGAAGTTTATCCGTTCCTTCTATCAGAAAAAATAATGTCTCTGCATCTCTTGGTCTCATGTCTTGGCACTGAACACCAGACAATGTTTGTTGTAGTAACTGGCATTCGGCACAGGGAACAGATCCAACAGATCTTGGTTATCTCAATAGAAAAGAAGTGTAAAGTAGATGCCAGTAGATGCCAAGGAAGATCACCGGGGGCCCTGCACATCTCAATCCTCAAGAAACAATGTGTCACAGCTTCTCTACTGGTGGAAATAGCTTTGGTTCCTGGCCAATGTGAAGGATTTATTGGCTTCTACTGAAACAAAAAACACTGACAGAAGATCTTCCTGTTAAATCTAGAGGTTAACAAATTTTTTTTCCAGAGACTGTCTGTAAATACAAAAATAACGTGCAGCGTAGCATGAGAACATTCCTCGAACAGGACAGTTTTCAATAGTCTTAAAGAATGCATTGTGTGGCTCCACTGAGTGAAGACTCTCATAGTGATGTATATCTCAGGACAATATAGAGATCTCTCATCGTCTATTTATACTTTTGATGGTATATATGAGGGGACACCCTATGTATACAGGACAGAAGGTTTATTCACCAACATAGAAGGGAGTTACATAGTTGGTAAAGTTGGAAAAAGATACAGGATACAATTCAAACCTAAAATGTTACAGTGAAGATCAAGAGAAAAGCAAAAAAAAAAAAAACCTATGAGGCGGTTGCCAATTGCCCCACATTAAGTAAGGAAAACCCTTCCTGACCAAAAATCTGGCAATCAGAATAAATTTCTGGATCTATTTACTGAAAGAGTAGTGAGACTATGGAGCTCTCTCCCAGAGGAGGGGGTGATGGTGAACTCACTGGAAGAGTTGGGGAGAAGCTGGATGTCTGGAGTGTAATATTATTACAATTTATAGTTAGATTACTGGAGAAAGGTCATTAATCCAGGGAGTTATTCTAATTTGGAGTTGAGAAGGAATTTCTTTTACCTTAATTATAGGCTGAAATGGAAAAATTAAGGTCATTTTTAGCATTACAAATCATGTTACCATGCAATATACCTACTATATTACTGTCCTCTATGTACAAGAATATAACTACTATAATACTACCTCCTATGTACAAGAATATAACTACTATAATACTGCCTCCTATGTACAAGAATATAACTACTATAATACTGCTCCTATGTACAAGAATATAACTACTATAATACTGCTCCTATGTACAAGAATATAACTATTATAATACTGCTCCTATGTACAAGAATATAACTACTATAATACTGCCTCCTATGTACAAGAATATAACTACTATAATACTGCTCCTATGTACAAGAATATAACTACTATAATACTGCTCCTATGTACTAGAATATAACTACTATAATACTGCTCCTATGTACAAGAATATAACTACTATAATACTACTCGTATGTACAAGAATATAACTACTATAATACTGCTCCTATGTACAAGAATATAACTACTATAATACTGCTCCTATGTACAAGAATATAACTACTATAATACTGCCTCCTATGTACAAGAATATAACTACTATAATACTGCTCCTATGTACAAGAATATAACTACTATAATACTGCCTCCTGTGTACAAGAATATAACTACTATAATACTGCTCTTATGTACAAGAATAACTACTATAATACTGCTATTATGTACAATAATATAACTACTATAATACTGCTCTTATGTACAAGAATATAACTACTACAATACTGCTCCTATGTACAAGAATATAACTACTGTAATACTGCTCTTATGTACAAGAATATAACTACTATAATACTGCCTTCTATGTACAAGAATATAACTACTATAATACTGCCTCCTATGTACAAGAATATAACTACTATAATACTGCCTCGTATGTACAAGACTATAACTACTATAATACTGCTCCTATGTACAAGAATATAACTACTATAATACTGCTCCTATGTACAAGAATATAACTACTATAATACTGCTCCTATGTACAAGAATATAACTACTATAATACTGCTCGTATGTACAAGAATATAACTACTATAATACTGCCTTCTAAGTACAAGAATATAACTACTATAATACTGCTCCTATGTGCAAGAATATAACTACTATAATACTGTTCCTATGTACAAGAATATAACTACTATAATACTGCCTCCTATGTACAAGAATAGACCTACTATAATACTGTTCTTATGTACAAGAATAACTACTATAATACTGCCTTCTATGTACAAGAATATAACTACTATAATACTGCCTCCTATGTACAAGAATATAGCTACTATAATACTGCTCCTATGTACAAGAATATAACTACTATAATACTGCTCCTATGTACAAGAATATAACTACTATAATACTGCTCCTATGTACAAGAATATAACTACTATAATACTGCCTCCTATGTACAAGAATGTAACTACTATAACACTGCCTCCTATGTACAAGAATATAACTACTATAATACTGCTCCTATGTACAAGAATATAACTACTATAATACTGCTCCTATGTACAAGAATATAACTACTATAATACTGCCTCCTATGTACAAGAATATAACTACTATAATACTGCCTCCTATGTACAAGAATATAACTACTATAATACTGTTCCTATATACAAGAATATAACTACTATAATACTGCTCCTATGTACAAAAATATAACTACTATAATACTGCCTCCTGTGTACAAGAATATAACTACTATAATACTGCTCCTATGTACAAGAATATAACTACTATAATACTGCCTCCTATGTACAAGAATATAACTACTATAATACTGCCTCCTATGTACAAGAATATAACTACTATAATACTGTTCCTATATACAAGAATATAACTACTATAATACTGCTCCTATGTACAAGAATATAACTACTATAATACTGCCTCCTATGTACAAGAATATAACTACTATAATACTGTTCCTATATACAAGAATATAACTACTATAATACTGTTCCTATATACAAGAATATAACTACTATAATACTGCTCCTATGTACAAGAATATAACTACTATAATACTGCTCCTATGTACAAGAATATAACTACTATAATACTGCCTCCTATGTACAAGAATATAACTACTATAATACTGCTCCTATGTACAAGAATATAACTACTATAATACTGCCTCCTATGTACAAGAATATAACTACTATAATACTGTTCCTATATACAAGAATATAACTACTATAATACTGCTCCTATGTACAAGAATATAACTACTATAATACTGCCTCCTATGTACAAGAATATAACTACTATAATACTGTTCCTATATACAAGAATATAACTACTATAATACTGTTCCTATATACAAGAATATAACTACTATAATACTGCTCCTATGTACAAGAATATAACTACTATAATACTGCTCCTATGTACAAGAATATAACTACTATAATACTGCCTCCTATGTACAAGAATATAACTGGTATAACATTACTTAGAAATTAATACAAAAATAATTTATGTAATTATGGGTATTTTGATCTATTAATGGTGTGTATTAGGTTGTACAGTGAATTATGCAGTAATGTGATATCACATTTGGCATCAGTATATGATGTCTATAATTGACTCCCACTGTGCAGTAAAGCTGGTCTAGGGGGCGGTTATCACCCGCTGACCTGGGCTGAGACTGTAGCTTTGTTTAGCTTTTTACAGCATTTGGCAGCATACAGGAATCAAGCAGCGTCTTTTATGAGCGGAGACAAGTTCATGTCAGGCCCCTCTCTGAGCAGTCTGAGGTCTGGACAGGACGTAGTTTAGAAGCGGCTGGCATTGTAAGGATTATCCTTATCCATAAAGAATACAAAATGACTCTAGAAATCAGCAGCCTGATGTTTTTTACTAGTTTTATACATATTATTACATTTCTAGGACGTCTTTCCTAAAAATACCACATTGGTAATTGGAGTACCCTGTTACAGAATGGAAATCTGAGTGAACAGAGAGGAGTGTCTCATTCAAGATCATCAGAAAAGAGTGTCTATGTCTCCGGAGGACCAAGCATTACACGGACAGCCCATTGATTGTAATGGGCACCATGTAATTCTTAGTTTCCCCTGTGGGGGTGCTGTAGAAAAATTTGACACTTCCTGCCAGGTTTCTCGAGAGACTGTAGTTGAACGCTGTCATTTCAGAACTATGGTCCCCTGGGATTGGTTTATTTTTACGGGACCCTTCTAAGTAGGAGAAATTGTGAAGAGTGGACAACCTGGACAACCCATTAATTGTAATGGACACCATGTAATTCTTAGTTTCCCCTGTGGGATGCTATACAAAAATTCAGTACTTCCTGCCAGGTTTCTCGCCAGACTATAGTTGATCGCTGTCATTTCAGCACTATGGTCCCGTGGCATCGGCTTATTTTTATGGGACCCTTCTAACAAGGAGAAATTGTGAAGAGTGGACAACTTCTTTAAATTAAGTATTTTATTAATGGTAGAGATGAGCGAACCGATCCTAACAAATGGATTTGTCTCATCAGCAGGACCTCTTCATCTGTGAGGGACTGTCCCTACAGATGAAAAATTGCCCACCTGCCTCTAAATTGACAGGGCTAAATATTTAGCCTGGCCCTGTCTGCACCGCCGCTCCGATTAGAAGACCAAGGGCTTAAGTTCAGCCTTGGAGCTGCCCCTGTGCAGGCGCCACTACCAGTCCCTTACGGGTGAAGAAGTCCCACTAATGAGACAAATCGATTCCAATGCCTACTTGTGGTGTGGTAGTTATTCCTGTAGTTACACCTGATTGGTGGGGTGTCAGATGAGAGCAGATCCTAAGGAGTGGACTCCTTGAAGACTTTGGCCACCTTAAGAAGTCATCTCATTTCTAGTTAAGGTCTACAACTTACTAGATGATGAGCGCGGGGAGGTTCACATTTAGCTCTATACCCTTTGACCTCTTTTGAACCTCCCCAGTATGAAGGTCGTTAATTATGTTAATGGTTGCTGAGGTTACTTCTCCTTCGTTTGCATTATTAATGACACCTTAGAACATTTAGAGCATTTAACAGCAGGAACCGGAGATCATAGATGAACAGAAATACATAATTCATCGAGAAATGAAAATGTTGTAAAATGAATATAATAAATATATCAGGGGGTCAGTACAGAGATCTCTCCCATCATCTATTTATCCCCAGGACTGTGACTGTGACGAGGGGACATCCTCTGCGTCTGGAGGAAAGAAGGTTTGTATACAAACATAGAAGAGGATTCTTTACGGTAAGAGCAGTGAGACTATGGAACTCTCTCCCTGAGGAGGTGGTGATGGTAAGTTCACTATAAGAGATCAGGAGGGGCCTGGATGTATTTCTGGAGGTAATAATATTACAGGTTATAGTTACTAGAGATGGGTCGTTGATCCAGGGAGTTATTCTGATTGGAGTCGGGAAGGATTTTTTTCCCCTAAAGTGAGGAAAATTGGCTTCTACCTCACAGGGGTTTTTTTTGCCTTCCTTTGGATCAACTTGTAGGATAACAGGCCGAACTGGATGGACAGAGGACTTTTTCCGGCCTTATAAACTATGTTACTATGAAGGTTTCATTTCTACTCTATGTTTGTGAAATCTGTCTCTTACCCCAAAGTGTTCCCACAGGTGGGGTGCAAAGGTTGGACAGGTCATCAATATTTATCTTGTTGCCAACCACTTTTTAGGGTGCTCATACTTTTAGGGTAGCTATTGGCCAAAGCATGCGGCAGCATTGTGGCTCAGTGGTTAACACTGGTGCTTGAAGCATTGAGTCCTAGGTCGGAATCCGACCAAGGACAACATCTGCATGGAGTTTGTATGTTCTCCCCGTGTTTGCATGGGTTTCTTCCCACACTCCAAAGACACACTGATAGGGAACATAAACTTCTTTGCCTACGGCTAATCTTCTGTGGGAACAAACACTGGGCATGATAGTCCAATATGCCAGATCCTTTATTACCCTGCCATATACATGAAATAGTAGTCTGGTCCTGACAAAATTGAAGTGTTTGGTATCGAGTGTGTGTGGGGAACTTTAGATTTGTGCACTCTTAATCTTGTTTTTAAAGGTCAGTAAAGGTAGTGGTCGGATGCATTAGTCATGAACAGGACACCAAACCGCTTCTACTCAACCTCCTTGACACTGGTCATACAATTAGATAACATTTTTCCAAACTCATCGATTTTGGAGATTGAATGTATATATGGATCTCCTGACTCTCTATGGTGGTCGATGTCTAGAGAAAGAAGTAACAAGCTTGTTGGATTTCAATATGGCCAGCTTTAGGACACCCAGGAATGAGTTTACTCTGGAAGAGTCACTAATGATGAAGAGGTTGGCACCAGTTGGCCAAAAATGCAAAATTAAGTGCGTGGTCCCATCAAGATGCCGAAAACTAGCAGCTCAAACTAGGACATAAGAGATCCTGGAGGAAGGCCAGTAGAATACCGACTTCTTTTAAAGTAAGATCAATCTTATGGATTAGTTACGAGCATCTAAGCATATTACACCATCCTCAACACAAAAATCCTCTTATAGTTAATGCATCTGCTTCTTACTTCAAAGACTGAATCAGATGTTATGCACACAGCAGTATTTCTCCAGCAGTCATCAGTAACCTGAGAATAGACGGCAACTTACCAGCTCCTTCCTGAGCCAAATTAGAGCCTCGTCAATGCTATCAAAGCCATGGATCTTCCCTGACGTGAGTATGTTGCTCTCCTTTGGGACAGATGTGGTCTTCTGGACCTTTTTCATCTCTAGAGCTGAACATATTCCCTCTCCAGTCTCTTTTTGTTCCTCCACCTCTTGCTCCACAGGAGGATTGGGACTTTTCCAAGGTTGATCCTCCAGTCTTGCCCTCCATTCTAGATAGGATGGTCTCCTAGTCTCTAACCTCAACTTCTCAGTCAGGGCTTTCAAGTTTCGTAGATGATCATCTGTTGGTGGGACTGAGTTACCTTCAGCTTCATCTTCTGGTTCCTCAACTTGTATCTTTGGTAATGACATGATATTGTGACACCTCAAGACGGATTCTGGTAAAAATAGTCATACGGTCTACATCATGCTTTAAGACAATCCCAGAGAAACTTCCTATACGAGCTTCGTAGAATGTGCCGATTCATCAGCTTGACTGTGGCATCTGAAAATAACAAAGTGGCAATGGATATCATTAAAACATGACTCGTTAAGCAAATAAAATAAAACAAGTGACTGGTAAACAATGCATGAAGACTTTCTGGTTTTGCAAAAGGATAAAAACATTTACATGACGCAGATATATTTCATATGTGATGGATTAGGAATTCACTACGAAGTTGGCCCGAATTAGGCCACAGTTCTACAAGATGCTGAATGTTGACCTCTTTTAAAGGGGTTCTCCGGGACTTTGATATTGATGGTCTATCCTTTGGGTCACTACAACAGAGAACTATGCTACGGTATCTCCACATGAAATACCAGCATGTATGACAAGGGTCTATCTAACAACCTCTTCAAGGTCCTTAAAATGTTGGGTTAGAATTTACCATAAGTTTCTAAGAGGTGAAGGTGTAACAGCAGCAGCTGCTGCGAGCTGCCGGTGCTCATCTTACCCTGCCCAACAGCATGGACTCACTTCCCACAGTTTTCCTCCCATTGGGTCCAGCCAATAGGTCCACTCTGTCCCTCCACGCAGTCTGCAGCCTGGTTGCTGGCTAGACCTCTCCCTCTCTGGCTCCCTTGGGCTCTTTAAGAGCCAGCGTACATGCACCTGCAATTTCTCCAGCCAATGCCCTGGCTACTCTGGATACTTAAGGCATATTCCCCTGTGGATAATAATAAGGTTCTTTAGCTTGCTAAGTTCTTTTCGATGGTGTGCTGTTTTGTTGTTTGTCCGTGTACTGACCTCTGCCTGTTTACCTGTATTGCCTCTCCACTGACTGACCTCTGCCTGTTACCATTTTGACTATTCACTGTCTGCCCTGACCTCAGACTCTTTACCGCATTGCACGTGCTCCGCAAGCCCTAACCATGGCCTTTCCCTAGCTACATATTCTGTGTGACCCCTCGGTGCTCCATATTGGTGTCTCTGACCCCTGTGGGTTAGCTCTTAAAGGGTTTCTGTCACCAATTTTTACCCTATAAAACAGGATGACATTTGAAATATGCAAATGTCACCTGATGCCAAATATGTTAGGGATTTTATTCCTACTGTACCTGTTTTTGTTAAAATTGAACTTTTATAATATGTAAATTAGCCTCCTAGGAGCAGGGGGGGGGGGGGGGGCGGTAACCCTGCTGCTAGAGGTGCCGTTTCCCTACCTTCAATAACGCCTCCTCTGTGATGATTGACAGGGCCAGGCAGCTCCCTCTATCTGCTGCCGTCCCTGTCCGTTCTCAAAATCCCGCACCTGCGCCGTGTGTCCTTCATTCGGCGCAGGCACAGTGAGGCAGCCTACTTCACTCACTGCCCCTGCGCCAAATGAAGGACGCACGGCGCAGGCGCGGGATTTTGAGCACGGACAGGGCCAGCAGCAGATAGAGCGAGCTGCCTGGCCCTGTCAATCATCACAGAGGAGGCGTTATTGAAGGTGGGGAAACTGCGCCACTAGGAGCAGGTTACTGCCTCCCCTGCTCCTAGGAGGCTATTATACATGTTATAAAAGTTAAATTTTAACAAAAACGGGGACAGTAGGAATAAAATCCCTAACATATTTGGCATCAGGTGACATTTGCACATTGCAAAAATTGGTGACAGAAACCCTTTAAGCACATGGAGACTACTCCAGGAGGTAGCAGGCTGGTGGTTCCTCTGCAGCGAAGTCCAGATCCCTGTATAAGGATTAAAGGGTGAACACCGGGGGGCTGTAAGGAAAACACCTTTAGGATTAGCCCCAAGCCAAATCTGTTAGCTTAGTGGTTCCACACCCACACCCCTGGACCCTCATTTTTGGGAGCATGATGGCTCCCTGCCCCCTGCCTTGTTGGGCAATGCAGTCAGTGACAGCAAGACCTGGGCAGAGACTGAATGGAGACGTGCATAGCTTCTTCTCGGCAATTCTATAGTGGTTGCAAAAATATGAGCAAACTTCCTGGACCACACCCATCGGACCCAAGAATTTCCCCTGGATTTTACATAAATATCTTACATTGTAAGACTCCTTTACATAACAATATCAGTGATTATAATAATATTTGTAAGAAATATATTACCTCTGGTCTCCAATCTTTAGGACTTAATTACTCGTAGATGTTATCTAACCAGAATAAATTATATTTCCGGGAGAACTTAGAAGACGTTGAAGCCCTTTATGCTAATGTTCGGTTGAATGTATATCTGAAGTCCTTGGCAGGTTCAGTGTTATTTACTCAGTGATATTTATATAGTCTAAGTACACAAGGTTTCTAGGAAAGACAACTATAGCACTGGTGCAATGTACACTAGCGGAAAATAAAATAATTAAAAAAAAAACATCTAGAAGGAGTTACAATAAAAAGCCTATTTTACAATATGGCGATGCCGGAGGGATCAAAATTCCAAGATCCTTACTTCACATGGAGGAGCTCCACAGACTTTTTGTCTGGCATCACTGTTTTTCATTTTCTCTCTTACAGGACTGTTGTTGGGATTTGTTGAAGTATTCACTATGCCTGTTGGATGAAGGTGTCCACCATTAATGGACTTTGAAAAGAGCTGAATAGTGGGGCTTCCATCAAATCTCAGAAAGACGAGAAATTTCTGCAGTGCATCAGTAGTGTCGCCAGTGGTCAGAGGAGGACACTTACACATAGAGAGAGATCTGGACAGGCAGATGCATGCTACGATCTACTGTATAAGAAGATCTGCTGTATCTCGAAGGACTGTCATGGCATTACAAACTGCAGCTCCTGCAGTGATCACCCTAAGAAATCATCTGTGTGATGCAGGACTGCTCATATGTCACTGACCTCCCATCATCGCCAAGAGTGCCTGCATTAGTGCCATAAGAGAGCCCAGTAGAAGCATGGCAAACAGTAGTATTCAATGATGAAACCAGGTTCTACCTTTGCACTAATGATGGCCACATCAGAGTTTACAAGATGACTGGTGAGCACCTACAGCCATCATGCATAGTGCGGACATACACACGACCAACACCAGGTCTCATGGTGTGGGGCACCATTGGCTACCATGGCCGTTTCTATCAGACATTTCTGAGGGGAACAATGACCAGTCTTCAGTCCAGGACATCGTGGAACCAGTTCTACTGCCTCCCAGGCACCTGAAAAGTGGTGTTAAAAAGTGGCAAACTACGGGGCCCATTTATGTTCTGATATACCCCACTTTTGTGGTGTATATTGTTTGCAGATTTTATCACAAGCCATTTTGCAACAAAATATGCAAAATATGTGACTCAACTGCTCAAGCCACTTTCACAACAATGGGGCATGGCATGGGCAGGGAAGAGGGCAGTAGGCCCTTCTCATTCAAAATTTTGTACGTTGGTTTTTGCCGTACAAAATGACTTAAATCTATGCCAGTAAGGCAGCTGGCATAGATTTTAGATTGCCGCACGTCCTCCTGGAGGAAGCGACAAAGTTATATAGCGCCCTGAGACTCCACATAACGTTGGCGCTTCCTCCAGATTTGTAGGCACAAGTAAGACCAGCGTCTAAATCACCGGTCATAATAAATGTGCCCCTATGTGTTTGTGGCTTTTTAACTGCAGCCTTTAAAAAAAAAAAAAAAACTTGCATTTCTCAGATTTTACGACGCCTTCGCCACTTTCCCTAAAGGAGGCATGGCAAGGGCGGAATGGGGGTGTGGCCAACCGTCACAACAAATTTATCTTTATTTACACTAGTTTTCTGGTGCAAATGAAGCCAGAAATCTCTGACACCTCCGAGATGATGTAGATTTCTGTTTAAGCGCACGGACTACAGGATGCGCCTAATTTACTACGAGGTTTGCACAACCTCTGGTGGAGCAAAGGAGTGCCAGACTTAATAAATCTTCCCCATGATGTTCCATCAAGATCACATCCACCCACACACTGTCTGTCCTACTCAACATGGTCTTCAAGGTATCCAGCCAACTCAATCACCAGATCTCTACCCATTCAAGAGTGTCTGGGTCTGGATGGAGCAATGGATCTCCATGCACAGCAGCCAACACTCACCTTGGCTGAACTACGGGTCCAGGCCAAAAAAGCTTGGAATGACTCACCACAGGAGGATATCCAGCATCTGTATGACCGATATCATGCCAAAGTGGCAGCCTGTATTGCAGCAGGGGGAGATGCCACCCAGTGTTAATGTGACCCTACCTCAATTTATACCCTGCTGCAGAATCCAAAATAAAGGGAGCACTACCTTGTGTGTGATCATTGACCAGGCACCACTTGGCACAATCTCAGCTCAGTTGCCAGTGGCGTACCTCCAATCGAGGCAGACCACACAGCTGCTATGGGGCCCGTGGGGAAATAGCTGAGCCGATTGTGTGACATATCATCAAAATCTAACAATGGAGTAAAAAGGTATCTGACATCTTTGTGTTCACTTTGTAGACTTAGGGCTTAGCCTTCATCCATCCATTTAGTTGTTTAAAGGGTGCCCTCACCAGTTTTTCTGTCTAGGGGCCTTCACCATCCTTAATCTTGCCCTGAGGGACCCATAGCAGAGTTAAAACTTAGGCCCTTTCAGGGGCTGCTTGACATTACAGTTATCCTTTTGATACAACAGGTAGTATAAACTCCACACAGATGACAGAGCCCTTCCTGATACAGTCACTTTTTATGCCATTAACAGATTTTGATGTGCTGCCACCCAAACCGCTGAACAGCTTAAGATAGGCTGTTGAGAGTGGAGGAGCAGAGGAACTATGTAAATTGACTTAATTGGTGGTGACCCTGTGTGTATGGAAGCCCACAATGGCTGGTGGCCACCTTCCCCTTTTTAGAAGTTGCTGAACTGAGTTAGATTTAAGTTGGTTAAGGCCTCTGGGTGACAACATGGTGGAAGCCTCTATGGTGGCCGTTCATTCAAAATGTTGTGGAGATAGCCATGCCACAGCTCTCTTAGAGTTAAAAACCAAGAACTGCAGACCCGCATGACATCTTCTTCACTGGAGAGAATCATCAAACACACATCAGTGGAGGTGACCTCCAAGGTCCCTAAAAGTGGTGAAGACACCCATGTGATCTCCCTATAATCCAGTCCTGGTGTCTGTTTGGTCCTGTTTGTTAGGACATCAAATGGGATTGGTGAAAGCGATAGATGGAAAGGTCTTCTATGGAAACTGTGTAGAATTTTTGGTACTAACTCAGTATTTTTTATAAAAAATGTTTGTTTTCTTCAGCCTTCATACACATTACAGTATTGTTGGCCATACTTGGTGAGATGGGCCAACAATCTATTGTGTATGGGGAGCTCCCAACTCTTCCCTGACAGATGGGAACATTGAATTTTTAAAACCTGATCCTTTGGTTCTCCCGTGAGATAAGCCACCACCAGAGGTGCATGGCAGTGGCTTTCTCCTCTCCACCATTAAAAACATATACACTCTTAGCTGAACCGAGGATGCATGTGTATGGGGGGGTCAAGAGAGAGAGAGCTGTCGGTTGAGTGAGCGTTCAGCTGACAGATATAGAAAGTGAAAGGGCATGCCGTCACTGTTTCCCTGTCATTATATACATAATTCAGTACACTAGTGAGGTCTTCACGGAGCATTGTATTGTCGGGGTTGCACGTTGTCCACGGTGCACGGTGTTGTCACGCTCGGGTGTGGGGGGGAAAAGCCACACCGAGCGTATGAGGGATGGGAACAGACAAAACCAGGGAACTGGTCACCTCCTGCAGGGGACCCTAAGACTAGGCCCTAGCTGGCTACCAGTATGAACTAACCCGGGTGGTAGGAAAGCTCATACACAGGAACCTAATCTGAGTAAACCCTAGAACACCCTGCAGTCTAATGACACAAGAGAGTAACCTGTTCCTCCAAGCGTAAGGAGGAACAGGAGACTCAAACAGGAATAACCAAAGGAAGGGAAAACACTTAACTTTAAGTAGAACTCAGCAACAGGATCTCAGCCGAGATCCACACCACTCTCAACAGGTATGTAGCAGATATAAACCGCAAGGGATACTGGGAGAGGAAGAGGTAAGTAGGAGACAGCTAATTGCCCAGCGGCAACAGCTGAGGGAAAGGGGTGTGGAGAACAGCACCCAAACCACAGGGAATAGCCTGTCAAACCTGTCACTTAGAAAGCCGCGCAGAACGTCTGATTCCAGACGCAAGACCACTCGTGACATTACCCCCCCTTTTACGGGTGACCTCCGGGCACCCAGGACCAACTTTATCAGGGTGACATCTGTGAAAGGCTTTTACCAAACGACTGGCATTCACGTCAGATGCCGGTACCCATGACCTCTCCTCAGGACCATAACCCTTCCAATGAACCAGATATTGAAGGGTCCCACGAAGAACTCGAGAATCAATGATCTTGACAATCTGAAATTCCAAATTACCATCCACCAAGACAGGCGCGGGTGGCAAGGGAGATGGCTCCAGAGGTTCAACATACCTCTTCAACAAACATCTGTGAAAGACATTATGGATTTTGAGGGCCTGCGGAAGTTCAAGACGAAATGCTACAGGATTAATAATGGCCGTGATTTTATATGGGCCAATAAATCTTGGACCCAACTTCCATGAAGGAACTTTCAACTTAATGTTCCTAGTAGACAGCCACACAGAATCACCCACATTTAGGTCCGGACCATTCATGCGTCTCCTGTCAGCCACACGTTTGTACTTGTTACCCATATTTATCAAGTTACTTTGAATTTTTCGCCATATGGAAGACAATGATGACGAAAAACGTTCTTCCTCAGGAATACCAGAAGTATCAGAACCAGAAAATGTGCCAAACTGCGGGTGAAAGCCATATGCACCAAAAAATGGTGACTTACCAGTGGAGTCCTGTCTGCGATTATTTATGGCAAACTCAGCCAGAGACAAAAACGAGGACCACTCCTCCTGGTTCTCAGAGACAAAGTATCTCAAATAAGTCTCCAGATTCTGATTGGTACGCTCAGTCTGTCCATTCGTCTGGGGATGAAAGGCAGAAGAGAAAGACAGTTGTACCCCGAGCCGAGTACAGAACGCCCTCCAGAATCTGGACACAAACTGAGTCCCACGATCAGAGACAACGTCAGTGGGAATGCCATGAAGTTTCACAATATTGTCAACAAACACTTGTGCAAGAGTTTTAGCATTGGGGAGTCCGGGTAATGCAATAAAGTGCGCCATTTTACTAAAACGATCTACAACCACCAGAATAACTGTCTTACCAGACGACTCAGGCAGATCAGTGATGAAGTCCATGGATAGGTGGGTCCATGGTCTGGACGGGATGGGTAATGGAAGTAGGGGTCCAGAAGGACGAGTATGTGTCACCTTAGAGCGTGCGCAGACACTACAGGCTGACACATATTCCTCAACACACTTACGCAGACCTGGCCACCAGAATCTACGAGAGATGAGGTCGACAGTGGATTTACTCCCAGGGTGTCCCGCAAGCACCGAAGAATGATGCTCCTCAAAAACCTTATAACGCAAATCAGAAGGAACAAACAACTTCCCGGGAGGGCAAGACTCCGGCGCATCTCCCTGGGCCTCAAGCACTTTAGCCTCAAGATCAGGGTAAAGAGCGGATATCACCACTCCTTCAGACAGTATAGGGCTAGGATCTTCAAAATCACCACCCCCGGGAAAACTACGTGACAAGGCATCCGCCTTCACATTCTTAACCCCAGGACGGTATGTGACAATGAAATTGAATCTGGTGAAGAACAAAGACCATCTGGCCTGCCTCGGATTAAGTCGTCTAGCCGACTCCAGGTAAGCCAGATTTTTGTGATCAGTGAATACCGTGATTGGATGATTCGCCCCTTCCAACCAATGACGCCATTCCTCAAAAGCCAACTTAATGGCCAGTAACTCTCGGTTACCCACATCATAATTTCTCTCCGCCACAGAGAGTTTCTTCGAAAAAAAAGCACATGGGCGCCATTTACCAGGTGACGGGCCTTGTGATAACACAGCTCCTACCCCCACATCGGATGCGTCAACCTCCACAATGAAAGGTTGTGACACATCTGGCTGCACCAATATAGGGGCAGAGGAAAAGCACTCCTTTACAGCAGAGAAGGCTTGCAATGCTGCATCAGACCACACAGAGACATCCGTCCCTTTCTTAGTCATGTCAGTTAAGGGTTTAACTATAGTCGAATAGTTCTTAATAAATTTTCGGTAATAGTTGGTGAACCCCAAAAATCGCATAAGAGCCTTCAGATTTTCAGGTCGGTCCCAGTTCAGAACAGCACAGACCTTCTCTGGATCCATACGAAAACCTGAAGATGAAAGCAGGTATCCTAAGAATTGCACCTCATGTACAGCAAAAGCACATTTCTCTAATTTTGCATACAACTTGTTATCTCTTAAGATTTGCAACACCTGCCTCACGTGATCCTGATGTGTCACAATATCTGGAGAATAGATTAGTATGTCATCCAAATACACGACTACAAACCTCCCCACAAGATGATGAAAAATGTCATTCACAAAATGCTGGAAGACAGCAGGAGCATTGGTCAACCCAAAAGGCATGACCAGGTTCTCAAAGTGGCCCTCAGGAGTGTTAAAGGCCGTCTTCCATTCATCCCCTTCCTTGATCCTGACCAGATTATATGCCCCCCTTAAGTCCAACTTGGAGAACACCTTGGCATCCACAATCTGGTTAAACAAGTCAGGAATCAAAGGAAGGGGGTACGGATCACGGACAGTAATCCTATTGAGTTCACGGAAATCCAGACATGGCCTAAGGGATCCGTCCTTTTTTTAACAAAAAAGAACCCTGCTGCCACAGGAGATTTGGAAGGCCTAATATGTCCTTTGGCCAAACTCTCAGCAATATATTCCTTCATGGCCGTTCTCTCAGGTCCAGAAAAGTTATACAGCCTAGATTTAGGCAATCTTGTTCCAGGGATAAGATTGATAGGACAATCGTATTCCCGGTGAGGGGGTAAATCCTGACATCCACCTTCAGAAAATACATCAGAAAAATCCAACATAAAAGAAGGAAGAGTCTTAGTGGTTAAAGCAGAAAAAGATGTATTAAGGCAATTGTCAACACAATAATCGCCCCAATCCACAATTTGTCTAGTATGCCAGTCAATGGACGGATTATGTTTGCTTAACCACGGTAAACCCAGAACCACAGGAGCAGGAAGACCTTCCAACACAAAACATGAAATAAGCTCCTGATGAAATTCACCCACTCTTAATTTGATATCATGCACCATCTGAGACAAACACTTCTGAGAAAGAGGTGCAGAATCAATGGCAAACACAGAAATCCTCTTATCCAAAGAACTTGGTGACAATCCATGCATACGGACAAACTGAGCATCAATCAAGTTCACCCCTGCCCCGCTGTCAATAAACACCTCAATTTTCACAACCTTTGATTCTAGCGCCACCTCGGCAGTCAGGAGAAAACGGGTACTGCAGGATGAAGACAAATGCACATTTTCAGTCTCCCTACCCACTCCACCAAGAGTGAGATGAGAATTCAACGCCCCCTTTTCTTTTCTCTCCTTTAGAGATAGGAAGCATGGACAAACATTGATAAAGTGTCCTTTCTGACCACAGAAAAAACACACACCCTTTTTATTACCAAGATGATTGCGGGTGGCTACAGGAGTGGCTCCCCCTAATTGCATAGGTTCATCCCCAGACATCAACCTAGGGGAATATTCACCCAAAGTGTCATAGGAAGCTGGTACACTATGTGATAGTACGTCCTGAGAGCGGGGGCCCCTAGATCGCTCTCTCAGGCGCCTATCCATGCGCACAGCAAGAGACATAGCGGCTTCCAAAGACACAGGGGTTTCCTGAAAGGCCAAAGCGTCCTTCAGCCTTTCAGACAAACCTTGACAGAATTGGCTACGTAAAGCCGGATCGTTCCATTCAGTATTGGTCGCCCACCTCCGAAACTCAGAGCAATAAGTCTCAACCGGCCGCTCACCCTGACAAAGGTTACGTATCTGGGTCTCCGCCAGGGAGATACGATCCGGGTCATCATAGATAATCCCTAGGGTCTTGAAAAATTCATCTACCGACCGGAGAGACAGCGATCCAGCCGGTAGAGAAAAGGCCCATGACTGCGCATCCCCTTTAAGCAGCGAGATGACCACACCAACCTTCTGTTCCTCATTACCAGAAGAATGTGGACGCAGTCTGAAATACAATTTGCACGCCTCCCTAAATAGAACAAAATTATCACATTCCCCAGAAAATCTATCCGGGAGGGGGACCTTAGGCTCCAAACAGGCCTGACACTCAGCACCCCCAGAACCACCAGCCTGTGGTCTCTGAATCTGGTTGCGGATGTCAGCCACCTCCAAGCTGAGTCCCTGCAGCTGTTCAGCCAGTGTAGCAATAGCATCCATGTCAGCACAAAAATGACATAAATTTTTGTTAGTGGCGGTTTATAATGTCACGCTCGGGTGTGGGGGAAAAGCCACACCGAGCGTATGAGGGATGGGAACAGACAAAACCAGGGAACTGGTCACCTCCTGCAGGGGACCCTAAGACTAGGCCCTAGCTGGCTACCAGTATGAACTAACCCGGGTGGTAGGAAAGCTCATACACAGGAACCTAATCTGAGTAAACCCTAGAACACCCTGCAGTCTAATGACACAAGAGAGTAACCTGTTCCTCCAAGCGTAAGGAGGAACAGGAGACTCAAACAGGAATAACCAAAGGAAGGGAAAACACTTAACTTTAAGTAGAACTCAGCAACAGTATCTCAGCCGAGATCCACACCACTCTCAACAGGTATGTAGCAGATATAAACCGCAAGGGATACTGGGAGAGGAAGAGGTAAGTAGGAGACAGCTAATTGCCCAGCGGCAACAGCTGAGGGAAAGGGGTGTGGAGAACAGCACCCAAACCACAGGGAATAGCCTGTCAAACCTGTCACTTAGAAAGCCGCGCAGAACGTCTGATTCCAGACGCAAGACCACTCGTGACAGGTGTTCCTCCAAGGCGAAAAGACTCTGCTGTTTTCTTTATGATAGCCGAGCCAGAAATAGGACAGCCTCTGCCAGCATAGCACTGAGTTCTGGCATCATCAGAAAATGACCTATTACTGAAATTACATTTTATGTTAAACATATTTTTAGAATTTTTGTCAATATTTGTTTTCATTTTCATTATCTTTTTTTTTTTTTAAATGCTTAAATTGTGCAGTTTTCACATTGGCCACTAGGCCTAATAATATATGGAGACTTCCTGTTCTTTTCAGTAGCCATTACATTATCATCACAGACAGGAGTACAATGACAAGTAAAACCTCTATATAGATAAGACAGGATCCACCATTCACAATTGGTGATATCACAGCTTATCTACTCCCTCCTGACCTCTGCACAAGTCACAGAGCATGCCTAGAAAACTCTCCCATAGAAGTCAGTGAGGCCCACCCCTGACCATTGTGTCTAAGCCCATGTGGCTGTCTCTCAAAGAACAGGAAGCCTTGACATAGTTTAGGACTAGTGGCCAACGTGAAAACTGCAGGTTTTTTACGATTTTTTAAAGGAGTTTTCAGAGATTTTTATACTGATGACATATCCTCAGGATAGGTCTTCAGTATCTGATTGGTGGGGATCCAACACCCGGGCCCCTGCTGATCAGCTGTTCGAGAATGCACCGGCTCTTGCAGCAGTCTTCTCGCAGCTTAGCCTAGGCTAAGTGACGTCACGTTCTTTGGTCCCAAGAAGTGAATGTGGATGAGCTTGAAAACTAAGCAGCTATGTCTACAACCATCACAACCATCACAGAAAGGGTGGTGGTGGTGGAGTGTCGGCAGGCAGTAACTGATGGAGTAGCACAGACCACATATGGTGAAGACATGGTGGTAGAACCAATAATACCACTAGTGAGTCCTCCTCTATTGTTGGGCTCCATAACAGCAGCCACTCTGGTTGTTCGGCCCTATGAAGGGTTAACAGGATAGACGTCTGTGGTAACAAGAGCACCTTGCAAGGATTTATGTGTCCCAAGCTAAAAGCCTCGCATGTGCGATCGGGTTACAGACATCCTAAGATGATACCTGCAGTGAAGACCCCGGCCTCTCTGTTTTAGTTCAGTACAATATGGAAATCTCAGCCTTTTATCAAACCCATGGTTGGTAAAAGTCACCCTGTCTGGTCTAGACGCTTCACAGCCTGTGGGAATCATCTCCGCACAATGCAGGGAAGAGACGTGGGAGTATCAGGAATCCTTTGAAACATGACATAGATACAAGCAGCCCATTAAGGTACAGCCACCATTCATACAGCAGATACTTTGTGGAACTATTCATAAGGATGACAAGGAAATTGCTATTGTCGTTCACACCTGAAAAAAGACAAACCTGCCTACTATCCCGTCCTACAGGTAGATGTGGGGTAGGGCCATATTCAGAAATTTAGTGGTATCGTAGGGATGGCTCTACAGTCATGGCCAAAAGTTTTGAGAATGACACAAATATTATATTTTCCCATGATCTGCTGCCCTCTGGTTTTTATGTGTGTTTGTCAGATGTTTTTATCACATACAGAAATATAATTGCAATCATATTATGAGTAACAAAAGCTTATATTGACAGTTAGAATGAGTTAATACAACAAGTCAATATTTGCAGTGTTGACCCTTCTTCTTCAGGACCTCTGCAATTCTCCCTGGCATGCTCTCAATCAACTTCTGGACCAAATCCTGACTGATAGCAGTCCATTCTTGCACAATCAATGCTTGCATTTTGTCAGAATTTGTAGGTTTTTGTTTGTCCACCTGTCTCTTGATGATTGACCACAAGTTCTCAATGGGATTAAGATCTGGGGAGTTTCCAGGCCATGGACCCAAAATCTCTATGTTTTGTTCCCTGAGCCATTTAGTTATCACCTTTGCTTTATGGCAAGGTGCTCCATCATGCTGGAAAAGGCATTGTTGATCGCCAAACTGCTCTTGGACGGTTGGGAGAAGTTGCTCTCGGAGGACATTCTGGTACCATTCTTTATTCATGGCTGTGTTTTTAGGCAAGACTGTGAGAGAGCCGATTCCCTTGGCTGAGAAGCAACCCCACACATGAATGGTTTCAGGATGCTTTACAGTTGGCATGAGACAAGACTGGTGGTAGCGCTCACCTCGTCTTCTCCGAATAAGCTGTTTTCCAGATGTCCCAAACAATCGAAAAGGGGATTCATCAGAGAAAATGACTTTACCCCAGTCCTCAGCAGTCCACTCCCTGTACCTTTTGCAGAATATCAGTCTGTCCCTGATGTTTTTTCTGGAGAGAAGTGGCTTCTTTGCTGCCCTCCTTGAGACCAGGCCTTGCTCCAAGAGTTTCCGCCTCACAGTGCGTGCAGATGCACTCACACCTGCCTGCTGCCATTCCTGAGCAAGCTCTGCACTGCTGGTAGCCCGATCCCGCAGCTGAAACACTTTTAAGAGACGGTCCTGGCGCTTGCTGGTCTTTCTTGGGCGCCCTGGAGCCTTTTTGTCAACAATGGAACCTCTCTCCTTGAAGTTCTTGATGATGCGATAGATTGTTGACTGAGGTGCAATCTTTCTAGCTGCGATACTCTTCCCTGTTAGGCCATTTTTGTGCAGTGCAATGATGACTGCACGTGTTTCTTTAGAGATAACCATGGTTAACAGAAGAGATACAATGATGCCAAGCACCAGCCTCCTTTTAAAGTGTCCAGTGGTGTCATTCTTACTTAATCATGACAGATTGATCTCCAGCCCTGTCCTCATCAACACCCACACCTGTGTTAATGGAGCAATCACTGAAACGATGTTAGCTGGTCCTTTTACGGCAGGGCTGCAATGATGTTGAAATGTGTTTTGGGGGATAAAGTTCATTTTCTAGGCAAATATTGACTTTGCAAGTAATTGCTGTTAAGCTGATCACTCTTTATAACATTCTGGAGTATATGCAAATTGCCATTATAAAAACTGAAGCAGTAGACTTTGTAAAAATTAATATTTGTATCATTCTCAAAACTTTTGGCCATGACTGTATAGTGTGCTGAGAGGAGAACGTAAAGGAGTCATACACATTAGAATGAAGTCGTCCAAATTCACAGATTTCAACAGGACTGGATGAAGATAAAACGTGTATTGGGGTCTCTCAACTCTCCCATGATGGCAGATGTTGGGGGAAGTCAAGGTTCAAGAATGTTGGCTATCAATATGGCCGATTGTTTGTTTCTACAGCAGATGAGCCACCACCAGAAGTGTCTGGCAGCGACTTATTCCCTACTCCCCATTGAGAATACATTCACACTTGGTCAGGAGGAATAGAAACTGGTATCTAAAGTGTATGAGCATCTTAATGGTATGAGATGGTCATAGATGTAATGGTTTTCCCCAATTTGTTACATTTTCGAATATTTTCTCAAGGTAAGGGCCTACATCTGAGAATCAAACGATGAGAAACAGACCCTAGTAGCAAGTTACTGCCTCTAAAGTTAGCCCCAAATGTGGTTATTTTCTACTGAAACATCATCTACTGATGGGCCAGTCCATCAGAGCTGTACTCCTGGTGCTGTTGGTCAGGGGCCAAGTCAACAGTAAGTTAATAAAGGGTCTGTCTCTGGCCGGCCTGGCGCCATAGGCCCAAAGCTTCTACACCACAATGAAACCTGTGTAGTTTCCCCCTTGTGTCTTCCTCTGGACCCAAAGTCAACTCCAAATGGGGTTGTCTTCTGACAAAGAAGCATCTAGTACTGACGGGCTAGTTTGACTCTGGTCAGCAGGGGAGTACACCTGGTACTGCTGCTAAGGGCCTACTCGAAGTGAATAAAAAAAGGGTCTGTCACTGGATGAGGCACCATAAGGCCAAAACGTCTACAGTGGGTGTGGAATCACTGTACCAACTAACCAGTTTGACTCTGGGCTAGCTATACGGGTGTTAACCCCTATACAAGGATCTGGACTTCACTGCAGGGGAGCTACCAGTTCACTACCTCTTGAAATAGTTCAGGTGTAGGTGGTAGCTGACCCACATTGGCCATATGGGACCAGAAATTCTTGATGGGGATGAAATCTGTTCTTTTGGGCCTAGTAATGGTAATCATATACAATTATCATTGTTTTCTAGATAACCTGAGAAATTGTTACATCTATGACCACCATGATGATATCTTCTTCATGGTCAAAAAGGTCTTGTTACAATTTTCACCAGAGAAATATATCTTAAACTGCAATTGGGTTGGTTCTGGATTTACTGTTGAGCAGATGAATCTTCATTCTTCGCTCTTAACCATACAAGTTATGAACCTTCCCAATGAGATTCTCATGTTGCCATCACATGTTCGTGGTGGGTATCCTGCTAACAACAACGGGAGCAAAAGGAAGGTGAGGAGCAAAACCAAAGGTTGTCACCTGGAGAATGGTCGGGATGTGACAAAGCAGAGGATGAGATGAAGGTGTAATCAGAAGAGTACCAAGTAATAAAACTGAAGTTGCAAGAAGAAAGCAGAACCCAGAAGAAATGCTATGACCAAGGTCAGAAGCAAGGCACATCACACACAAGGAAGTATATGCATCTGCCACCATGTAGGTCATCACAACAGGCCAGTCATCATGGAAATGTGACGTGACCATGATGGAAAAACAGGGCAAAGTCAGTAACAGGCCTCAGGTCCAATGACACTGTAGGTGAATGGACCTCTGGGTCTCAGAAAACCAAATGTATGTGGACCTGAGATGCTGTGTCATCAGGCTCAGCCTTGGCACCTATAGTGCATTGGGTGCCATATTATAGGAATTCTGGAAAAAAAAAAATCTATATTTTTCTTTCCTATTATCTTTTCTCCTATTTACCCATCGTCGAAGGTGATTGTCCACGACCAAATATTGATTCGTTATCTCTGGATCCAGTTACACGGAGACATCAAAGCTGGAATATTTGCTAGAGGTGTGAAGTTATTGAAATAATGGCCTTCTCTCTGACGTCTGATCAATAGTCCACGGTCAGTGTGTGTACTACACTATGTACTATGTTCCACCTCGCCGGTCCCCTCTGGGCGTGTAGTGGTCATGAATAAGAAAACTGGTGTGTGGTTTCCATGGAAACAAGAGCAGTAAGGGGACGCAATGAAAGATTCTTCCTGGCAGTTCGCAATTATGCGGAATACGGAGAAACTCGTTTACCAGAAGCATTGTTATTTCGTGCACCCGGCTGGTGGGGCCGGGAACATTTTCTAAAAGGGCTGGCAAAATGAAAATCTACTGTGTAGAATGGATGTTATCAGCCATTTCAGTCTATAAACCCATACATCTCCTGCTCTTGTACTGGGTGACAGAACCGACAACCTAACTGGTTGTCACCCAGATTTTCCATGATAGGTTGAAACTCTTAGCACGTTACAAACCCCGACCATTCACCAAAATATGCCGATGCCTGTACCTGAGGACACTGGTCCCATGCCAACTCCCATCCTCATAAGAGTAGAATAGCCTTATATCCCCTGAACCCAGGGATGTAACTGTAGGAGTGCAGTGGTTGCAGTTGTACCTGGGTACAAAGGAACTCCCTGCCCAATACTGGTGATTCACAAGCTCGACCCATTCACTAAAGTATGCCGATGCCTGCACCTGAGGACAACAGTCCCATGCCAAACTCCCACCTTCATGAAAGTGGGATAGTTGATGGACCCAGTAGTTGCAGTTGCACCCTGGCCCTGAAACCTGAGGAGGCCCAAAGGGTTTCCTTGCCCCCATATGTCAGTTAGGTGACCCCATAACAGAACTTGCATTGGGTTCCATGAGCTTCAGTTTACACCTATTTGCCTATCTCTATGGCAGGGTAGAATTGTTACCAGGGACATATTTTGCACCAGGGGTGTTGGTTGACTTAGGAGATACCAGCAGCACCATGGTGGTCCTGGTGCCAGGTGGCATGTACCCCTGATGCCGATGCTAACAGTTGTCCTATCCTGACAAAATCTGGCAGCCCCCCTGATACTGGGGTATAGGTAATACCGTCCTTCCTCTGCCAGGACTTGTAGGAGCCTCCGCCATGTTAATCCTTTGATCTCTGCGGTGATTAAATTGTTAGCGTAATTGGGGAAATTACAGGATTTTTAATCCCACGAAATTGTGATGATTGACAGTTTGCTAAAATACAATAATCAGGAAAGATTAGTACAATACATGTCCTGATACCAGCGCGGCTCATGACATGCACCGACCTGAACGGAGAGACACCCAGGAGGACGCTTGTCAATCATCTCCACGGGATGTTCCGGTGTATTTTACTGCATATGTCCCTTTACAATCCAGCATGGGAACACCTATATCTACACTGTACACTGGTATTCCTACATATAATAGTGCCCCTAATGGCCATTTTAACACACTGCAAGGATTTACTGAGAACACACAAATGCCAAGATGCAGTTTTTGATACAGTTTTTTGAGCCGGAGTATAAAGAAAAGACTGATAGTAATATAATTTTTTTGTATATAAAAAACTACAAGGAAAAGTGCATGTATCATTCCAGACTTAAAGGGGTATTCCAACAATCCACATTTATCACAGGGAAAGCAACTCTATTCAAACTCATCCTTACTGCAGTTGTGCACTGAGGAGGAACGGGACTCGGGACCCACTGTTCAAGTGATTATGGGGTCTCAATGGCGATAAGATGATATCATGTATCCTGTGGATAGTTGATAAATGTGTTTTTCTGAGACATTCTTTTAAAGGGTACTCTCATCAGAGACAACTCTTCTTCAGAATGCAGTCGGTCCAGCTCCTGGAATCCGAAGCCTGGCCAGACACATAAGATGGCAATCAGACGGCTGGAGCAGAACCTGCTGTTATAGGACAGCTCTCTGGGTTGTCTCATAGAAGGGGGTCCCGAGCAGGAGACCCCCTCCCTCTATTATGTCAATACCCCCCATACCTTGATTAAGACTCATTTAATAGAGGGAGTCTGCCAACAGGACTCTGGAAGATGAAGACATCCACTGAAATTGTCTGTTCGCACTGGCAAACCTGTATTTTTCCATAAGAGTAACATACTTTGGTGGCATCTAAAGGATTAAACATCCAGGAGCAGACTGTTCTCCAATCCCGGCAGAGAATCAAGCCCTGAATCAGCATCTCCGCGATTACCAGAAAATACCAATGTGTGGCTAGAAGGGTGTAGTGGTAGGTCCATTTGCAGGAATAAGTTAAAGACTTTATCCAACCTTATATCAGACCTCACAGAGTGGGCGACCCGCCGTGGCAATCATACTTACCGTACCCGGGTTCAGTCTCTATTGCATCCCGGCTGGATCTTCCCCTCCCTGGTGCACTGATATCAACGTCCCATTGCACCAGAGAGATGAAGAGCTGGGGAACGATAGAGAATTCAACAGCAGGGACCAGGAAAGTATGATCACCACCACTGGAGTTGGGAATTTTTTTTCCTAAAGTGGGGAAAATTGGCTTCTACCTCACAGGGGTTTTTTGCCTTCCTCTGGAACAACTTGTAGGAAAACAGGCCGAACTGGATGGACGGAGGGCGTTTTTCGGCCTTATAAACTATGTTACTCTGTTACCGCAGGTCGCCTACTCGGTGAGGGCTGATAAAATGTTGGCTAGCCCGTTAAATATTAATATTACTAGTTATAATTGTACTATTAGTGAAATAAAATAAAAGGCATAAAAAAATAACAGAAAAAACTGTAAAAAGTATAACAGAACTATAACTATACTTAACATAATAATTGAGATGAATTACTTTGTCATGAAGCGCATTTCTTTGTACATACAGGGAGCAGCGATTGCACCCCCCCCCTTCCCAATCATTGTACCCCTCAGATGCCGCAGTCATAGCTGATCATGACATGTTAAATTTAAAAAAAAAAAAACATTACTAACCTGCTTCATTTGCTCGTGACGGGTCGGCCACCTCCATCTTGCTTGAAGATCTGGCGCGAAATCTCGCACGGCCCGAGATGACAGCATCATGCTGGCCGGCGTGGTGACATCATATGTCACCGCGCACGGGGATTTCGGCTGAGATCTTCAAGCAGGATGGCCGGCCCATTGCGAGCAAATGGAGCAGGTATGATTTTTTTTGTTTTTTTGCACTATTTCAGGTTAAATCGATTCGCTACCACGAAGCACGAGGAAATTCGGCTTTGTTGCGAATCGAATTTATCCTGAAAATTGGAAAGTGGACTTCGATTAGCTCAACACTAATGCAATATATAACATAAGAATAATTCTAAATAAAATAACAATAATAATAGTCATAAATATAACAATTTAATTCTCATAATAATACTGATAATATTAATATTATATAATGCAATATATAACATAATCATTCTAAATGAAATAAGAATAATAGTCCTAAATATAACAATCTTAATTCTAAATAACAAAATAATAATGATAATATTATAAAATGTAATATATAACATAAGAATCATTGTAAATAAAATAAAAGCCACCATAACAGTAAAATAAAATAATAATAATAATAATAATGAGAATAATAATAATATATAAAATAATATTCTGAATAATAATAATAAATAACAGTACTAATAATAGTCATCAATATCACAAAAATCTACTAATATAATTTAAAATATAATATATAATAACAACATAATAGTGATAATACTATAAATGATGACACTGGCAATCATGTTATCCCTATGCAGATAGGAGTACACAGCACTGGACAGAGGACTCACTGTCCCTTCCCTTATGTTCCTGGAAGAGCCTGGGAAAACTTCGGCCCTAGCAGGTTCTCCAGGAGCTCAATACCCTGCACACAAAGAGAGAAATTCTCTCTCTCTATATTCATAAACCTCTCAGGGCCTGAATATGAGGGGCTTATTATTGTGCCCCCAGGGCTCCGCACTGCAGTTCATACTTCATGACTATAGGGCGTCCACTATTAACATGTGAATAATGTGCCGAGAGCTGCTGTAAAATCACCTATTGTACTGCACCGCCTGAGAAACCCCTCATAGATGGTGGGAACCAGTCCAGGATTCCTGTGTGAAATATCAGCAATAAGCTGGAGCCAAGATGTGCAGACTATGTAAGTTGGGTAGGATGAGGGTTGGGGTGTACATAATAAAGATGGAATCAAGATGGACCACCTGTTGGGTACTCGGTCATCACTTGGGGCAAGTCATCATTTGCTTCATCCCACCCATTTACCTCCACTGTGTCTGCTAAGGATGTGGAGAAGAGTGTCAAGGAGGGCAAGGGTGAAATCTGCTTGAATATAGAAAGATGAGGTACTGAGGCATCAGGTGCTTGTGTCTCTTTAGTAACACCATTGCAATCCTCCCCAGGACAGAACTAGATGATAGCATGCACATAAGGGTCTGCTTCCCTTGGACACGCACCATCTGGGGCTTGCCCCTATGAATGCACCTCTTCCGTAGTGTTCTTTTCAAGTACTATTTAGCAACAATGTCAATGTATGACACTATTTTAACCACCTAACTGTTTTGCCCGAGTCCAGTTGGGGCAGTGTGAAGAGTAGCTACCTGGAGGGGGAGGGCTGCTTTAGATGGTGATATCTCCTGAATGGTAGCAGTTAGAAACATGCAACTGGTCTTGAAAGTGCTGAAAGCTGACAGCTCAGGCTGTCATACAAGACCGAAATGACAGCTAAAGTCCAAGGAACAGAGGAGAAATCACTGTTAGAAATCAAGTCGGGAATAATCACGAGTGAAACCTGTTTTTACTTTAATTTTCAGCTGCATTCACAGCATCCCGATTTCTATCAGTGATTTCTCTGTTCTGAACATATTTTGGTATTGTCTGAAAGCTTGGAATGTCTGCTTTCAAACAAGATCAGTTGCACGGTTCTAGCTCCTACCATTCAGGAAGTAGCAGCATCTAAAGCAGCCCTCCCCCTCCAGTTAGCTGCTTTTCCCACTGCTGGAGCTGGACTCTGGCAAAACAGTTAGGGGGTTAATACTTAGCATGGGCCCCCCCTACCCCACCCAGTTTCCAAGTACGCCTAGGCAATGCAGAATGCAAAGTTGTCTGCCCAGATTTCTGATGAATTTATGTTTGTTTAGTAAACAAGAGAATTTTTTTTTTTTTAAAAAAGTCATCCTCCGCCTCACCCTCATTATCTGACTTCTGTCTTAAAAAGTGGAGCTGATGTTTAAAAAAAAAATGGCGCTTATTCTGAATTACATCACATTGGATAAAACTACCCCCCACCATACAACTCTAAATCAAAGCTTCCCTTCACTAATTACAAAACTGGCTGCTTCCAGCCACCAGTAGGGGGAGCTCAGTGCATAGGAATTTACACAATTACCAAGGTCTGCAATGGAAGCTGCAATAAGATCTTTGGACTGAGCTCACCTGGTGGTGGCTGCATGAAGATGGAGTGTTTTCATGTCCAGAAGAGAAGCAAAAGCTCAGCTCCTGGGCCCCCGGCCCTATACAGTAACAGTCGCAAGGTCTGCCTCCACTGATTTTGGCCTCTCTCAGGCTAATATAATTTACCATGTACGTTGGGAACTTTCTCCACATACACCGCTGATGTGATGTGAACATACCCTGACTCTCCATTTCCAAATACTAGAACACACGTGTGACCAGGGGCCTTGAATTTCTCGGCGGTATGAAAGGGTGATGAGCCACACATAGATAGCATTCTGTAGTCTCTTTGCAGTTGGGGAGGTGCAGAGCCACCGGTCTATGTATCTCAGCCTGCCTAGTGTGATACTGTCTCACAGCAATGCCGTTCCTATCAAGAAATGTTACTTGTTTTCCTTATGTAACAATCTCCAGTGATACATTGTATCTAAACTCACATTAGTATGGTAGTTTTACTGGCTACTGCCAGCAGAGGGCGGCATCACCCTCTTATAATGGGAACTAAAGGAGCAGAGACAAGGGCGCTGGCCGTCCTGGTATACGGGACTGTGATACTGAGGGCTGTAGGCACTGAATGGAGAAACTATAGTGCAATGTTTTTCCCTTTTTGTCTCTATGTGGTCACTGTTTGGCGCTACGTATGCACAGAATGGCAGTATATGGACAAAGTCCAGACACTATCTGGGCAAAGTATAGAATTCTGGACAATATAATATACACTGTATATCTGAGCAACATAGGGTGCTGACTGTGCGGTGGATGCAGTAAAGCGACGTCATATGGCGTCCTCTGGGCAGTGTATGTAGGTTTTATTTATACACTGCACAGTACCATTCACCCAAGCGCTGTACGGCATTAGGGTGATGCCATGACATGTGCAAGGTTTTGAAAATATGCCTTAGTATGCCAAGTGACCCTCATATTGTTATCCTTCAGAAACTCGGGACGTAGTGACTCTCCTTAAGGAGACAGCTGTGTCAGGAGACAATGCTTCATGGGAAATTAATATGCATAGATATCTCCCAGCAAAAGAAGGAATTAGACCCACCAACTCACACAGCACCACCTTATGTGTGGACAGGAAGTCTAATTTTCTATGCATTCCTATGGGAGCCTCACTTTCAGTCTCATGGGAATGAATAGAGCAGTGATTGGCTTGCTGTCCTGGGTCAGTTGGAGGTCAGGGAGTTGGTCACATGACCCAGCTACAATAAGAAGAGAGTGGAAACTCTCAATTTCAGCCCCTGATAAGAAAATGACATTCATTCCAGATTATATCATGCACCTTTCTAACAGGTCAGAGAATAAAATTTTTTGTGGGAGTTCTTCTTTAAGGAGAGTAGTACCTTCCCAAAGATGCATCCAAGGCATCTCAGCCAGAATCCTACTCTGCACTGATGTGGAGCAATCACCCTGAAACAGCTGTCTGCGGATGGATGTATGGCTTGATATTTTCCCTTGTATTTCAAATTTAGTCGGACACTGAGTGACACCTGGAGATACCTCGTGGCAGGTACTTGGGGATGTAGTTTTCCTTGTATCTGCAAGCTTATTACTTGATGTCTCCATTAGTCAAAGACACATTTGGTCGTTGTGACGTTCTCTGGGATTGTTCTACATGAATTGTTACACAGGGGAAACAATAGTTACATAGTTAATACGGTTGAAAAAAAGACTTAAAGGTTTTCTGTCACCAGTTTTTTTGGTATGAATCAGGCTGACATTAAAGATGTGCTAATGTCACCTGATTCCAAATATATATCTGTTTTATTTACTGGTGCCCCCATTTTTATATAAAATTAACTTTTATTTTATGCTAATAAGGCCTCTAGGTGCAAGGGGCGTTACCCCTGCTCCTAGAGGCTCTGTTGATTGACAGGACCAGGCAGAGAAGAAACACTCCATTCACCATAGCTTGCAAGGACCTTCAATGATGTCATGACCATGTGATCAGTCACATGGTTAGGATCACACAAACAGCCTGTCTCCTCCTAAACCATGTGACTGATCACATGGTCATGACATCATTGAAGGTCCTTGCAAGCTATGGTGAATGGAGTGTTTCTTCTCTGCCTGGTCCTGTCAATCAACAGAGCCTCTAGGAGCAGGGGTAACGCCCCTTGCACCTAGAGGCCTTATTAGCATAAAATAAAAGTTAATTTTATATAAAAATGGGGGCACCAGTAAATAAAACAGATATATATTTGGAATCAGGTGACATTAGCACATCTTTAATGTCAGCCTGATTCATACCGAAAAAAACTGGTGACAGAAACCCTTTAAGTCCGTCAAGTTCAACCAAGGGATAGGTGGGGACGCGGATCCCAGAAGGAAGTGAGACTCAGGTTTTTACACATTTTCATAAGCATTAATGTCTTTTACTTTTAAGAATTCATCTAACCCCTTTTTTAAAACCGTCCACTGTTCCTGCTGTGACCACGTCCTGACGTCTATTCCACAGATTCACAGTTCTTACAGTAAAGAAGCTTCGATGCTTCTGGAGACTGAACTTTTTCTTCTCCAGTCAGAGGCAGTGCCCACTTGTCTTTTGAGGGCATTTGACATGGAACAGTTTCTCACCGTATTTTTTGTATGGCCCATTCATATATTTGTATAGGTTAATCATGTCCTCCCTTAGTTGACTTTTCTCAAGACTAAATAAATGTAATTCTTTTAATCTTTCTTCATTAATAAAGACCCTCCAGGCCCCTTATCAGTTTAGTCGCTCTCCTCTGTACTTTTTCCAGCTCCAGGGCATCCTTTCTATGAACAGACCTGAACTGCATATTCCAGATGAGGCCGCACCAACGCTTTGTAAAGTGGTAATATTACATCCCTGCCCTGCGAGTCCATGCCTTGTTAAATACATGACAATATCCTGGTGGCCTTAGAAGCAGCTGATTGACATTGTATGCTGTTATTTAATCTACGATCTGCAAGGACACCCAAATCCTTCTCTACAAGGGACTCTCCCAGTGTTACCTCCCCTAGGACATATAATGTACAGAGATTATTACTACCAAGATGCAGAACTTTACATTTATCCACATTGAACCTCATCTGCCAGCTTGATGCCCAATCACTCAGAGTGTCCAAGTCAGCTTGTATTCCATAGACTGCACAGTACTACATAGCTGAGCGTCATCTGCAGAAATAAAAATGGTGCTATTAATCCCGTCCTCGATATCATTAATAAATAAATTAAATAATATAGGACCCAGCACTGAACCTTGGGGTCACCACTTATAACCCGGGACCATTCAGAATCGGAATTGTTGACCACAACTCTCTGGACACGGTCCTTCAGCCAGTTTTTAATCCAATTAAAGACTATACTTTCCAGGCCTATAGACCTTACTTTACCTATTAAACGTCTATGAGGAGTATCAAAAGCCTTTCAAAATCCAGAAACACTACATCCACAGCCGCCCCTCTGTCTAGGCTTCTACTCACCTCATAAAAACAGATCAAGTTAGTCTGACACCTTCTGTCCTTGGTAAACCAGCGCTAGTGATCACTTATGATATTATTTACAGTCATATACTCCTGTATATAGTCCCTTAGGAGTCCTTCAAACATTTTCCCACAACAGAAGTTAAGCTTACTGGTCTATAATTACCTGTAGACGACCTAGAGCCGTTTTTGGATATGGGCACCACGTTTGCCTTGCGCCAGTCACTTAGCACTGTACCAGTCAATAGAAGACTCTAAATATTATAAACAAGCGCACAGCAATGACTGAACTGAGCTCTTTAAGAGCTCTTGGGTGTAATCCATCTGGACCTGGAGCCCTGTTCACATTTACCTTATTTAACACACATCTGAGATATGACTGATGCTATAATCAGGGGGTTGGGGACATGTGGCCCCCTCATTCCAGCAGACCTGGTCCTGAACATTTCATGACTATGGGAGATACCAAATACAAAATGTCAAGTTTAAACCCTAAAGCCAATAAAAGGCCTCTACTGAATGCTCGTTTAGACAATATGCATGCCAGGATCGACTGAGCATGCATGTGTCCTGAACAGAGAGGGGGAACTATGCAGCTGACAGTCTCCTTTGAGAATAAAAGGATCGGTCATGTTGAAATTTATATGTAATAATAACATATAATACACACAATATAGAGCGGAGGAGAAGAAGGACACAGGAGCCGCTCCCCGGACATACATCTAACAACGGGCGGGGAGATATAAAGGTAGTATAGAAAAGAGACAAAGTAACATAGAAGGTGCAATGTGTACACCTACTGAGAGGAGCAGAATATCTACAGTATCTAGATAAGAACTCACAGCACAAGTATCTACAGTATATGCATTATGGTCACTGTGTATCAGTATTGTGGGATTTATATATTTACAGTATTTCTGTTTTTAAATTATCTTTACTGTGTATAACTGATATATAATAAGGACACAGACCGCTGCACTGAGGACAGAACTGTAATAATGTAATCTATCTATCTATCTATCTATCTATCTATCTATCTTTTTCTCGCTCTCAGATTGATCGATCTATTTATCTATTGTATCTATCAGTCTGTGTATCTATCTATCTATCTATCTATCTATCTATCTATCTATCTATCTATCTATCTATCATCTATCTCATATCTATTATCTATCTATCTATCTATCTATCTATCTATCTATCTCTCTATCTATCTATCTATCTATCTATCTATCTATTTATCTATCTTTGTTCTCTCTCAGATTGTTCTATCTATAATCTATCTATTTATCTAATCTCTCTCTCTCAGATCTATCTATAATCTATTTATCAATGGATCTGTATCTATCTATCTATCTATCTATCTATCTATCTATCTATCTATCTATCTAATATCTCGTAAATATCTATCTATCTATCTATCTATCTATCTATCTATCTACCTATCATCTATCTATCTATCTATCTATCTATCTAATATCTCGTAAATATCTATCTATCTATCTATCTATCTATCTATCTATCTAATATCTCGTAAATATCTATCTATCATCTATCTATCTATCTATCTATCTATCTATCTATCTATCTAATATCTCGTAAATATCTATCTATCTATCTATCTATCTATCTATCTATCTATCTATCTATCTATCATCTCCCCCTCTCTCTCAGATCTATCTATGGATCTGTATCTATCTATCTATCTATCTATCTATCTATCTATCTATCTATCTTTGTTCTCTCTCAGATTGTTCTATCTACAATCTATCTATTTATCTAATCTCTCTCTCTCTCAGATCTATCTATAATCTATTTATCTATGGATCTGTATCTATCTATCTATCTATCTATCTATCTATCTATCTATCTATCTATCACATTTTGTAAACAATAGAAACAACAGTAAACAGCAGGATGAACCGGCAGTAATTGATATATGTAGCAGAGCCGAGTTTGTTACAACTCAATGCACAATGACATCCTCAGCTCTGCTACAGCTGACCATCCCACCACCAGAGCAGAGAGTGAAGCAGTCTCCTTACCTCCTGAGCCTCCAGCCTCTCACTAGGACTAGCAGCCTGTGTGCTCCTATAAGTGGCTGACAGCTCCTCCTGCCTCCAGTCACTCCCCTCCTGCCTCCTGTGCAGACACTTCGGTGAGATCTGGAATGACTGCTCCTCCTCACACTCAGCATCTCAAGTACTGACTGAGGAGATGTCTGTGGACAGGCTGGCCAGAAGAGGAGGTGCTGGGGGGCAGAATGGTGATGGCTATGCTGGAAAGTTATATTATATTGGGTCATTATTTCAGCTTACAGGGATCCATCACATATCATCGTAGATAGCTCAACATTCCCAGGGGCAGATGGGCTAAGAAATGGCTAAATAAAGTCATTTAAAGGGAAAGTCCACTGTGCAAAATTCCTTTTTATTAGACAAAAAGCCAGAATCTGGGCAAGAACCAAACACCAAGTGTTCAATTTCCCTGCAGTGCCTCTGCAGGGGATATGGGGAATTGCATGTTACTTATTGAAATCAATGTGCTGTCCCCGTAATGTTCAGAGACGTCTGGTCCACCAGAGAGTGAGAGCTCCTCTTTGTAGCTGGTCTCCACATGTCTAATATAATGGAGATGGATACTGGGAACCTCCCCTTCTTAATTAATGTTATTATTAATATTTATAAACCCCATATCCCCTATATCCAGTGACAGCCCTCAGCCCTGACACCTCTGCTGTGCACGTTATTTGAGTAGAGGAATGCAGATATTAAAGATCTATTTCCGGACGCCCTATACTTTACACCGACAGATGCTGCATTATATTGGCATGCAATGAATTCGGCTTTATGTCTGTCCTCCCACAATCCCATGCTCTAAAATGTCATTTTAAACACTCTAATGTGATTCCAAACCTATTGTCTCATCCATTCTGATCTTTCTGATTCAGGAATGGAATTCCAGAACTGCAGTGAAGACTGACACATGCAAAAAAAAAAAAATTGTTATTTTTTTTAATTTTTTTTAGATTTCTTTTTTGTTATCCTACACATTCCTTCTTCAAAATTCCATATACCTAGATACAATCTAACACAATGAAGCAGAGCTTCACTGACCTTTATACTCCGGGTAGTATCGCAACTCTCAAATGTCAGTGTGATTAATAATCAAGGCCAAAAAGCAAGACTCTCAGAGACGACTTTGCTCTTCTACATAGAGCATCTTATATCAGAGCTCAAAAGATATTATCCTGCTCATAACCAAAAATTTATAGAAACTGTCCCTAAATACGTCAGGGGGATACTCCACAAATCAACGGGCGGCTCCAGAACACCCCATTCGGGCACACAGACATTCCAGAGGAGGTCTTCTGCCCGGAGGGCCTCTATTAGAAAGGAGAGCTGCTGCAACCAATTATTTCTGTTCTTTCTGCCCACATAAGAGGCAAACCTTATACTGCCCCCTACTGTCAAGATCGGGAGAATGTTCACCGTGAAATTGCGCAGACTCTGAGACACTACAGACAAGTACATTGTGATTTTCGGTAATCTTGGAGATGACTTTGCGCAAGATGTTCTTACTGTGACACCTCTCAATGTAAAGAATACAATGTAGGATAAACCGGCTCTGTAAGTAGTAAGAGCTCAGAAACCAGAACTGGATACCTCCAAGATAAATCATCAGAACTTCTATGGATACTCACACAATGTAATATGCATCAAACTCATAGGGAGTGCAACAAGCTACCAGACACACATATGAAGGCACGTGAAAAGTGAAATATATGTATGAGGCTTACATAAGGCAACTGTTCATTATTTTGATTTAAGTCTGCTGACATATCCATAATCCTTCAAGATTATTAAATATATTTAAAATTTTATTTAAATAGGAATTCTTATAATGCTCATTATCACAACATAACTACTATAATACTGCTCCTATGTACAAGAATATAACTACTATAATACTGCTCCTATGTACAAGAATATAACTACTATAATACTGCTCCTATGTACAAGAATATAACTACTATAATACTGCTCCTATGTACAAGAATATAACTACTATAATACTGCTCCTACAATGAATATAATACTATACTTACTATGTAAAGAATATAACTACTATAATACTGCTCCTATGTACAAGAAATATAACTACTATAATACTGCCTCCTATGTACAAGAATATAACTACTATAATACTGCTCCTATGTACAAGAATACAACTACTATAATACTACCTCCTATGTACAAGAATATAACTACTATAGTACTGCCTCCTAAGTACAAGAATATAACTACTATAATACTGCTCCTATGTACAAGAATATAACTACTATAATACTGCTCCTATGTACAAGAATACAACTACTATAATACTACCTCCTATGTACAAGAATATAACTACTATAATACTGCTCCTATGTACTATGAAATAATACTACTATAATACTCCTATGTACAAGAATATAACTACTATAATACTGCTCCTATGTCAAGAATATTAACTACTATAATACTACCTCCTATGTACAAGAATATAACTACTATAATACTGCTCCTATGTACAAGAATATAACTACTATAATACTGCTCCTATGTACAAGAATATATAACTACTATAATACTGCTTCCTATGTACAAGAATATAACTACTATAATACTGCTCCTATGTACAAGAATATAACTACTATAATACTGCTCCTATGTACAAGAAATATAACTACTATAATACTGCTCCTATGTACAAGAATATAACTACTATAATACTGCTCCTATGTACAAGAAATAAACTATAATACTATACAAGAAATAACTACTGTATACTGCTCCTATGTACAAGAATATAACTACTATAATACTGTCCTAAGAATATAACTACTATATACTGCTCCTATGTACAAGAATATAACTACTATAATACTGCTCCTATGTAGAAGAATATAACTACTATAATACTGCTCCTATGTACAAGAATATAACTACTATAATACTGCTCCTATGTACAAGAATTATAAAACTACTATAAATACTGCTCCTATGTAAGAACTATAACTGACTATAATACGGCTCCTATGTACAAGAATATAACTACTATAATGACTGCCTCCAATGTAACAACGAATATAACTACTATAATACTGCTCCAATGTACAAGAATATAACTACTATAATACATGCTCCAATGTACAAGAATATAACTACTATAATACTGCTCCTAATGTACAAGAATTATAACTACTATAATACTGCCTCCTATGTACAAGAATATAACTACTTATAATACTGCTCCTATGTACAAGGAATATAACTACTATGATACTGCTCCTCATGTAACGAAGAAGTATCAGCTTACTATAATTACTGCTCCTAATGTACAAGAATATAACTACTATAATACTGTTCCTATGTACAAGGATATAACTACCTATAATAGTGCCTCCTATGTACTAAGATATAACTTACTATAATACGGCTCCTATGTACTAGAATAATAACTACTATAATACGGCTCTCTATGTACAAGAATATAACTACTATAATGATTTACGGCTGCCTTATGTACAAAGAATATAACTACTATATACTGCTCCTATGTACAAGAATATAACTACTATAATACTGCTCCTATGTACAAGAATATAACTACTATAATACTGCTCCTATGTACAAGAATATAACTACTATAATACTGCTCCTATGTACAAGAATATAACTACTATAATACTGCTCCTATGTATAAGAATATAACTACTATAATACTGCTCCTATGTACAAGAATATAACTACTATAATACTGCTCCTATGTACAAGAATATAACTACTATAATACTGCTCCTATGTACAAGAATATAACTACTATAATACTGCTCCAATGTACAAGAATATAACTATAATACTGTCCAATGTACAAGAATATAACTACTATAATACTGCTCCATGTACAAGATATAACTACTATATAATACTATGTACAAGAATATAACCTATGTACAAGAATATAACTACTACTATAATACTGCTCCTATGTACTACAAGAATATAACTACTATAATACTGCTCCTATGTACAAGAATATAACTACTATAATACTGCTCCTATGTACAAGAATATAACTACTATAATACTGTCCTATGTATAAGAATTATAACTACTATAATACTGCTCCTATGTACTAGAATATAACTACTTATAATACGGCTCCTATGTACAAGAATATAACTACTATAATACGGCTCCTATGTACAAGAATATAACTACTATAATACTGCCTCCCATGTACAAGAATATAACTACTATAATACTGTTCCTATGTACAAGAATATAACTACTATAATACTGCTCCTATGTACAAGAATATAACTACTATAATACTACCTCCTATCTACAAGAATATAACTACTATAATACAGCTCCTATGTACAAGAATATAACTACTATAATACTGCTCCTATGTACAAGAATATAACTACTATAATACTGCCCCTATGTACAAGAATATAACTACTATAATACTGCTCCTATGTACAAGAATATAACTACTATAATACTGCTCCTATATACAAGAATATAATTACTATAATACTGCTCCTATGTACAAGAATATAACTACTATAATACTGCTCCTATGTGCAAGAATATAACTACTATAACACTGCTCCTATGTACAAGAAGATAACTACTATAATACTGATGCTATTTACAAGAATATATACATATATATGGCGATATTGTATCACAATGCTCTCTCCTATGTTTGTAGAATTTCTCCTTTTTCACTTTTTCTTGTAGCGGCAGGTAATTGGAATATTTCACCTTCCTGCCACTTCATCATTTTATCTCTGCCACCAGTAAAGCTTAGAAATCCTGCTCTCTGTATTGTGCTGCTACCTCTATATTATCGCATACATTACTATTCTGTAACATGATGCTTTTCGTTTAATTACTCGTTTGCCGGATTCCACTATCAGAGGAATAAACGCAAATGGCATAGAAACTGAAGGTCCCTTCTGCTTTTAGTTTAGTTGATCCTTGGAGAACATTTCAGATCTGCCGTTGTCTTCCCTATTACTATAATACAGGGTATAGTAACCGGCAGCCTGCAGTCTGCTGACAGAGTCGCAGGAGGGTACTGAAGAGAGACTTTAAAGGGGTTCTTCCACTTTTTTGTACTGATGACTACTCCTGATGATAGGTCATCAGTATCTGATCTATGGATGTCCAACATCCGGGATCCCCGCCAATCAGCTCTTTGAGTTGCCTTCTCGCGGCGTACCCTAGGCCAATGATGTCTCATTAATCAGTCATGTGACCTAAGCGCAGCTCAATCTCATTCAAGTGAATAGAGCTGGGCTGCAATACCATCTACAGCCACTATATAATGTATGGCGCTGTGCTTAGTAAACTGTGAGGAGGCAGCGGTGCTTGTTACAGCCCCGGGCTCTCTTCAAACAGCTAATTGGCAGGGGTCTCGAGTGTCTGGCGCCTGCCGATCCGATTACCAATCCCGAGGGGTTGGAAAACGCCTTCAGAGAGCTGGAAATCCAAGGGTCGAATTTATTTGGACCAGAATTTACTTGGTTGACCGATTTGGCCCCAGATCGAATATTAAAAAATTCGCTCATCACTAATAATGACCAGTTCTGTAACCTTTATTCTAATCCATATTTAAATCCCTGATTGTTATCAAGATCTTTGATTGCTGTCAGTGAATAGAATCCTTCTAGGCTCAGTTCACACTCAAGTTCAGGGCTTCCCTGGATTTTGACACCAAAAACAGCTCAGCCTGTCCCCGCTAGCATTGGCGTTAAAAATTTAGAGGATACCCCCCCAAAGTCAGTGGAATCCTACACGGTATAGATGGCCGTGGGGACGGGATGGGGTATAGCTGTCAAGGGTTCCTTAGAAGCCGCAGCCATGACATCAGTAAGAACAGAACCTACAAACCCCCCCTTCCTCCCGTGACTCAGTCCTCCTCACACAGCTGATGGTTTTGTTACAATGCATCAGCGCAGACAACAGAGATTCGTCTGCTTCTGCGTTTGGCTCACATATCATTCTGCCTAGACTTATACATCAAAGCAAACCCTCAGCTGTGCGAGCAGGGCTGAATCTAAAAGGGATAGCATCGGGTGTTCCCATTCACTGACAGCTAGCAGAGATCTTGAAATTGGGGAACAATTAACATACAATGTATATTAGCAAATTGCCGAACTTTCCCATATAGTAAAAGGAAACAAAGACATTGGACGTTCTCAAGAAGGGATCATGGGACTCATGAGAAGGAAAATGACGTGATGGTACAGACAGAAGAATCCGCGCTAGGCTGACAACTGGGACACGCAGGTGCGGTAGACTGGACGCTGCCTTGTGAAGGATGGTTTTTAATCTTTTTCTGGATCCACGAGGTGATGTATGTGGCGGCACATACCTGGATCGGGGGTGTCACACACACACAGGCGTTGTACGCTCCGGTTTCTTGGGATGTGCCGCTCCGGAGATGCTACAGTCTGGATTCCCTCCCAGCCTCCAGGTCATTGTGGCTGCTGTGTCTCCACTCCATCTGCATTCATTCCTAGTTGTACCTCCCCATTTTTTTGGATGAGTCCCTTTTTTTTTTCCTAAATGACTTTTTGTTGCGTCAGGAGAGTTGCCAGGAGACAGGAGAGCTATTCTGATTCTGCTCCTCTGTCCTTTTCATTCACACAGGCTGAGGACACGCATTTACATTGTACCTCCCTGCAGAGCCATATCCGCGACAGGGTCCTAAGTTCTGCCGTGTTCTCTTTCAGTCATAACTAGGGGGATTTTTTTGGGAGGAGAGGTGGGGAAGTGCGCAGCAGTTCACAAGTCGCATGTAATACAATATCACACATAAGCCAACGGGGGATGTGTCCAGCTATGTGTGACAGTTTTGGGGTATTAAAAAAAAAAAAACAATACAAAAATATAACTACCAGAGACGTACATAGATCTTATGGGGCCCCATAGCAAAATTTAATATGGGCCCCCCTCCAAGTACACGTGCATCACTCCCAGGCAATGCACAACACAAAGCGCAACGCCCCAGATTTATGATGAATTTACAATTTTTAAAATTGAGCAGAAGAAAATGTAATAAAACATTGTAATAAAATTATGTAGTCCTTGACCTCACCCTCTTTATTCGACTTTTATGTCAGATAAAGAAGAACAGGTGCTTTGAAAATATGGAACTCATTCTGAACAGCATATATATCACTGAATTAGCATTAGACAACCAACATAAATACAAGGGATGATGAATTTCCCCCACACAGCTCTAAATCACTGTTTCAATTCACATAATATATCACAAAACTGTCTGCCTCCAGCCATCACTAGGGGGAGCTCAGTGCATAGCAAGTTATTGTTACTGTAAACATCTCATTGCTCAACCTAGTGGCAGCTAGTGCTTATATGTTTGGAAGAGAGGAAGTTCAGAGCTGCCCCCCCTCCTTAGTGATCAGTAGTAGTTGCGTGGTCTGCCTCCACTGATAATTATCAAAATACTGAACTCTATGTACAAGAATATAATTACTATAATACTGCTCCTATGTACAAGAATATAACTACTATAATACTGCCCCTATGTACAAGAATATATCTACTATAATATTGCTCCTATGTACAAGAATATAACTACTATAATACTGCCTCCTATGTACAAGAATATAAATACTATAATACTGCTCCTATGTACAAGAATATAACTACTATATACTGCCTCCTATGTACAAGAATATAACTGCTATAATACTGCTCCTATGTACAAGAATATAACTACTATAATACTACCTCCTATGTAAAAGAATATAAATACTATAATACTGCTCCTATGTACAAGAATATAACTACTGTAATGCTGCCTCCTATGTAAAAGAATATAACTATTATAATACTGCTCCTATGTACAAGAATATAACTACTATAATACTGCTCCTATGTACAAGAATATAACTACTATAATACTACCTCCTATGTACAAGAATATAAATACTATAATACTGCTCCTATGTACAAGAATATAACTACTATAATACTGCTCCTATGTACAAGAATATAACTACTATAATACTGCTCCTATGTACAAGAATATAACTACTGTAATGCTGCCTCCTATGTACAAGAATATAACTACTATAATACTGCTCCTATGTACAAGAATATAACTACTATAATACTGCTATGTACAAGAATATAACTACTATAATACTGCCTCCTATGTACAAGAATATAAATACTATAATACTGCTCCTATGTACAAGAATATAACTACTATAATACTGCCTCCTATGTACAAGAATATAACTGCTATAATACTGCTCCTATGTACAAGAATATAACTACTATAATACTGCCTCCTATGTAAAAGAATATAAATACTATAATACTGCTCCTATGTACAAGAATATAACTACTATAATACTGATCCTGTGTACAAGAATATAACTACTATAATACTGCCTCGTATGTACAAGAATATAACTGCTATAATACTGCTCCTATGTACAAGAATATAACTACTATAATACTGCCTCCTATGTAAAAGAATAGTAATACTATAATACTGCTCCTATGTATAAGAATATAACTACTATAATACTGCTCCTATGTACAAGAATATAACTACTGTAATGCTGCCTCCTATGTAAAAGAATATAACTATTATAATACTGCTCCTATGTACAAGAATATAACTACTATAATACTGCCTCCTATGTACAAGAATATAACTACTATAATACTTCCTCCTATGTACAATAATATAACTACTATAATACTGCTCCTATGTACAAGAATATAAGTGCTATAATACTGCCTCCTATGTACAAGACTATAACTACTATAATACTGCCTCCTATGTAAAAGAATATAACTATTATAATACTGCTCCTATGTACAAGAATATAACTACTATAATACTGCCTCCTATGTACAAGAATATAACTACTGTAATGCTGCCTCCTATGTACAAGAATATAACTACTATAATACTGCTCCTATGTACAAGAATATAACTACTATAATACTGCTCCTATGTACAAGAATATAAGTGCTATAATACTGCCTCCTATGTGCAAGAATATAACTACTATAATACTGCTCCTATGTACAAGAATATAACTAATATAATACTGCTTCTATCTACAAGAATATAACTAATATAATACTGCTCCTATGTACACGAATATAACTACTATAATACTTCTCCTATGTACAAGAATATAACTACTATAATACTGCTCCTATGTACAAGAATATAACTACTATAATACTGCCTCCTATGTACAAGAATATAACTACTATAATACTGTTTCCTATGTGCAAGAATATAACTACTATAATACTGCTCCTATGTACAAGAATATATCTACTATAATACTGCTCCTATGTACAAGAATATAACTACTATAATACTGCTCCTATGCACAAGAATATAACTACTATAATACTGCTCCTATGTACAAGAATATAACTACTATAATACTGCCTCCTATGTACAAGAATATAACTACTATAATACTGCTCCTATGTACAAGAATATAACTACTATAATACTGCTACTATGTACATGAATATAACTACTATAATACTGCCTCGTATGTAGAAGAATATAACTACTATAATACTGCCTCGTATGTAGAAGAATATAACTACTATAATACTGCCTCCTATGTACAAGAATATAACTACTATAATACTGCTCCTATGTACAAGAATATAACTACTATAATACTGCTCCTATGTACAAGAATATAACTACTATAATACTGCCTCCTATGTAAAAGAATAGTAATACTATAATACTGCTCCTATGTATAAGAATATAACTACTATAATACTGCTCCTATGTACAAGAATATAACTACTGTAATGCTGCCTCCTATGTAAAAGAATATAACTATTATAATACTGCTCCTATGTACAAGAATATAACTACTATAATACTGCCTCCTATGTACAAGAATATAACTACTATAATACTTCCTCCTATGTACAATAATATAACTACTATAATACTGCTCCTATGTACAAGAATATAAGTGCTATAATACTGCCTCCTATGTACAAGACTATAACTACTATAATACTGCCTCCTATGTAAAAGAATATAACTATTATAATACTGCTCCTATGTACAAGAATATAACTACTATAATACTGCTCCTATGTACAAGGATATAACTACTATAATACTGCTCCTATGTACAAGAATATAACTACTATAATACTGCTCCTATGTACAAGAATATAACTACTATAATACTGCTCCTATGTACAAGAATATAACTACTGTAATGCTGCCTCCTATGTACAAGAATATAACTACTATAATACTGCTCCTATGTACAAGAATATAACTACTATAATACTGCTCCTATGTACAAGAATATAAGTGCTATAATACTGCCTCCTATGTGCAAGAATATAACTACTATAATACTGCTCCTATGTACAAGAATATAACTAATATAATACTGCTTCTATCTACAAGAATATAACTAATATAATACTGCTCCTATGTACACGAATATAACTACTATAATACTTCTCCTATGTACAAGAATATAACTACTATAATACTGCTCCTATGTACAAGAATATAACTACTATAATACTGCTCCTATGTACAAGAATATAACTACTATAATACTGTTCCTATGTGCAAGAATATAACTACTATAATACTGCTCCTATGTACAAGAATATATCTACTATAATACTGCTCCTATGTACAAGAATATAACTACTATAATACTGCTCCTATGTACAAGAATATAACTACTATAATACTGCTCCTATGTACAAGAATATAACTACTATAATACTGCTCCTATGTACAAGAATATAACTACTATAATACTGCCTCCTATGTACAAGAATATAACTACTATAATACTGCTCCTATGTACAAGAATATAACTACTATAATACTGCTACTATGTACATGAATATAACTACTATAATACTGCCTCGTATGTAGAAGAATATAACTACTATAATACTGCCTCGTATGTAGAAGAATATAACTACTATAATACTGCCTCCTATGTACAAGAATATAACTACTATAATACTGCTCCTATGTACAAGAATATAACTACTATAATACTGCTCCTATGTACAAGAATATAACTACTATAATACTGCTCCTATGTACAAGAATATAACTACTATAATACTGCTCCTATGTACAAGAATATAACTATTATAATACTGCTCCTATGTACAAGAATATAACTACTATAATACTGCTCCTATGTACAAGAATATAACTACTATAATACTGCTCCTATGTACAAGAATATAACTACTATAATACTGCTCCTATGTACAAGAATATAACTACTATAATACTGCTCCTGTGTACAAGAATATAGCTACTATAATACTGCTCCTATGTACAAGAATATAACTACTATAATACTGCTCCTATGTACAAGAATATAACTACTATAATACTGCTCCTGTGTACAAGAATATAACTACTATAATACTGCTCCTATGTACAAGAATATAACTACTATAATACTGCCTCGTATGTAGAAGAATGTGTGTGTGAACTTTCTTGGATGTAATCTTTTTTCATTATAGTGCGGTATTTAGTCGAAGTCCTGTTACATATATTATATAACATTGTGATGATGATTGTCAGTTGTCTGTGATGTCTCTGATGGGAGTTATCCTTCCGCCTGCTGTGGCGACTTATCCTGTGATACATTTGTTATTAGGGAATGCTCAGCAGAAGACAGCAATCCTTTATGTAAAGAGCAGTAAATCTTGGTCCATGCAGTGTCCTATGGGCACATATGTAGCATTCCTCAGACTGCTGGCGGTTCACTATAGCGAGCGCCCCCCCTTCCTTCCCTGTAGCGTTTCCTCCCAATATCCATGAAGGAGATGGATTGTGCTTGGTCATAAGTCTGGTTATCTGGACATCTTGAAGGATGACTAGATGGTGAAGAGTTTGATCTGCTCCATGGTCAGCAGGGCTTGTCTGCACTTGTAGGAGTTCGGTGGACCATCGCAGGTCACCAACAGAGAAGACAATGCCAAATGTCATAGTGTCACTTATCATGAATCCAGTGTGGCCATGCCCCTCAGCCTGGCGCCACTTACCTGCTACCTCTCTCTGCCCTTTCTTCTCCTGTCCATAACTTATCTGCATAACTGGTGTCCGGCCATACACTGCAGGCCTCTATCTCCCATAATGTATTACCTTGTCCTGCAGCCACCTACCTGCACTAGCGTACATCCCAGGGAGGAGGCTGAAGGAGCTAACAGGTCGCTTTGCCTTTGCCAGTATATCTAGATACATACAATGCAACGGCACACTGTCAACCAGATAAAGCACAAAATGCCATAGAGATATGAGGTATTCTGAAGCTAATGCTATGCTTGTTTAGTAAATTAGAGATTCTTGGTAAATATATTTTGTATAAAATTATCTGGGCCCGTTCACCAAATCGTCCAGGTGATCTCTGTAGGACGGGAACCTAACACTATTTCCTACCTGTTATGTGCCAATCTTGGTTTCCGTATAATCAGGGGGTGTTGGTAGATACCTACCTACAGCAATGATTTGAATCTGGAACGCCTTGCATCCACCTACCTGTATCACTAATAACCCACCTTATACTGCTCTGCATCCACCTACCTGTATCACTGATAACCTACCTTATACTGCTCTGCATCCACCTACCTGTATCACTGATAACCTACCTTATACTGCTCTGCATCCACTTACCTGTATCACTAATAACCCACCTTATACTGCTCTGCATCCACCTACCTGTATTCACTGATAACCCACCTTTACTGCCTCTGCATCCACCTACCTGTATCACTGATAACCCACCTTATACTGCTCTGGCATCCACCTTACCTGTATCACTAATAAACTACCTTATACTGCTCTGTATCCACCTACCTGTATCACTGATAACCACCTTATACTGCTCTGCATCCACCTACCTGTATCACTGATAACCCACCTTATACTGCTCTGCATCCACCTACCTGTATCACTGATAACCCACCTTATACTGCTCTGCATCCACCTACCTGTATCACTGATAACCCACCTTATACTGCTCTGCATCCACCTACCTGTATCACTGATAACCCACCTTATACTGCTCTGCATCCACCTACCTGTATCACTGATAACCTACCTTATACTGCTCTGCATCCACCTACCTGTATCACTGATAACCCACCTTATACTGCTCTGCATCCACCTACCTGTATCACTGATAACCTACCTTAATACTGCTCTGCATCCACCTACCTGTATCAACTGATAACCTACCTTATACTGCTCTGCATCCACCTACCTGTATCACTGATAACCACCTTATACTGCTCTGCATTCCACCTACCTGTATCACTGATAACCTACCTTATACTGCTTCTGCATCCACCTACCTGTATCACTGATAACCCACCTTATACTGCTCTGCATCCACCTACCTGTATACACTGATAACCTACCTTATACTGCTCTGCATCCACCTACCTGTATCACTGATAACCTACCTTATACTGCTCTGCATCCACCTACCTGTATCACTGATAACCTACCTTATACTGCTCTGCATCCACCTACCTGTATCACTGATACCTACCTACCTTATACTGCTCTGCATCCACCTACCTGTATCACTGATAACCTACCTTATACTGCTCTGGCATCCACCTACCTGTATCACTGATAACCTACCTTATACTGCTCTGCATCCACCTACCTATCACTGATAACCTACCTTATTACTGCTCTGTATCCACCTACCTGTATCACTGATAACCCCTTATACTGCTCTGCATCCACCTACCTGTATCACTGATAACCTACCTTATACTGCTCTGTATCCACCTACCTGTATCACTGATAACCCACCTTATACTGCTCTGCATCCACCTACCTATATCACTGATAACCTACCTTATACTGCTCTGCATCCACCTACCTGTATCACTGATAACCTACCTTATACTGCTCTGCATCCACCTACCTGTATCACTGATAACCACCTTATACTGCTTCTTGCAATCCACCTACCTGTATCACTGATAACCTACCTTATACTGCTCTGCATCCACCTACCTGTATCACTGATAACCCACCTCTTATACTGCTCTGCATCCACCTACCTATATCACTGATAACCTACCTTATACTGCTCTGCATCCACCTACCTGTATCACTGATAACCTACCTTATCCCTTATACTGCTCTGCATCCTTATACTGCTCCTACCTACCTGTATAACCCACCATGCTCTGATAACACCACCTTATACTGCTCTGCATCCACTTACCTATATCACTACTAATAACCTACCTTATACTGCTCTGTATCCACCTACCTGTATCACTGATAACCCACCATACCTACCTTATACTGCTTATCTGCATCTGCATCCACCTACCTGTACCACTAATAACCTACCTACCTATACTGCTCTGCATCCACCTACCTGTATCACTGATAACCTTACCTTATACTGCTCTGCATCCACCTACCTGTATCACTTGATAACCTACCTTATACTGCTCTGCATCCACCTACCTGTATCACTGATAACCCACCTTATACTGCTCTGCATTCCACTTACCTGTATCACTAATAACCTACCTTATACTGCTCTGCATCCACCTACCTGTATCACTGATAACCTACCTTATTACTGCTCTGCATCCACCTACCTGTATCACTGATAACCTACCTACCTTATACTGCTCTGCATCCACCTACCTGTATCACTATAAACCCACTTATATGCCTGCACACCTACCTGTATCACTGATCATGATAACCCACCTTATACTGCTCTGCATCCACCTACCTGTATCACTGATAACCTACCTTATATACTGCTTCTGCATCCACCTACCTGTATATCACTGATAACCTACCTTATACTGCTCTGCATCCACCTACCTGTATCACTGATAACCTACCTTATACTGCTCTGATCCACCACCTACCTGTATCACTGATAAACCTACCTTTATACTGCTCTGCATCCACCTACCTGTATCACTGATATCACCCTACCTTATACTTGCTCTGCATCCACCTACCTGTATCACTGATAACCTACCTTATACTGCTCTGCATCCACCTACCTGTATCACTGATAACCTACCTTATACTGCTCTGCATCCACCTACCTACCTGTATCACTAATAACCCACCTTATACTGCTCTGCATCCACCTACCTGTATCACTAATAAACCTACCTTATACTGCTCTGCATCCACCTACCTGTATCACTGATAACTACCTTATACTGCTCTGCATCCCTACCTGTATCACTGTAACCCACCTTATACTGCTCTGCATCCACCTACCTGTATCACTGATAACCTACCTTATACTGCTCTGCATCCACCTACCTACCTGTATCACTGATAACCTTATACCTTATACTGCTCTGCATCCACCTACCTGCTATACCTTATACTGATACCCCTTAACTTTGCTCTGCATCCACCTACCTGTATCACTGATAACCTACCTTATACTGCTCTGCATCCACCTACCTGTATCACTAATAACCCACCTTATACTGCTCTGCATCCACCTACCTGTATCACTGATAACCTACCTTATACTGCTCTGCATCCACCTACCTGTATCACTGATAACCTACCTTATACTGCTCTGTATCCACCTACCTGTATCACTGATAACCTACCTTATACTGCTCTGCATCCACTTACCTGTATCACTTATAACCCACCTTATACTGCTCAGCATCTACCTACCTGTATCACTGATAACCTACCTTATACTGCTCTGCATCCACCTACCTGTATCACTTATAACCCACCTTATACTGCTCAGCATCTACCTACCTGTATCACTAATAACCTACCTTATACTGCTCTGTATCCACCTACCTGTATCACTGATAACCTACCTTATACTGCTCTGCATCCACCTACCTGTATCACTGATAACCCACCTTATACTGCTCTGCATCCACCTACCTGTATCACTGATAACCCACCTTATACTGCTCTGCATCCACCTACCTGTATCATTGATAACCCACCTTATACTGCTCTGCATCCACCTACCTGTATCACTGATAACCTACCTTATACTGCTCTGTATTCACCTATCTGTATCACTGATAACCTACCTTATACTGCTCTGCATCCACCTACCTGTATCACTGATAACCCACCTTATACTGCTCTGCATCCACCTACCTGTATCACTGATAACCTACCTTATACTGCTCTGCATCCACCTACCTGTATCACTGATAACCCACCTTATACTGCTCTGCATCCACCTACCTGTATCACTGATAACCTACCTTATACTGCTCTGTATTCACCTACCTGTATCACTGATAACCTACCTTATACTGCTCTGCATCCACCTACCTGTATCACTGATAACCCACCTTATACTGCTCTGCATCCACCTACCTGTATCACTGATAACCCACCTTATACTGCTCTGCATCCACCTACCTGTATCACTGATAACCTACCTTATACTGCTCTGCATCCACCTACCTGTATCACTGATAACCCACCTTATACTGCTCTGCATCCACCTACCTGTATCACTGATAACCCACCTTATACTGCTCTGCATCCACCTACCTGTATCACTGATAACCCACCTTATACTGCTCCACCTACTGTATCACTGAACCCACCTTACTGCTCAGCATCCACCTACCTGTATCACTGATAACCCACCTTATACTGCTCTGCATCCACCTACCTGTATCACTGATAACCCACCTTATACTGCTCTGCATCCACCTACCTGTATCACTGATAACCTACCTTATACTGTTCTGCATCCACTTACCTGTATCACTGATAACCCACCTTATACTGCTCTGTATCCACCTACCTGTATCACTGATAACCTACCTTATACTGCTCTGCATCCACCTACCTGTATCACTGATAACCCACCTTATACTGCTCTGCATCCACCTACCTGTATCACTGATAACCTACCTTATACTGCTCTGCATCCACCTACCTGTATCACTGATAACCCACCTTATACTGCTCTGCATCCACCTACCTGTATCACTGATAACCCACCTTATACTGCTCTGTATTCACCTACCTGTATCACTGATAACCTACCTTATACTGCTCTGCATCCACCTACCTGTATCACTGATAACCCACCTTATACTGCTCTGCATCCACCTACCTATATCACTGATAACCCACCTTATACTGCTCTGCATCCACCTACCTGTATCACTGATAACCTACCTTATACTGCTCTGCATCCACCTACCTGTATCACTAATAACCCACCTTATACTGCTCTGCATCCACCTACCTGTATCACTGATAACCCACCTTATACTGCTCTGCATCCACTTACCTGTATCACTGATAACCTACCTTATACTGCTCTGCATCCACCTACCTGTATCACTGATAACCCACCTTTTACTGCTCTGTATCCACCTACCTATATCACTGATAACCTACCTTATACTGCTCTGCATCCACCTACCTGTATCACTGATAACCCACCTTATACTGCTCTGCATCCACCTACCTGTATCACTAATAACCCACCTTATACTGCTCTGCATCCACCTACCTGTATCACTGATAACCTACCTTATACTGTTCTGCATCCACTTACCTGTATCACTGATAACCCACCTTATACTGCTCTGTATCCACCTACCTGTATCACTGATAACCCACCTTATACTGCTCTGCATCCACCTACCTGTATCACTGATAACCCACCTTATACTGCTCTGCATCCACCTACCTGTATCACTGATAACCCACCTTATACTGCTCTGCATCCACCTACCTGTATCACTGATAACCTACCTTATACTGCTCTGCATCCACCTACCTGTATCACTGATAACCCACCTTATACTGCTCTGCATCCACCTACCTGTATCACTGATAACCCACCTTATACTGCTCTGCATCCACCTAACTGTATCACTGATAACCTACCTTATACTGCTCTGTATTCACCTACCTGTATCACTGATAACCTACCTTATACTGCTCTGCATCCACCTACCTGTATCACTGATAACCCACCTTATACTGCTCTGCATCCACCTACCTGTATCACTGATAACCTACCTTATACTGCTCTGCATCCACCTACCTGTATCACTGATAATCCACCTTATACTGCTCTGCATCCACCTACCTGTATCACTGATAACCCACCTTATACTGCTCTGCATCCACCTACCTGTATCACTGATAATCCACCTTATACTGCTCTGCATCCACCTACCTGTATCACTGATAACCTACCTTATACTGCTCTGCATCCACCTACCTGTATCACTGATAACCTACCTTATACTGCTCTTCATCCACCTACCTGTATCACTGATAACCTACCTTATACTGCTCTGCATCCACCTACCTGTATCACTGATAACCTACCTTATACTGCTCTGCATCCACCTACCTGTATCACTGATAACCCACCTTATACTGCTCTGCATCCACCTACCTGTATCACTGATAACCTACCTTATACTGCTCTGCATCCACCTACCTGTATCACTGATAACCTACCTTATACTGCTCTGCATCCACCTACCTGTATCACTGATAACCCACCTTATACTGCTCTGCATCCACCTACCTGTATCACTAATAACCCACCTTATACTGCTCTGCATCCACCTACCTGTATCACTGATAACCTACCTTATACTGCTCTGCATCCACCTACCTGTATCACTGATAACCCACCTTATACTGTTCTGCATCCACTTACCTGTATCACTGATAACCCACCTTATACTGCTCTGCATCCACCTACCTGTATCACTGATAACCCACCTTATACTGCTCTGTATCCACCTACCTGTATCACTCATAAGCCAAGCTTGGTCTGTGCAACCCCCTCCTCACGTGCAACCCCCACTCCTGCGGTTAGTCAAGATTGCTCTCTCAGACCAGGCCCGTCAGCTGCTCTATCCGTTTCCTACACATATATACTGTATATAATGTCACTGTATATACTGTCATTGTATAATACTGCTGAGGGGCCCCTGAGAACAAAATCTTTTAGTCCTCCTGGATGGACCCCTTTTGAGTTCGGCCCCCCGCAGCAGCTGCTTTCAGTACTTCCACTAGAGCTACACCCCTGCCCATAACCCTCCTTTACTCGAGTCCTTGCCATAGAGGTCTTCAGGTCCCCCCTTTATAAGCCTCAGGCGCCTGGTGCAGCTGTGGACAGGTCATGGGTGCGCATAATAGTATGGCTACACAGCGACACGTATTGCACCCAAGTCTCGCAGTATAGCGGGGCTGCCATAGCAAAGACTGAGATTGCAGTGAACTCCAGGCATGTTAGATTTTTTGCTATTCGAGCGTCATGAGTTGCGTTGCGACCCTATTGATTCCTATGGAAGCAGGCTGCACTGCCATACTTGGGCACAAAATGTGTCAGGACCAAAACTGCAGTGTGCCTGTACCCAAAGTGTGCATGAAGCCACGCAACGCTCTGCACCCCCCTGCACCTGTATCGGACTCGTCTGATCTATTATCCACCTTTCATCTCTCTGTTTGCTCAGTGCGGAGGTCACACAATGTCCGCGGATACAGGAGAGTCTAGAAACTACTTCTGCCGCTCTTTAATCCCTTTACTGCCGGTAGGAAATATCTATTGACATTAGGGCTGAGAAGAAAAGGCCATTTATCCTCAGACTATGACTAAGGCTTAACCGGCACTTGACTCCGTACGGTAGGAACCTGCACCTGGAGGTGGTTGGAGTCATCATCCTTTATGGTGTCAGAACTCCTCAACCTCTCCTGTATACATAATCCAATATACTATATGTAAAGGGGGCACAATCTGCACCATTGTGGCTGCACGTGGACTGAAATGCCATTTTTGAGCCTCCCCCCCCCCCGCCAATTAGGACAAAGGCGTGTTTCCCTGTGTCTCTATAGTACAGAAGAACATGGCAGAGACTGAAGTGCAGTCATTTCATGGCAGTCACATTCTCTGCACTGATCCTAGAGATCGGTGAGGGGTCATGAAAGATGCACATGAGCGCCCTCTGGTGGCAGCCCCCCTTGAATCTTCCATGTCTGTGGAGCACCGTGTGAGCCAGGACCGGTGGAGCCTAATGACACTAATGGCGGGGGCACTGTGTGTGGTTCCATCCCTAGGGACCCCGTATTTTATAGAGGCGGGGCGAGGTGGACAGGTGGTCGTGTATGTGTATGGGAGACAGTCCCATATATCTGCAGCCATATAATCTCCTCTTCTTCACTCATCTAAGGGAACCAAATTCTCCTGGCTGAGGAAGATTCCCGATTGGGATTGAAATGCGTTGCCATTAATTTCATTATTTTATATAGGCAGGGCGGGGTGGACAGGTGGTCGTGTATGTGTATGGGAGTCAGCCCCATATATCTGCAGCCATATCATCTCCTCCAATTCACTGATATAAGGGAACCAAATTCTCCTGCCTGATGAAGATTCCCCATTGGGATTGAAATGCGTTGCTATTAATTGCCAATTAAAAAAGACCATCTAGACTGGATTCCATTACAGTTCTCAGCAGCACCGCAGATCCAGAAGCATTATACTATCTCAATACGTTTCACGATGACTACACCAGAGAAGCAGCTGACGTTACAGTCACAAACCTAAAAGTACTCATAGATCCAGGTTTACTAATGCTGTACAGTGGGGAAAAAAGTATAAAGTATTTAGTCAGCCACCAATTGTGCTCCCACTTAAAAAGATGAGAGAGGCCTGTAATTGACATCATAGGTAGACCTCAACTATGAGAGACAAAATGAGAAAACAAATCCAGAAAATCACATTGTCTGATTTTTATAGAATTTATTTGCAGATTATGGTGGAAGAGAAGTATTTGGTCACCTACAAACAAGAAGATTTCTGGCTCTCACAGACATGCAACTTCTTCTATAAGAGGCTCCTCTGTCCTCCACTCATTACCTGTAGTAATGGCACCTGTTTGAACTTATCAGTATAAAAGACACCTGTCCACAACCTCAAACAGTCAAACTCCTCTATGGTGAAGACACCAGAAACAAAATTGTAGACCTGCACCAGGCTGGGAAGACTGAATGTGCAACAGGCAAGCAGCTTGGTGTGAAGAAATCAACTGTGGGAGTAATAATTAGAAAATGGAAGACATACAAGACCACTGATACTCTCCCTCCATCAGAGGCTCCACGCAAGATCTCACCCTGTGGGGTTAAAATGATCACAAGAACTATGAGCAAAAATCCCAGAACCACACAGGGGGACCTAGTGAATAAGCTGCAGAAAGCTGGGACCAACGTAACAAAGGCTACCGTCAGTAACACACTACACCGCCAGGGACTCAGATCCTGCAGTGCCAGACGTGTCCCCCTGCTTAAGCCAGTACATATCAGGGCCCGTCTGAAGTTTGCTAGAGAGCATTTGGATGTTCCAAAAGACTATTGGGAGAATGTCATATGGTCAGATGAAACCAAAGTAGAACTGTTTGGTAGAAACACAACTCGTCGTGTTTGGAGGAGAGTGAATGCTGAGTTGCATCCAAAGAACACCATACCTACTGTGAAGCATAGGGGTGGTAACATCAAGCTTTGGGGCTGTTTCTCTGCAAAGGGACCAGGACGACTGATCTGTGTACATGAAAGAATGAATGGGGCCATGTATCGTGAGATTTTAGTGCAAACCTCCTTCCATCAGCAAGGGCATTGAATATGAAACGTGGCTGGGTCTTTCAGCATGACAATGATCCCAAGCACACCGCCAGGGCAACGAAGGAGTGGCTTCGTAAGAAACATTTCAAGGTCCTGGAGTGGCCTAGCCAGTCTCCAGATCTCAACCCCATAGAAAACCTTTGGAGGGAGTTGCCCAGCGACAGCCCCAAAACATCACTGCTCTAGAGGAGATCTGCATGGAGGAATGGGCCAACATACCAGCAACAGTGTGTGCCAACCTTGTGAAGACTTACAGAAAACGTTTGACCTCTGTCATTGCCAACAAAGGATATATAACAAAGTATTGAGGTGAACTTTTGTAATTGACCAAATACTTCTCTTCCACCATAATCTGCAAATAAATTCTATAAAAATCAGACAATGTGATTTTCTGGATTTGTTTTCTCATTTTGTCTCTCATAGTTGAGGTCTTCCTATGATGTCAATTACAGGCCTCTCTCATCTTTTTAAGTGGCAGAACTTGCACAATTGGTGGCTATAGATGTGTAACTTTAGAGTGTCCGCCTAGGTCTGCACCAGATTTATCACACGGGCTCAGATGCAATTTTGGAGCAAAATAGTGAATCTGAAGTCGTTCCCACTTTCTGCCAACTTGTCCCCTCGTCAAGCACGTCGGAAAAAGTGTACAAACCGTAGATGCGTCAGATTTCACCACTTTTTCACACAGACAATAGTAAATCTGGGCCATAGTGCTCCTCCTGTTCACAGCACATTCCAAGTTAGCAGATTTATTTACAGCTCACAAATCTTCTCCAGTGCAGTCAAACACTATTACTGCCGTCTTTTCTCGTTTACCCACTTGCAGTGTTGTTCCAGGAAACATAGTATAGTAGCTGGTAGTGTAGTTAGACAAATATTAGCCACGTGTTATCCTCTTGACAGGAACAATAACTGCATTCTGAATAGAGCCTGTGTGAAAACAGGTTAATACTGCCTCCTATATACAAGAATATCATTATTATAATACTGCTCCTATGTACAAGAATATAACTACTATAATACTGCTCCTATGTACAAGAATATAACTACTATAATACTGCTCCTATGTACAAGAATATAACTACTATAATACTGCTCCTATGTACAGGAATATAACTACTATAATACTGCTCCTATGTACAGGAATATAACTACTATAATACTGCTCCTATGTACAAGAATATAACTACTATAATACTGCTCCTATGTACAAGAATATAACTACTATAATACTGCTCCTATGTACAAGAATATAACTACTATAATACTGCTCCTATGTACAAGAATATAACTACTATAATACTGCTCCTATGTGCAAGAATATAACTACTATAATACTGCTCCTATGTGCAAGAATATAACTACTATTATACTGCTCCTATGTACAAGAATATAACTACTATAATACTGCTCCTATGTACAAGAATATAACTACTATAATACTGCTCCTATGTACAAGAATATAACTACTATAATACTGCCTCCTATGTACAATAATATAACTTCTATAATACTGCTCCTATATACAAGAATATAACTACTATAATACTGCTCCTATATACAAGAATATAACTACTATAATACTGCATCCTATGTACAAGAATATAACTACTATAATACTGCCTCCTATGTACAAGAATATAACTACTATAATACTGCTCCTATGTACAGACTATAAACTACTATAATACTGCTCCTATGTACAGGAAGTATAACTACTATAATTACTGCTCCTATGCTACAAGAATATAACTACTATAATACTGCTCCTATGTACAAGAATATAACTACTATAATACTGCTCCTATGTACAAGAATATAACTACTATAATACTGCTTCCTATGTTACAAGAATATAACTACTATAATACTGCCTCCTATGTGCAAGAATATAAACTACTATCAATACTGCTTCCTATGTGCAAGAATCATAACTACTATTATACTGCCTCCTATGTACCAATAATATAACTTCTATTATACTGCCTCCTATATACAAGAATATAACTACTATAATACTGCTCCTATATACAAGAATATAACTACTATAATACTGCTCCTATGTACAAGAATATAACTACTATAATACTGCTCCTATGTACAAGAATATAACTACTATAATACTGCTCCTATGTACAAGACTATAACTACTATAATACTGCTCCTATGTACAGGAATATAACTACTATAATACTGCTCCTATGTACAAGAATATAATTACTATAATACTGCTCCTATGTACAAGAATATAACTACTATAATACTGCTCCTATGTACAAGAATATAACTACTATAATACTGCTCCTATGTACAAGAATATAACTACTATAATACTACTCCTATGTACAAGAATATAACTACTATAATACTGCTCCTATGTACAAGAATATAACTACTATAATACTGCTCCTATATACAAGAATATAACTACTATAATACTGCTCCTATGTACAAGACTATAACTACTATAATACTGCCTCCTATGTACAGGAATATAACTACTATAATACTGCTCCTATGTACAGGAATATAACTACTATAATACTGCTCCTATGTACAAGAATATAACTACTATAATACTGCTCCTATGTACAAGAATATAACTACTATAATACTGCTCCTATGTACAAGAATATAACTACTATAATACTGCTCCTATGTGCAAGAATATAACTACTATAATACTGCTCCTATGTGCAAGAATATAACTACTATTATACTGCCTCCTATGTACAATAATATAACTTCTATAATACTGCTCCTATATACAAGAATATAACTACTATAATACTGCTCCTATATACAAGAATATAACTACTATAATACTGCTCCTATGTACAAGAATATAACTACTATAATACTGCTCCTATGTACAAGAATATAACTACTATAATACTGCTCCTATGTACAAGAATAGAACTACTATAATACTGCTCCTATGTACAAGACTATAACTACTATAATACTGCTCCCATGTACAGGAATATAACTACTATAATACTGCTCCTATGTACAAGAATATAACTACTATAATACTGCGCCTATGTACAAGAATATAACTACTATAATACTGCTCCTATGTACAAGAATATAACTACTATAATACTTCTACTATGTACAAGAATATAACTACTATAATACTGCTCCTATGTACAAGAATATAACTACTATAATACTGCTCCTATATACAAGAATATAACTACTATAATACTGCTCCTATGTACAAGAATATAACTACTACAATACTGCTCCTATGTACAAGAATATAACTACTACAATACTGCCCCTATATACAAGAATATAATTACTATAATACTGCTCCTATGTACAAGAATATCACTACTATAATACTGCTCCTATGTACAAGAATATAACTACTATAATACTGCTCCTATGTACAAGAATATAACTACTATAATACTGCTTCTATGTACAAGAATATAACTACTATAATACTGCTCCTATGTACAAGAATATAACTACTATAATACTGCTCCTATGTACAAGAATATAACTACTATAATACTGCTCCTATGTACAAGAATATAACTACTATAATACTGCTCCTATGTACAAGAATATAACTACTATAATACTGCTCCTATGTACAAGAATATAACTACTATAATACTGCTACAAGAATATAAATACTATAATACTGCTCCTATGTACAAGAATATAACTACTATAATACTTCTCCTATGTACAAGAATACAACTACAATAATACTGCCCCTATATACAAGAATATAACTACTATAATACTGCTCTTATGTACAAGAATATAACTACTATAATACTGCTCCTATGTACAAGAATATAACTACTATAATACTGTTCCTATGTACAAGAATATAACTACTATAATACTGCTCCTATGTACAAGAATATAACTACTATAATACTGCTTAGAATATATTCTATTATATTACATCTATGATCCAAGGTTCGTCCTGGAATAGGTATCAGAATTTTCCCTGGTGACAGGAGCTGTACATCGGGCATATGATTATATAGTGATGGTAACATGCGGTTTTCATGCTGAATGCAGACGTCCTCTGATCTCTGACATTCCGGTTCTGTAGGTCCCTCTCTCTTCTATCTTCTTGTGATCTTTGTGCTCTGTGTTTTGTTGATTAGGAAGAGGAAGTGGACAATTGGGGTAGATATGGATCTCGTCATGGGAAGGTCACGTGTAATGGAGCATAATCACATGCCGTAATCTGTATAATTGTACCGCTCAGTCCAGCAGTTATTATAAATCGCACCGGATACAAATTAGGGAGAGTCTGCCAACAGATCCTAATACTGCAATTAATATATCCTCTGGGTGCACTAACTTTCTCCCTCCATGATCTTAATACTGGACTGTATTCAGCATAGCTTGCTGCCAGACTGAATGAGGAGCGTGCCCTTTATTCAGAGGGTTCTGTTAATATTCTCAGTTATTATTCATGTGCTTAGTATGTACTTTCATGTTTATAGGTCCTTCTAATCCCGAATCAAGGGACATTTTAAGGTCCTTCTTCATTCTCCCCAACATAGTGCCACTGAAACAGCTTTTTTATGTATATGTGTATAAGCTACAAAGAAGGACCGTCCCCCAAAATGCAGGACCATTCCCCAAAAGGGACTGTTGGCACTATGCTATGCACATGGTATCTTTCATTGCCATATACCTTTTGGACTTTTCATGGTATAGCTCTGGGGAAGTTCTGGTTCTCATATGCAGATAGGCAATGTTGGATAGGAAAAAGTATGTAAATGAGCTTTCCTATAATACCTCTGTATGGCAGTATAGTGAATTATATGATGAGGCAACTTAGGCATAGTATTCTACTTGCAGCATATGGTGTGACATTGCTATTTAGACTTATGTTTTTTTTGGCCTACAGGAGGTGCTGTATTTTTTCTATATATTGTATATATCTGTTGTCACGTTAGGTAGGGAACAGTGCAGCCCTAAATTCCTCCCACACCATTGTCATTACTTACTTGGACGATCCACCCCCAACTGGGCGACGGTCCCTCACTTGACTATGGGCACAGTGCCTAAACACAGAGTAAAAGGGGTAATCATACAGACCAGGTCAGAAGCAGACAGATGCAACAAGGACCAAATCAGAATTCAGAAGTTGCAACGTAGGCATAGTATATTCTATTTGCAGCATATGGTGGCATTGTATAGCATTGCCATTTAGACTTATGTGTTATTTGGCCACCAGGAGGTGCTGTTATCTTTTCTATATATTGTATATATCTGTTGTCACGCTAAGTGCAGCCCTAAATTCCACCCACACCACTGTCACTACTTTCACTATGGTGGCCCCCAACTGGGCGACGGTCCCTTATCTGACTATGGGCACAGAGCCTAGACACGGAGTTAAAGGGGTAGTCATACAGACCAGGTCAGATTTCAGAAGCACATAGGGCACCATCCAGCATAATGTAAAAGAAAACTATAATACCGTGACCAATATAGTGTGCCACAACGTTTTTCTTCTCTTGGGTACAATATGCCTCCTTAGATTTGGCACTTGCATGGAGCCATAGTACGGCTGTGCCTATCTGATGTATATTCCATAAATTTAGACGGACAGATCACCTGTAAACCTACGTTCTCCAGCTCTTAATTAAGTGCCTGTAATTGTGGAGCTGCCGAGTGATGTGATTGTTTATAAACACCGCCGTTAATTATAGCGACAAGTTATAACGCTCCGTATGCCACCTAATGGATGAGCCTCCCAGGGTGATGAGTTCATTACTGCGGCACTGAACGGTGACCGGGCGGCACATTAACACTAATTGACTTTACGTCGTCTTCACAGGCAAAGATAACTTCTTGCACGTATGAGGCGTGTTTCTTCAGGTGTCAGCAGCTACCATTAAAAAGGGCGTCACCTGTCTTTTCTGACACAACAGGTAATCAACTAAATAAATACATCAGCAAAAAAATCTTCTTGTTACAATGTGTCAGTGCAGGTAAAAATGTTCCAGCCTGGAGTTCAGACTAATTGGATTACAGATTGTATAGACTGGATACAAATGTAACAAAGATTTTGCTGTATAGAGGGTTTTCTGCCTTTGGATGTGACCAAGAATGTTGCCGTTCACTGTCAGCAGCAGAGATCTTTAATTTGATGAGGAACTGAAACAAAACATTTATAGGGAAGTTATAGAACTTTTCCCCGTCCTTCTTGAGGCAGCTACAGATGTTTTAGAGAAGGTGCAGCTGGAAATCTTGCTAGTAACTTGCAGCATTTTTGTGTCTTCCTGTTTCTACCCGTGCTTACTGTTTCTCTCCAATTTGCTGAGTGGGCGGGCTCTTCTTAATGTGATGTCAGAGCTCTGAGCCAATCATATCTCTACTCTGCTGCTCCCTCTCCTCTCACACAGACATTGTGGGAGAGATACTGCAGCTGCATTCCCCTCCTATCCCTGCCTACCCCCCCTATAATTTACTGTATTAATCTAGAGGGATTTTTAGAAGATTGAGGAGGTTTTTGAAAATTATGAGCGGTAAGGGCTGCTGGAATGTGAAGAGTTAATAATTAAGAAAATACAAGTGGAAAGTCGGGGGCAAAAGTAAGCAAAGACCAAAATAGTCCTAATCATAATGTCATAATGATCTACCATGATGACCTCTCATGAACATATAACAATTACATCCAGCGGCTCAGTCCACCATGATGGCTTCTCCTGAACACTTACATAACAATTACATACAGCGACTCAGTCCACCATGATGGCTTCTCCTGAACACTTATATAACAATTACATACAGCGACTCAGTCCACCATGATGGCTTTTCCTGAACACTTACATAACAATTACATACAGCGACTTGGTCCACCATGATGGCTTTTCCTGAACACTTACATAACAATTACATACAGCGACTTGGTCCACCATGATGGCTTCTCCTGAACATTAACAAAACAATTAAATTCAGTGACTAGGTCCACCATGATGGCTTCTCCTGAACACTTACATAACAATTACATACAGCGACTCAGTCCACCATGATGGCTTCTCCTGAACACTTACATAACAATTACATACAGCGACTCAGTCCACCATGATGGCTTCTCCTGAAAACTTACATAACAATTTAATCCAGCGACTTGGTCCACCATGATGGCTTCTCCTGAACATTAACAAAACAATTAAATTCAGTGACTAGGTCCACCATGATGGCTTCTCCTGAACACTTACATAACAATTACATACAGCGACTTGGTCCACCATGATGGCTTCTCCTGAACACTTACATAACAATTACATACAGCGACTTGGTCCACCATGATGGCTTCTCCTGAAAACTTACATAACAATTACATCCAGCGACTCAGTCCTCCATGATGACTTCTCATGAACACTTGCATAACAATTACATCCAGCGACTCGGTCTGCCATGACAACGTCTCCTGAACACTTACATAGCAATTACAACTGGCGACATGGTCCACCATGATGACTGGGCTCAGCAGGCAGTATCACACATGACAGGCTTAGACATAGGGACACAGCAGATAGTATAATACTTGATGGGCTTAGATACAGCAGCTCAGCAGACATGTCCCACATGGTAGGCATAGATACAAGGGCTCAGCAGACAGCATCTGATATGATGGGCTTAGATACATGGGCTCAGAAGACAGTATCCTACATGATAGGCTTAGATACAAGCAGACAGTATCACACATGATAGGATTAGATACACCGACTAAGCGGTATACTGTCCCTGGAGATCACATACAAATGATGGATGCCATTTTTACGGTGTGGAAATACCACTTTTAAATTGTTATTTTTAAGACAGCAGAAAGCATCCAGATAATTAAGGAGTTTTCTGCGTCTGTAGCTTTACTCTGATGAGATATCACTCAGCACAGGACATTTACCACCTTATCGGGAATCTGCCTTAATTCTACTGACTACAATGATTAGAGAGACAGGAAGGGAGACAGTAGATATGAAGAGACGTCTACCACCCCACATGTCATGGATCAGATACCACACACCAGAACTTAAAGGGGTTTTCTAACTTTTTTATACTGATAACCTGTCCTATGGATAAGTCATGGGTATCTGATCTGTGGGGGGTCAGATATCCAGGATTACCACCGATCAGCTATTTAAGGAGGCCACAGCTATGTGACGTCACATTCATTGGTCACGTGGCCTAGGCATAGCTCAGTCCCATTCACAGGAGCTTCAGTGAGCGTCCTGGCTTACTCAGACAGCTGGGGTCCTGGTTGTCAGACCCTCACAGATTAGAGGATAAGTCATCAGTATAAAAGAGTCAGAAAAGCCCTTTAATGGCAGTGGTGGTGGCCCTTAGTAACCAATCACTTGAACAACCAGGGCGACATCTCCAATGTTGGGCTGAAGGGTAGATTCAGTGTATGCCGAAAGCCAACTGTACCCAGAAGAAGACAACTGGTACATGGTGGGACAAGATCCTGGTAAACATTTTGCACCGGGATTAAGTCCATTTCTTATGGTCCAGTGGGTGCGGCCAGACCTTTTGACCAAATGTAGTGCCCTGGTGGTCCAGTCGGTAAGGGTCCAGTCCTTCTGACCTAGTGATGTATGGTCTTGGTCTGGTTTGGCCTATTATACTGTGTTCTAGGTGTCTAAAGGGCAAGTACCTGTAGTTGGAGGACCATGAACAAAGCAGCAAAACATTGTGTACCACCTATCTGTGGGTCCTTCTGTTACTCTCAGAATCCCCCCAGCCTTTGACAAGGGATGGAAAGTTGAAGTCCTTCAGCAGTCATCATGGGATCAGTCATCTTGGGATCAGTCATCATGGGATCAGTCATCCCTTCTTTACGAGATGTCTGGCATATTACAGCAATAACTTGTTCCTAATCTGAGACAGAGGTTGTTTTTCAAGTATGACGAGTTATGAGTTACTGAAATACAATTACCAGAGAAATTATTTTTATGCAACGCTGCCATGATGCTAAGAGCCTTAGGCCCCATCGACATAATTAGACAGTAACTCTTAATTAAATGGGTTGTCCCAAGAAAAATGTTCTACGGTTTTCAAACCAGAACCTGAATCTGAATTCTTTTGTATTTGCATGTAATTAATAATAAGTTATTCAATAAAATCTATCTGTATAGCGCCACCTGCTGTTTGGTCTTTCTCTAACTTCTCTGTCCACTTCACTGAGGTGGACACACATGCTCAATTCCATCCTTCAATTTCCATCTGCTGCAGAAGAAAGAAATTGGCCCTGGAGGAATGGCGTGTCCCCTGACCAGCCAGCTTGAAATAAATCTAGCAGAGCAATTGGAGCAAAGAATGGATCCATGTGAGGTACAGGGCTGGTTCTAGCTGTATGATGTATTTTTTTCACGTTAATCATGGCATAACCCCTTTAATAGCTCCACCTATAAGCCTTCTGCCCACAGACCGTATAAGAAAACAGCTGCAATGCTTATTCTGACCACAAGAGGTCACTCATTCCAAAAAAACTCTACACATGTTTACTGTGCAAGTGACAATGTAGCAACAAATGGTAATTAATAAAAAAATGTATCAAAACTGGTGCTAAGGAAAACTGACCCATGGCAACCAATCAGATTGATCTTTTCACTTTCCAAAGGAGCTGAAAAAATGAAATGTGGAATCTGATGTTTTAAATCATGCCCCTCCTGAAAAAGCACACCCACCTTTCCACCTTTAGGCTCCATTCACACGTCTGTGTGTCCGTTGTCCGTGTTTTGCGGATCCGCAATCTGCGGATCCGCAAAACACGGACATCGGCCATGTGCGTTCCGCAATTTGCAGACCGCACATAATAGAAATGCCTTTTCTTGTCCGTGTCTTCGGACAAGTATAGGACATGTTCTATTTTTTTCGGGAGCCGCAGAACGGAAGTGCGGATGCGGACAGCACACTGTGTGCCGTCTACATCTTTTGCGGCCCCGTTGAAAGTGAATGGGTCCACACCCGTTCCGCAAAATTGCGGCACGGATGCGGACACCATTTGCGGACGTGTGAATGGGGCCTTAGGCAAGCACAGCATAAAAAGTTATCATTAGGCCATGAATATAGGCCATGGATATAAATTCCTGGAAAACCCCCTTTTCCGCATGAGGGGGCTCAATTTCAATAAATCAGATTTTTTTTTAAAAAAAGTAAAGAGGTTCTGCATCAGCTTAGGTGTTTTCCCAGCAGGTCCTCTTGAAGTGGTGCAACCTTCATGACAATCACTATCGCTAATCAAGAAGAAGCCAAAGAGAAAGTGGAGGGTTGAATAATGGGGGCAGAAGGAGTGGAGTATGTTCTATGGCGGGCAGGGGGACTGCAGTATGGGACATGGCATTCAGGGTTACTGGAGTATGGGCTAAGCCGGGCAGCAGGGGGCTAGAGTATGGGGGACTATGCTATGCGGGCAGGGGGAAGTATGGGCTATGGCAGGGAGGGACTGGAGTATGGGCTATGGCAGGCAGGGGACTAGGAGTATGGGCTGGAGTATGGGCTATGGGCAGGCAGGGGACTGGAGTATGGGCTATGGGCAGGGGGACTGAGTATGGGCTATGGCGGCAGGGGGACTGGGTATGGGCTATGGCGGGCAGGGGGACAGGGGGGGTATGGGCTATGGCGGGCAGGGGGACTGGGTATGGGCTATTGGGGCAGGGGGACTGGGTATGGGCTATGGGGCAGGGACTGGATGGCTATGGCGGCTAGTATGGCTATGGCGGGCAGGGGACTGAGTATGGGCTATGGTGGGTGGGCTAGAGTATGGCTAAGTGGGCAGGGGGCAGTATGGGCTATGTGGGGGGCATAATGGGCTATGGCGGGCAGGACTGTATGGGCTAGGGGGACTGGGCTATGCGGCTATGTATGGGCTATGGGGCAGGGGACTGTATGGGCTATGGTGGGCAGGGGGACTGGGGTATGGATGGGCAGGGGGACTGCAGTATGGGCTATGGCAGGGGGCAGGGGACGGCAGTGGGCGGGATGGGTATGGGCATATGGGACTAGGGATGGAGTATGGGCTATGGTGGGCAGGGGACTGGAGTATGGGCTATGGCGGGGCAGGGGGACTGCAGTATGGGCTATGGTGGGCAGCAGGGGGACTGGGTAGTATGGGACTTATGGTGGGCAGGGGGACTGGGAGTATGGCTATGGTGGGCAGGCTGGACTGCAGTATGGGCTATGGAGGCAGGGGGACTGGGGGGTATGGGCGTATGGGCTATGGTGGCGGGGGGACTGCAGTATGGCGACTGGGGACTGGGGTATGGGCTATGGGGCAGGGGGACTGGGGTATGGGCTATGGGGGCAGGGGGACTGCAGTATGGGCTATGGTGGGCAGGGGGACTGGATGGGTATGGGCTATGGTGGGCAGGGGGACTGCAGTATGGGCTATGGTGGGCAGGGGTACTGCAGTATGGGCTATGGCATGGCAGGCAGGGGGACTGGAGTTATGGGCTATGGTGGGCAGGGGGACTGGAGTATGGACTATGGTGGGCAGGGGGACTGGAGTATGGGCTATGGTGGCAGGGGGACTGGAGTATGGCTATGGTCGGGCAGGGGACTGGAGTATGGGCTATGGTGGGCAGGGGGACTGCAGTATGCGGGCTTATGGTGGGCAGGGGCTGCAGGGGGGGGGGGACTGCAGTAATGGGCTATGGCAGGCAAGGGGGACTGGAGTATGGCGCTATGGCAGGCAGGGGGACTGGGGTATGGGCTACGGTGGGCAGGGGGACTGCAGTATGGGCTATGGTGGGCAGGGGGACTGCAGTATGGGCTATGGCAGGCAGGGGGACTGGAGTATGGGCTATGGCGGGCAGGGGGACTGGGGTATGGGCTATGGCGGGCAGGGGGACTGGGGTATGGGCTATGGCGGTCATGCTGCTTAGTCTGCAACCTCTGTGACCTGAACCTTCCTATAATACGAGTAATTACAAACAAGTCTATAGAAATGATTCATTGTCTTCCATCGAACGCTTTTATAATTCCACATAAGAAACCTTCTTCTGAAGACATAATTATGTCACTAAAATGACAACTGCGCCCTCTGCTGTTCGCTGTGGATATGGTTCTCATAGAGTGACAGGGATTTAGAGCTGTGTGAGTACCTTATACAGTCGCTATACGGCTGCCTGTGATGGTGATGGAGTTGTCTGTGCAGTCGACTAGGCTCAGTAGGGTGTCTTATGTACGGAGCTATCCTCCTCTAAAATCAGTGGGGCAGATTTACTAATCCTGTAGATGGTGTAACCATAGACCGGGTGTCCAGACCTGCACCAGATTTATCACAGGGGCTCAGGCTGGATGCAGGGATAGACATCTTAGTCTCTCCCTGTACCAGCTATAGGTTGACTTAGGCTTCTTTCACACCTGTGGACATTGTTCCCGCTGGAAGGTCCGCCAGACAATGCTGGGAATCAGCCAGACAAAAACTCCTGCCTGCAGAGGTTTTTGTCCAGGCGATTCTCTGCTAATTTGCCAGGCAGCGTCCGGATTTCTGCTGGAGTCCATTATAGTCAATAGGGTCTGGCAGGAAGATGGTAGTATCCGGCAATGTCGGATCCGGAGAACTCTTGCTGGAGTTCCTTGCTGCAAGTGTGAAACTGGCCTTACACTGAGATAAAATTTTGCAGCAGAAGTGTAGAGCAATTTTAGTGCAAAATTTTATATATTAGGTCCTGCCCCTTTCTTGTAATCAATGACCCCCCCCCCCCACCACCACTAAATTGGGTGCGTGCAGATAATTTCCATGGGTGCAGATAAGGCTCCAATGTACAGTATGGAGTCCACACTCACACGTCAATGGATGTATTTTTTCTGAAAAGCATTGCATCTGGGGAACAATACAATACTTTATAGTGCAGTGACCCAAGAGAAGGAGCGGATGGGAGTGTTAGTAGCAAAAATGGTGGTTGTAGTACTCACTCTGTCACTCCCTTGGGCTGTGCAGTGATGGGAAGGGCACACATGTTCTTCCCTTTGGGACACGGTCTTGTTTTGGATTTCTCCGGTTGAGGTGCCCTTGATGTTGAGGGTTATGGCGAGGTGCAAGGCAGGGGTTCCTTGGTGTAGATGAGATGTCAGTGCGGCGTAACAATGCAGGGAATAATGAGGTCAAGGTAACAGAAGAACGGTTCTTCACTGCAGAATTAAGTTCATGGACATCACTTACAGCTCTCAGCATGAAATGGGGCAACGGTCCAGCAGGTGTTCCGCATTTCTTACGGGTGACATGGCCGTACAGGTAGTTAATAGGCCAAAGTGTCTCTTCAGAGCAATTCTCACACTGGATTTCTCTAGCTGAATTTTGCACACTTTCTCATGTATGATGCAACCACAGGGCGGACCCTCACGTCAGACTATGCTCTGCACCTTTCTTGAACAGGTTTTCATACTAACAATTTAAGTTTTCCACAATGTCCTTGGTGAGATGTGGAACAGTTGTAGCTTCTCATAATGCAATTCGCCTCTACAGAACTTTTCTTGTGCACATCTCTCTTTTTTCCTGCCTGCTTTTCCAGTAAAGTTCTCATCTGGCCTGGCTAACGTCTAATCCAGGGCTGACCACATTTTTGCTTCTTTTCTCTTCACTGGCTTAGACTAGACTGTCTTGCCTGACTGATTTGACTGACTAGAATGTTTTCACACCTCCTCTCTATATAGAGTGGGTGACACCAGCCCCATCTAGTGGTGGCTGTGAATATGGCTTGTTAACACCTTGTACATAAATATACAGAAATGCATGTACCATACAAAAATACACTTTAACCCCTTTTCAGTGTACCTCTGCTCTGGAGTGGATGCTGCAAAACAAGCACCATATACAGACACATGTAATACAGACCATTAGGAACTTCTTGTAGAACTGTATCATCTCCATACAGGCTGTAGGGATTTGCATATAACCCTACTCTGCTGAATGGTGTCCAAGGCTCGTAATCATATAGCATAATTATTTTGACATTGCACAGTATTGTTACTTGGAATGAAACTATTATTTGGTCATTGTGTGTCAGTATTTGACCATTATATGATGGAATTTTGGCATTGCTTTGCACTTATGGGCACTACAAGATACTATTGTTGGGTCTAATCTGGTGATAGCACTGTGATATCTGATAATTAGACACTTTATGGTTATTTATAAAACAAATGGGACGAGGCACCGACAGATGGAACCGTAATGGGCACCAACCAAAGGCCAGACCTCACTCTGTGCACTTGGTATTGTCCTGTGCAAGAGCCCCATATCCTCTACAATTAAACTTAGAAAAGCCCTGAATGGACACAAATAATCACCAGCCAATGAGGCAGGTGGCATATACCAGGGAAATATGGACCTCTTGCCAAAGAAGGAAAATGAAAATCTTACATGAGAATCTTTTTTGGAAAGCAGAAGAGGAGACCACACATTTTCTGTTCCTTATAACTAACAAGAACAAATGGAAACATTAAAAAAACAGTACCATGCAAAGTTTTCAGTGTATTTACATACATAGAGCCATTACAAGGTAGTCACTCAGCTTTCCCGAACTCCTGAATGTCATGTCTGACTCCAAGAGGACAACTAACTTAAACCTTATGACATGTAAGTATGGAACTGTGCACCCCCTAGTCTCCACCCAAACCAACCACTGTCCAACTTGCACAATCTTCCTTAAATGATGGCCCTCAACTGGACGATGGTCCCTGACTAAGTGCACAATACCTAAATCAAATGGGATAGACAGGCTGACTAACAAAGACAGAACACAAAGAATATGTCAGAAGCAAAACAGGAGACAAGCACAGGTAGTATCACAACCAGGAGAGAGTGTCAGCCATATAATCTACAGTCAGAGGCGAAGTCAGAGGTTAAAATCCAAATACTAGTTTGGCGAGCAAAACCAATCACAGACACTTATAGCCAGCAAATTCCCGTTCAAAGCTCCCACTAATAGGAAGCATGTGATGCCGGCATTAAGCCTGTTTGGCCCATTGTCCCTTCTCCCTGATAGGTCAACCAGCCTGACTCTGTTTGCCACAGCAATGCACTGGAACTGCGAGGCCGAGCTTGCCGCTGGAGCATGGACAGGTAAGTACAGGACACTTGAGTCCAAATGTAAAATCTGTAACAAGGACCCTCATTTACCATCTGTTATTTACAATGCTGGTGTCTTCTCATGTGACAGAGGGTCCTTTGTGTACTTTCCTAGGTACAAGCTTTACCTCTGCACCCTCTACAGCTACATACCTACCTCCACGTCTACTCTGCACCAGCCTAAAACATATGAATGAGAAGAGGACAACTCAAGGACTTGTATTAAGATGTATAGATGTTTGAGTTTCCTCAGTGTATATGTACAGGATCGGCGACAGCTGCAGGGTGAAAGGTCACGTTTCATATAGAGCTGTACACCTTAATGAAGACAAAACACTTGTCTCACGGTTCTTACGACGTCATTCATTTCCTTTAATTTCTCTTTCTTTGGCAGGTAGATCCATCTTGCTGAAGATCTACAACTAAGACAGAGTTTCAAAGGAATGGAAGAGATATCTAAGAAGACCACAGGGCTGGGATGCAATTATGAGACAAATTGGACACTTTACAACACGTTAATCATCTTTAAAACAACTCTATCCCATTGCTGATGAAGCCACATATGTACAGTCCTTCTGTATTGAAATTGAATAGAGAGCTGTATGAAACTCAGCTGATATGATGGAAATAACTCATCCGAATAATTCAGTGGGTGCTGGGACTTCATGCTGGGAGAGGGTAAGATAGAGCTGCATCTTTCACAGCACAGAAAGAACAGTTTATAATTGTTCTTAGAATTTTAACATACGTATACAGTATATACTCCAAAATGGTATGTGTAGAAATATATGATCAAAAAGATGAAAAATCTAAAATTAAGTGATGGCCTTAAAGTTATATAAGGGTCTGGTCTTTAAGAGGTTAAACAAAATAACTGTCTACTATCTATTAGATCACATGTAAGGAGACCTGTTCCATGCTATCCATGTCTCCCAATTGCTGGTAGCAGGGACATACTAGAGGCCTATGGGCCCCAGGACAAATTTAGGATCTGGGCCTCTATCACCAGCAGCAAGCCACTTGGATGTGTGAGATCCAGTGAGGTTGCTCAGGTCTATCGAAATATATCCCCCACACACAAACAAAAAGCCAAATTTGAACGTTATTTACCACCACATAATGACTGATTATACTACTGTACTACTCTAAGACCGAAATAACCACCTTACACTGACCATGTATTGGTAGATAAAAGTTGTACTGTGGCGCTCTGCAGATGATATAATTAATTACAGCACATTTTGTTTCAGTGACTTGCAAGTAATGTCTCTCCTTGGGGCTCTTTCACTATCCCTTTTCTTCTCCATCTGTCCCAGACCACAATGAATACTTCTGCCAGCCATAACCAGTGCATGCAGAGTAGAGGGTAACACAGAGACATCTTTGGTTCATTACTTTCCAGCACCCTCTCCATTTTTTATTCTCTACTCTCACCTTCCATATTGCCCCCAAATGCTAATAATGCCCCCTTGGGGCCCTACACACTAATAGTACTCCTTTGTTTCTCCACACAGTAATACACAGTGATAATGCCCTACCCCTTTGTGCTTCCCATGCAGCAGTGCCTCCCTTTGTATTGTGACCCCGCACACTAATGACTCCCTTCACACCCCCACACATTAGAAATCTCCCCCTTTGGCAACCTCAATAATAGTATACCCCTTTGTACCCCCCATACAATAGTAATGTTGTTGCAGAATATGGTTGCAGGGTGCAGTTTAGATCAGACATTGTGGAGTAACAGGAACTGGTTTTATTGGAACATGCATGCAATGGTGAATGGCACAGACAGGAAAAAGAAATCAGAGAGTTCACTTCAATGTACAGGAAATACATCACATTACAGAAATGCAGAGAGAAATTACAAGTCATCATTAGTAACAGTGACATCTAGTGACACAACAATAAACTGCCATCAATCCAGCAGTAGACTAAGCTGTAGTTGTATCTCCAACAAATGTGGCCCCTTTGTACCCTCATGCAATAATAAAGTACCCTTTTATGTCCCCCTATAATAGTAATGTCCCAGTACATGCCTTTTCTGTCTCTCTTTATGCCCATTTGGACTAATTAACATAAAAAATGAAACTCATCTTACCTTAATCTCACTTCTTCCGGTTGATCGCCCGACATAGACATCGCAATGCAATGATGTCATGTTGCCCCTCCTGGTCATCATCCTCAGCTGCAGAACCCCTTTAAGAAAACCTCAAGAAGCTTGTAGGTTGTGCAGATGACCAGGAGATCAAGTTGCACAGCGCCATGAGCCCCATCCCTTTTCTCTCCACGTTAAAAAAATGTTGAGAAGCTCAAAAAGGCTCAAATTATGGCGTGATTGATAAATCTCCCCCAGTAAACTTTGGTAAAAAAAAAAACATTACCGGTAGACTCAGATCTCCAAATCAACGCTCAAACACGTGAATGTAATTCTCACAAGGTCCAAATGAGGAACCGATGGTTTCACCTGTAAATTGACTGCAGTGTAGGCCTATGATCCAGTAGGAACAGGCTTGGCTATAGAAGGTGCAGACCAGGGCCTGATGTCTCAGAGGGACCAAAGAACCCTCTGCCACTTTGGTAGCTGGGGCCCTTCTGTATATTTTACATTCAGGACCTAACACTTATGGCTCTCCATACTAGTTATCATGTGCATGGGCTGGAAGAGTGTCTGCAGTGGTCATGTCGTCAGTCGCAAACCAACTGCTTGACCTTGATGTGGTCATGGTGACTTTGGTGACCGGTCTCATTTCTCAGTCTTTTGCCGATAGATCTCACATGGTCAACCTACTTTGAGTCGTTCCTTCTCGGTGACCTCATTTCATGTCTGTAATTGCATTCATTTACTTGTACAAACTGAAATGTCAGCTGTAGGTGGAACATCTAGCTTCTCCGAAATCAGCTGTAATGGCCCTATAACCTACAAAGATGACAGACCATGGGGGGCCCTGAAGACAGAAGAGCCATACTTAATGCTGACCACACAAGTGACTTGAAGGGATTGTCATATTGGTGTCCTCTCCTCAGAAAGGGTCATCAATATGAGATTGGCTGGAGTTCGACTCCTGGCACCCCCTCGATCAGCTGTTTGAGGAAGCCACGATGCTTACCGGAGCTCTGGTGGGTGCCATGGCCTCCTCACAGCTTACCCTGCACAGTGCCATCTATTGTATAGTGGCTGTTCTTGGTATTGCAGCTCAGCTCCATTGACTTGAATGGGAATAATCTGCGCCTAGGTCATGTGCATGATGAACGTGATGTCACATGACCTAGGAAGAGCGTATGTGCTCACGGAGAGCTGCGGCCTCTTGTTTCCGGTGGGCTGTGAGTCAGACCCCTGCCAATCTCATATTGACCTAACCTGCGAATAGGCCATCAATATGAAAATCCTGGAAAACCTCTGTAAGGAGCATCTGTAATCCAGATCAGCCCCATTAAATCAGCCATGTTACCTGATAGGGTTGATTCTGCTGATTAAAGTGATAGCTGTCTTGTGAAAATCGTTTGCAGCATGCTGAACAAAAAAACTCTTCTTTATGCAAATGAGAAGCTGGAAAGCTGAGAAGCTGAGGTGCTCGGCTCTGCCCCTTGGTACACTGGAGCCCTCATTTGCATAAAGAATAAAAGGCTTTTTTTTTTCTTGGGAACACCTCCACCAGTTTTCACAAGATAGTTATCATTTTAATCAGCTGGATCAACCCTAACAGACAACCAGACATGCACGGGTTGATCCTGCTGACATGTGCTCTTTAAAGTCAGTATTACAATATATACAAAACAGTCCATTGATGTAAAATGATCAATTTTAATGCTTGAGAAATTCTTTTAGTTTCTGTTATCTTCGGGGGCATCCAGGCCTTGGCCCCCTAAGGGGACCCAATAACCTTTCAGCCACATTAAAGAGACTCCAATATTATAAATGGTACAATGTACTGTTAAGCCTTATTCACACATCCGTGTCCGTGCTCAAATCCGTGAGAAGGTGGTTAGTGATGTCTCCGTGATGGATCCGTGTTGGGTCTGTGTGTCATCTGTGTTTCACTGACACCGCACAGCTAAAAATAATTCTCAAAGCATCTCTTCCTAATGATCCGTATAACACGGATGAAACACAGATGGCATCCGTGGTTTTCATGGACCAATAGACTATAATGGGCGTGATAGATTTGTGAACATGGATAAAATAGAGCATACTTCCGTGCTAAAACCAAAGACCGTGAATACACACATTATAATGAAAAGGTACCTGTGCTGTCCATGGAGAACACGTACAGCACACATCCGTGGAACACTGATGTGTGAATGAGGCTTTACAGCCCAGGGTTTGAAGGGGTTAAAGGCAATTCCCCATCCACTATTCTGACTTTTTTGCATGTGTCAGTCAAAGTGAACATCCGATTTATGCATGACATCCACCAGCAGAATAGTGAGTACAGCTGTGGAGTATAATACAGGATGTAACTCAGGATCAGTACAGGATAAGTAATGTATGTACACAGTGACTGCACCAGCAGAATAGTGAGTGCAGCTCTGGAGTATAATACAGGATGTAACTCAGGATCAGTACAGGATAAGTAATGTAATGTATGTACACAGTGACTGCACCAGCAGAATAGTGAGTACAGCTCTGGAGTATAATACAGGATGTAACTCAGGATCAGTACAGGATAAGTAATGTAATGTATGTACACAGTGACTGCACCAGCAGAATAGTGAGTACAGCTCTGGAGTATAATACAGGATGTAACTCAGGATGAGTACAGGATAAGTAATATATGTACACAGTGACTACACCAGCAGAACAGTGAGTGCAGCTCTGGAGTATAATACAGGATGTAACTCAGGATGAGTACAGGATAAGTAATGTACGTACACAGTGACTGCACCAGCAGAATAGTGAGTGCAGCACTGGAGTATAATACAGAATTGAACTCAGGATCAGTACAGGATAAGTAATGTATGTACACAGTGACTGCACCAGCAGAATAGTGAGTGCAGCTCTGGAGTATAATACAGGATATAACTCAGAATCAGTACAGGTTAAGTAATGTAATGTATGTACACAGTGACTGCACCAGCTGAACAGTGAGTGCAGCTCTGGAGTATAATACAGGATGTAACTCAGGATCAGTACATGATAAGTAATGTATGTACACAGTAACTGCACCAGCAGAATAGTGAGTGCAGCTCTGGAGTATAATACAGGATATAACTCAGGATCAGTACAGGATAAGTAATGTAATGTATGTACACAGTGACTGCACCAGCAGAATAGTGAGTGCAGCTCTGGAGTATAATACAGAATGTAACTCAGGATCAGTACAGGTTAAGTAATGTATGTACAAAGTGACTCCACCAGCAGAATAGTGAGTGCAGCTCTGGAGTATAATACAGGATATAACTCAGGATCAGTACAGGATAAGTAATGTAATGTATGTACACAGTGACTGCACCAGCAGAATAGTGAGTGCAGCTCTGGAGTATAATACAGAATGTAACTCAGGATCAGTACAGGTTAAGTAATGTATGTACACAGTGACTGCACCAGCAGAATAGTGAGTGCAGCTCTGGAGTATAATACAGGATGTAACACAGGATCATTACAGGATAAGTAATGTATGTACACAGTGACTGCACCAGCAGAATAGTGAGTGCAGCTCTGGAGTATAATACAGGATGTAACTCAGGATCAGTACAGGATAAGTAATGTAATGTATGTACACAGTGACTGCACCAGCAGAATAGTGAGTGCAGCTCTGGAGTATAATACAGGATGTAACTCAGGATCAGTACAGTATAAGTAATGTATGTACACAGTGACTCCACCAGCAGAATAGTGAGTGCAGCTCTGGAGTATAATACAGGATGTAACTCAGGATCAGTACAGTATAAGTAATGTATCTACACAGTGACTGCACCAGCAGAACAGTGAGTGCAGCTCTGGAGTATAATACAGGATAAATAATGTAATATGTATACAAATGGATGGTGACACTTCCCCTTTAAAAGAGAAATGAGTGGGCACATGTTGAGCAGAACTTGTGGTCCAGTTCACACAGCAATGAAAGTTTAAAAATAAAATTCTAGATATGAAACCTGTAGACATTTCCCTGTTCTCTAAAATAATATTTTGCTGTCTGATGGACTGACACGCTGTCTGCTGTCGTCAGATGTTTCCTCCTTTATTCCGTACAGTTACGAGGGGGATAAAAATAATATACGTTCTGCAACTGATCACATGGATAATAAAGTGGGAACGCAGATAACCAGCGACACCCTTGGGTGCTATTTTTGGTATATTTGAACGTCAGCGACCAAAGAAATTTATCAGAGCAGGGCTGGCAGGAAACAGGGGTCGTGTCTTATTGTAACTGACAGTTCACAAGCTGCATGTCAGTGTATGGAGCTCGCTGCAGCCTCTACTGCATGAAGGGAGATTTCTATGGACTCTATGAATTCTACCGACTTATTACACTGACCAGTGAGGTAAGCCGGGCAGGGTTTCTTTATGGGGATATTTACGGGACACAAAAGTCTTATCCCAAATTATTCCTGCAAATTTGTTCCCAATTTTTTGTATTGAAATTTACAGGAAAATATTTTCTGCAACAACAAAAATGCAAATATGGTTTGTGACACATGTTTAAAAGAAATAAAACCCCTGGCATGACCCCAGTCATCCCTATGGTAGTGTTATTAATGAGATGGATTAAGATTTCTATCTTTTTGTATTTTTGTTCTTATTTTTATTAGTTTTATTAAAAAAAAGTGATCCTCTTATTACCATTATGATTACTATAGTTGTATTATATTATTATTAGATTGTTACTTTAAAAATATTGTCAGTGTCATATTATTGTTTCTCTTATTGGTTATTGATTATTATTACTATTTTTGCTATTTTGGCATAATTTTTTATTATTATTATTATTATTATTATTATTATTTTGTTCCTCAACTTGGGATGGTTCCTGATATCATGTTTTGAAAAGATAATAGACTATAAAACCTTATGTATTTTTTTTTTTAAATTGTGATTTTTACTTTTTTTGTTTGTATAAAGATCGGAAATATACAAATATTCTTAAAAATAAAATTCAGTTACATCCTGTGATACATGTCCACGACTTAGGGCACCATCTATATCTAGAAAAAAATGCACAGAGAGCACATTAAAGAGCATTTCTCAAAGAGTGTGGGACTGAGGTTCCTAGGGACCTCCAGAAGAGATGACTCCGAGGGTCCACCCTCCATCTATACAGGACATGTGTAGGTCCTCTCAGAATTTCATTGTAGTCTTTGTTGGTAGCCTTCTACGCACAGGACGTATGCTGAATAAGATGTAGTCCTTAGTGGTGGGCATCAAGGTCACCTCCAAATGGGGTTGTCTTCTGCTGGACCTTTGGAGCCCTGCTGTATGATATAGTCATTGGCGGTTCCTCTCTTTGGCCAGTTTGACTTTGTTCTCAACCCCAGTCCCTCTCAACCCCATTTATGTTTTCCAGGGTTTATGTAGTACATTTTTCAACCTTCTAAGGACCACACATGATAAATGTATGGCACGTGGTCTTGGACTATCTGCAATCTGACCTTCTAGCCACACAACCATGCAAATGACTTGGTAAAGCTTTTTGGCCACACTAATCATGAATGATGTCATATTTCTCAGTTAATGTAAGCCACCTCGAAGAATACGGCACTTTTGAATTTTGGAGAACCATTTGGTAATATCTAAGAATTAGGAACTGTGCCCCATTCTTTCCATAGTTCCAAACTGGTACTAAAAGAAATTGCAATTTACTTTCATTATGGAGCTGCCTACAAATATTTTAGGATTCACTTTTTTTTTTTGAGAAGCGGAACATATTAAGTTTTTGTCATTTTTGAAAATTAAATGCAAATATTAGTTAATTATTGTTTTTATATCATTTGAATACTTAGCATTTTTCATTTTTATGAGCTTTATAAAAGTGCGTCGCAATTCATCTATATCATATTTTTGAATTTTCCAAGGCCTCATTATAGATCCAGGAGAAAATATTTAATAAATTTGAATGAGCCTTAATCATAAGGTATTTCTATGTGTACAGACACACATCTTCTTCCAGTGGGGGTAGTTGTTTAGATGACATAAAGGGCATGCAGAATTTGGCAACCATTTTTTTAGTGCTCTGATTCATCTAAATCAGGGGTGGGGAACCTTTTTGCTGCCAAGGGCCATTTAGATATTTGTAACATCATTCGCGGGTCATACAAAATTCTCAACGTAAACATTTGACGGCTACATTTGGTCAAACATATAAGTCATTTATGGGTAAGTTACAGAAATTGCACTTCAATTTAAAAAAAAAGCGCTGTATTTTCGCAGCACAAAATGGCGCCTGCCCTATATATATATATATATATATATATATATATATTACAAATAGTACAGGCGCCATTTTGACCACTTAAAGGGGTTATCCCATGAATAATGTAAAAAATGAAAATCAGGCATCATATAATACATGACAACCGCTTTTTAACAAAGCTAGGACCAGCCCTGTACCTCACATGGATCCAGAGATCTCCCCATTCATGGCTCTGCTAGATTTATGTCAAGCTAAAAGCTCAAGGGGAGTGTCTTTTCTGCTGCAGCTCAGGGGGGCGTGTCTCAGCTCTCCCTATCACAGCTCAGGGGGTGTGTCTCAGCTCTCCCTATCACAGCTCAGGGGGTGTGTCTCAGCTCTCCCTATCACAACTCAGGAGGCAGTTAAAAGTTGAAACTGAGCATGTGCGGCCTTCTCAGTGAGCAGGTCAAAGAAATAAGAAATTAAGTGGTCCTATACAGATGCATTTTATTGAATGACTCAGTAGCTATACAACATTTTTAATGACGTGCAATTACAAAAGTATTCAGATCCAGGTGCTGGTGTGAAAACTGTAGAATATTTTTCGTGGGACAACCCCTTAAATTTTTAAGTTGAGAATGTTATATATTTAGGTTTTTTTGGCATTAATGGCAGCCAAGCTCATCCCAGGGGGGTCCAGAGAGGGGTTCACCCAGCTTTCACTCTCCCTGCCTCTGTCCCTTTCTCAGATCTTCCCCCCACCTCCATCAACCTCAAATCAGACTCCCATCAGACCTCCCAACCTCAGATTAGACCCCAATCAGACCCTCCCTAGCTTCAGATCAGACCCACAGCCTCAGATCAGACCCTCCCTAGACTCAGATCAGGCCCCCCAGCCTCAGATCAGCCCCCATCAGGCTCCCCAGCCGCAGATCGGACCCCCTCAGCCTCAGATCAGACCCCTATCAGACCCCCAGCCTCAGATCAGACCACTCCAGCCTCAGATCAGACCCCTATCAGACCCTCTCTAAGTTCAGATCAGCCCCATTCAGGCCCCCCAGCCTCAGATCAGACCCCTATCAGACCCCCAGCCTCAGACCAGACCCCTCCAGCCTCAGATCAGACCCCATCAGACCCTCCCCACCCTCCATTAGCCTCAGATTAGACCCCTATCAGACCCCCAGCCTCAGACCGGACCCCTCCAGCCTCAGATCACACCCCAATCAGACCCTCCCCATCCTCCATTAGCCTCAGATCAGCCCCAATCAGACCTCAGATCAGACATTTAAAATAAATAAATAAAATTACCTCTCCAGCTCCAGATGGTACTACCTCTTGGCATATTCACTTACTCTCTCTGGTTTTCTTTCCGCCACGCTGTACTGTGTCCTGACAACGCACAGCATCAGGTCATACTGCGCCTCTATATGCACTACGTCCTGATGCTGTATCAGGGGACAGCGTGGGGCTGGAAGAAGACCAGGGAAGGTGAGGACAGCCAGTGCAGTGCAGTTCTCCCCTTCCTGTGCCCGCACATGCTAATGACCGCTAGAAATAGTGTTGATTAGAAACCTCCTACCGTATTGAGTATGCAGCTCTTAGGCAGATTTATGTGCCTTTATGAATATAGACTACAAGCAAATAGGTCAAGTTTTCCAACAAGAAGGCGTTTACAGCACAACCGTTAAAACCTTAATCTTTTGTTTTAGTAAATCCATAAAATCCAATGGTTTGCCAGGAAAAACATGTTCAGACCAAAACACTCCATGGCAATGAGTCTCAGACCTAGTAGTCCTTGATGCTGAGGTACTATATAGTGTCCATCCTCCCATCTCAGGTGGACTCATGTGGAAGTGTAATTAAGAACATATATTCACAATACATACACCCCCTGTCTCAGGTGCACACATGTAGAAAGATAATTAACCCCTTAGTGACCACCCACATACATTTTCACGATGGCCCAGTCTAAGCACTTCCTGTGTCCCCCGTGCATCAGAAATCAGGGGACTCCAGCTCCAACAGCCCGGACTTGGCAGGAGTGCAGATCTGGGCTGTTTTAACCCTTACATGCCACCGGCAATGGCGCCTGCCGCATGTAAGTGGTGACAGAGGGAGTGGACTCCATCTGTTTCACATCGGTTCTCCGCAAATGTGATTGCGGGTTGCCAATTTGTGTATGGGCTGGCTGGGACCTGGTGTAGGCCCCAAGCCTGCCTTGAGGGTTTTCCAGCAGCCTGCACCTCTCTGGCACAGCGTGCTGGTCAGTGTCAGTATAGCAATGACATTAAAATGCAAGGCACTATAGGGATAGTGCATTGTATTTTAGAAGCAATCAAAAGATTGCCCGGCATAGTCCCCTTGTGGGACTACTAAGTGATTAAAAATTGTAAAAAAAAAAAATTCCAATAAAAATATGCTTTTTTGTCCACTGAAAATATGCTTTTCAGTGAGCAAAAATAAAATCTCCCCCAGATGTTTGGTACTACATGACACAAATATCAAATAAATTATCCCTTATGGTGAGTGTTGTAAAAAAATTTTTTTTTTTTTAAAATGGCAGAATTGCTAATTTATTCTTAGTCACCACTAAAAAAAAAACTTAATTACAAGCGATCAAAAAGTGTTATTTACCCCAAAATGATACCAATAAGAACTACAAGTCGTTCCGCAAAAATCAAGCCCTCACACAGCTCCATAGAAAGAAAAAGATTGTAAAAAGATGTAAAAAGATTTTCTTCTTTTTAGAAAAAGGGGTTTTATTGCACAAAAGTAGTAAAACGTGAAAAAAACTATGTATTTGGTTTCGCTATAATCGTACTGACCCAGAAAATAAAGATATTATATTATTTTTACCGAAAAATGAACGCGGCAAAATGTATAACGTAAAAATGAAGTGGCAGTATTGCTGTATTTTCCCATTTCTCTCCTATAGAGTTAATGAAAGTTAATCAGAAAGTTATGTGTACCGCACAATGGCATCATTAAAAACTACAACTTGTCCTGCAAAAAAAATAAAAAAAATAAAAAAGTTATAGCTAGAAGACAAAAACACCTTGGTAAGTAGGCTGGTCACATGTAGGGGTTAAACACATGTATACACAATATATACATAGATAAAACAGGTATATTATTAGAATTGTATAATTAAATAATACGTTTTTCAATAATATGACATAAGATCACTTTTTGTAATTGAGGCCATACGGGAAGATCATGTTCAGAAGAAAAATCTCCTCTGCTATCAGTTGAATTGACCTTTTCGATCTCAAAACACGCAAGACCCGATAAGTCTCCACCATGCACTGTGGAGAAATATTTTGCGACATTAGAAATATTTTTCAAGTTTTGCAAAAATCTGTAATCTTTTCTTTTAACCCCTTGAGTCCAGAGGAGCCATAATTTTTTTATTTTTCTGTTCTCATAGCCGTATGAGTTCGTCCTTTTTGCAGGACAAGTTCTACATTCTAATTTACTTTTGCATAAAATGTATTGATAAAATCTCCCCCACATGTTTGGTACTGCACGACACAAATATGTAAATTATCCCTTATGGTGAGCGCTGTAAAAAAAAAAAAAAAAAAAAAAATGGCAGAATTGCTTTATTCTTAGTCACCACCAAAAAAAACTTAATTACAAACAATCAAAAAGTGTTATTTACCCAATGAAAACTACAAGTCGTTAAGCAAAAATCAAGTGTTTCATAACACAACTCCATAGAAAGAAAAATAAAAAAGATATGAGTCTTGGGATGCCGTGATGTAAAAAGATTTTCTTCTTTTTCGAAAAAGGGGTTTTATTGCACAAAAGTAGTAAAACGTGAAAAAAAAAAACTATATGTATTTGGTATCACTGTAATCGTACTGACCCAGAAAATAAAGATATGTTATTTATGCCCGAAAAATGAACACCACGAAGTTTATAATGTAAAAACGCAGTGGCAGTATTGCTGTTTTTTCCCATTTCTCTCCTATAAAGAGTTAATGAAAGTTAATCAGAAAGTTATGTGTACCTCACAATGGCACCATTAAAAACTACAACTTGTCCTGCAAAAAAAAAAAGCTCTCATACAGCTACATAGATGGAAAAATAAAAAAGTTATAGCTAGAAGACAAAAAAAGCCTTGGTAAGTAAGGCTCAAAACAGGCTGGTCGCTAAGAGGTTAAACACATGTATACACAATATATACATAGATAAAACAGGTATAATATTAGAAATGTATAATGAAATCATACGTTTTTCAATAATATGACATGAGTTCGCTTTTATAATTGAGGCCATACGGGAAGATCATGTTCAGAAGAAAAATCTCCTCCACTAGCAGATGCATTGATCCCAAATCACGCAAGACCCGATAAGTCTCCGCCATGCACCGTGGAGAAATATTTTGCGACATTAGAAATATTCTTCACTTACGTTTTGCAAAAATCTCTCATCTCTAATCTTTTCTTTTAACCTCTTGAGTAGAGATGAGCCAATCATGCAAAATTTTATTCACCGAACATTCGCCAAACTTTTCCTAAGATTCGTATATTCGATGAATAGATTCGTTGAATTTGCGTACAAAATATACGTAATTATGTGGCTTTTAGCGAGCAGTCGCGCACTAATAACGAACGTTCAGGTAAAAAAGGTACGCAACCTCTTTGAACACGTACGCATAAGCGTACATATTGCGTACGAATCCTCAGCGTACTATTGTCTAGCGATTACGTAATACGCAGGCACGCACGAGTTGAGAGGCCGCGGCGTGCACTCCTCAGAGGCAGAGTGAAGTTTTACAAATGGCATCCAGGCGATCATCAGCATTTAGCTCTGCAGAGCTGAAATACATAGTTAGGCTGATGGATCGGCAGGATTACGATGGCACACACCGCTACCCGAACCAGCATAAAAAGGAGGTGATCCGAGGCTTGCGCCATCGCTTTGACACCGTGCGGACCACGGGCCAGTTCCAGCGGAAATGGTCCGATCTGCAGTTCAAGTGCCTAGAGCGGCTTAATGAGATCGGCGCAGAGATGTGGCAGGGTGAGTATTGCAAATACTACTAGTAGAAGCTCCGGCTACAGGTCCTTTGGAACTGCTGCCCTGTGCCACCTTCTCCTTTATTTTAGAGCTCGAGGTCTGGCTGGAACTGGACCCCTTTTGCTTATCCATTCCAGACATTTTTCAATTTACTCTGTGGCCCTTCAGCTGGTCTTTGTCCCTGTCTCTCTCCCTATCTCTCCCAGCCTGATTAATTACTGTCCCTGCACTGTCCATGCACTTGCCCTGCAGTATCCATGATATGTGTAATATGGATTCCCAGAGCAATTACACCCCAATTTTCACAAAACAGGTCTCAGAGTCTCAGAACTTCACACACAGTGCTTCTGCTCGTCTCAGCAGTCGCAGCAGAAGTGATGCGTCACTGGCTTACCGAGCCTGAGCCAATCAGAGCAAGCCCTGCCCACTTGATTAGGTGACTGCTTTCTTCCCGGACTTTTGCGCACGATAAACGAACTAACAGTAAAAGTTCGCTAATGAATTGAATTCGTACGCAACAGCGTATAGAGTAACTTATCGTAGCAATAGCGTATAATTTATAGGACAACTACGTAGCGAATGCGTACAAAGCCAAAGCGAATCACCTAATATTCGGATTCGTTTTGCAGCTGAAAATTTCCAAGATTCGATATGAATCAACAAAGCGATGAATCGCTTCACTCATCTCTACTCTTGAGTCCTGAGGATTTTTCCTTTTTTTTTTTCCTTCCTTCCTTCCCAGAGCCATAACTTTTTTTTATTTTTCTGTTCTCATAGCCGTATGAGTGTCTCTTTCTTGCAGGACAAGTTGTACTTTCTAATTTACTTTTGCATACAATGTATTGAAAAAAAATCCAAATGGAGTGGGATTGGGCAAGGAACACAGCTACACCAGAGTTTCATGGGTTTTGTTTTTACGGCATTCCCTGTACGGTAAAACTGACCCATGAAATTCATACTCTAGGTCAGTACAATTACGGAGATACCACATTCATATAGTTTTTCTGGTGTTTTAATACCTAAAAACAAATAAAAGCAGAGCTGTGTGAGGGCTAATTTTTGCGATGCAATCTGAACTTTTTAAGGATACCATTTTAAGGTGTGTGTGACTTTTTGATCACTTTTATTTCCATTTAATTTTGATGAAACTACAAAAAAGCAGCAAACCGCACACACATTTTGAGACTCTTTTTTTTCTATTACGTCTTTCAATGTATGGAATAATATTTTTTTATATTTTAATAGTACTGGCATTTTTGGACACAGCAATGTTCATGATGTTTATTTTTTATTGGTTATTTTTTTTCTAGGGAAAGAGGATGATTTGAATTTTTATAGATTTTTTATTTTTTATATTTTTTAAAACTTTTTTTTAAGTCACCCCAGGTGACTATAACATGCAATCATTAGACTGAAACTTGTATTTTTTAACCCTTTCACGACCGGAGGTTTTTTCGGTTTTACGTTTTCGTTTTTTGCTCCTTGCCTTCATACAGCCATAACTTTTTTTAATTTTTCTGTTCACATAGCTGTATGAGGGCTTGTTTTTTTGCGGGACAAGTTGTACTTTCAAACGCCACCATTTATTATTGCATATGGTGTAGTGGGAAGCGGGAAAAAAATTCAAAATCATGTGAAATTGCAAAAAAAAACACTATTCCGCTACAGTTTTCCGGGTTTTTTATTTACGGCGTTCGCTGTTCATTAAAACTGACCGGTTACTTTCATTCTACAGGTCAGTACGAATCCAGTGGTACCTAACATGTACAGTTTTTCTTGTGTTTTGATAGTGATAAAAAAATTATAAAGTTGTTTTTTTTTTTTTGGTCGTCATATCTTGACCCCTATAACTTTTTGGCATTTATGTGTACGGAGCTGTATGGGGGCTCATTTTTTGCGAGGCGATCTGAAGTTTTTATTGATACCATTCTGGGGTGTGTATGACTTTTTGATCGCTTTTTATTTAATTTTTTTTAGAAAAAAAAGCGACAAAAAACAGTGAATCGCCATTTTGACGCTTTTTTCCGTCACACAATTCACCGTGTTGGAATTTTTATTTTTATTTTAAAAGTACAGGCGTTTTCAGTCACGGTGATACCCATGATGTCTATATTTATTTTTATTTAGGTATTTATTTTTTAATTATACGGAAAGGGGGGTGATTTAAACTTTTATATTTTTTTTATTTTTTTATATATTTTTTAACATTTTTTGTAAATTTTTTTTTATTATTTGAAAGCTCAAATATGAGCTAATATATTGTACTTTTTATTTTTTCACTATGAGCAATCTCTGATTTTTAATCTTGAATTAAAACTTATGATTGCTCATTTCTTATCCTGGCCTGCCATCGAGTGGCCAGAATAAGAATTGCACTTTGAAAGCTGTAATCCTCACCAGCGAGGATTACAGCTTTCATAGCGTGTACAGATGGCCCGATTGGCCAATCAGGTCGTCTGTACATCACAGATGCCACCGGAAGACTTACAGAAGGGCCCACAAGGAATGAGAAGCCCATCGGAAGACGCCGCCGATAAGTAGCCCATCGGAAGACGCCGCCGATAAGTTACAAACAGCAGAGACTTGCCGGCCATGACGCCCGCCGCACGGGCGAGCGGGCGTCATGTCCCCGCACCGCCCAAGCGCCGTACATGTACGGTGCCGGTTGGGAAGGGGTTAACGGATATCTTTCCATTAACAATACAGGATTCAGTATTTTCCAATGCTTTGCTGACACCTGCAAGCTTACACTGGAATATACTAGTAAACGGCCTTGCACAGGCTCAGGCCTATTCAGGGGCGGGCTGGGCCGGGGGGCAGGAGGGCACTTGCCCCCCGGGCCGGTAGATCCAGGGCCGCTGTGGCCCCTGAACTCAATTGAATCTGCGTCCACTGGACGCAGATACAATTGAGCCTGCAGCAGCGCCGGCGGGACAAGGGAAACACTGGTTCCCTGCTCCGCTATTCCCGGCCGGCGCACTGATGTGACGTAGCAGACCCACCAGAAGAGGCCGGGTCTGCATCGTGGGACCGCGCCAGGACAGGTGAGTGAACTGCATTAAGTACCCTCCCCCATTCTATCCATATGCTGCCTTAACCCTACTAGTGGCCCCTGACCCCTACAACCAGCCCTGTCTGACCCCTAATACTGGCCACTGGCCCCTGACCCCTACACTAGTACTGACCCCTAATATTGGCCCCTACCCTAGTACTGACCCCTACACTAGTACTGACCCCTAATACTGGCCCCTGACCCCTACACTAGTACTGACCCCTAATACTGGCCCCTGACCCCTACACTAGTACTGACCCCTAATACTGGCCCCTGACCCCTACACTAGTACTGACCCCTAATACTGGCCACTGACACCTACCCTAGTAGTGACCCCTAATACTGTCACTAATCCTAATACTGACCCGTAATACTGTCCTTAACTCTAATACTATGCCATATTGACCCCTAATACCGACACCTAACCCCAAGGCCACATTCACATGACCGTATGTGTTTTGCAGTCCGCAAATTGTGGATTCACAAAACACAGATATCGGCCATAGGATTATAACCCTAATAGTATAGGATTATTGTCCGTGGATCTTTTTTGCAGCGCCACGGAGTGGAAGTACAGATGAGGACAGCACACGGTGTGCTGTCCAAATGGAAATACGGTCATGTGAATGTACCCTAATGCTGACTGTAACCCCAATACTGACCCCTAACTCTAATACTGACCCTAATCCTAATACTAGCCCTAAGATACAGACGACCATTTTTCTGGGTCTGCATCAGTTCCGCAATTTAGCAGAACAGGTGCGGACCTATTCATTTCACTGCAAAACACTTTTGGTGGTCTGAATGTAGTCTTATGCTAATACTAGGCCTAACCCCAATACTGACCCCTAACTCTAATACTGGTCCTAATGCTAATACTACGCCTAACCCCAATATTGACTCTAATATACTAACCGTATTACTAATCCTAACCCAAAATCTGATCGTAACCTTAACTACAACCCCTAATACCTCACACAGTGACCATAGTATCAGTACCCACTGCATCTTTTATATTTCGTACCTGACGTATCAGTACTCTGTGCGTATAAGATATAAAAGATGCAGTGGGTACAGATATATAGTATATACAGCAGTGTATTGATATGTTAGGTACAATGTATAATACATGCAGTCTGTACAGGTATATAGTATACAAAGCAGTGTACTCATGTGAGATATGAGGTGTAATTTATACCTCATACCTCACATATCAGTACACTGTTGTATATACTATGTATCTGAACACACTGCATCTATTATACCTCATACCTCACTTATCAGTACACTGCTGTATATATTATATATCTGTACACACTGCATCTATTATACCTCATACCTCACATATCAGTACACTGCTGTATATACTATATATCTGTACACACTGCATGTATTATACCTTATACCTCACATATCAGTACACTGTTGTATATATTATATATCTGTATCCACTGCATCTATTATACCTCATACCTCACTTATCAGTACACTGCTGTATATACTATATATCTGTATCCACTGCATCTATTATACCTCTTGTCATTTGCCTTCAGCAACATGTAACCATGTCACACCTTTTGTTACCCACTACATTCTAGCTTCTGCAGAGTATTATAATACAGTGTGTGTATGCTGTATTCAGGGGACAGATAGAAGCATATACATAAAGGGGGCACATCAAAGAGACACTATTTTTAAAGGGCACAAAACATGTAGCACTATATACAGGGGGCACAGAGCACGAGGCACTATATACAGAGGGCACCGGGCGTATAGCACTATATACAGAGGACACAGAGCATATGGCACTTTATACAGAGGGCACAGAGCATATGGCAGTATACAGAGGGCACAGAGCATTTGACACTATATACACAGGGCACAGAGCATGTAACCCTATATACACAGGGGACAGAGCATGTGGCACTATATACACAGGGCACAGAGCATGTGACACTATATACACAGGGCACAGAGCATGTAACCCTATATACACAGGGCACAGTGTACCCTATATACACTGTGGCACTATATACACAGGGCACAGAGCATGTAACCCTATATACACAGGGCACAGAGCATGTGGCACTATATACACAGGACACAGAGCATGTGGTACTATATACAGAGGGCACAGAGTATGTGGCATTATATACAGAGGGCACAGAGTATGTGGCATTATATACAAAGGTCACAGAGCATGTGGCACTATATACAGAGGGCACAGAGTATGTGGCATTATATACAGAGGGCACAGAGTATGTGGCATTATATACAGAGGGCACAGAGTATGTGGCATTATATACAAAGGTCACAGAGCATGTGGCACTATATACAGAGGGCACAGAGTATGTGGCACTATATACAGAGGGCACAGAGTATGTGGCACTATATACAGAGGGCAAAGGGCATGTGGCACTATATACAGAGGGCACAGAGAATGTGGCACTATATACAGAAGGCACAGAGCATATGGCACTGTATACAGAGGGCACAGAGTATGTGGCATTATATACAGAGTGCACAGAGCATATGGCACTGTATACAGAGGGCACAGAGTATGTGGCATTGTATACAGAGGGCACAGAGTATGTGGCACTAACATTGGGGGCCTTGTGTGTAGCACTAATGCTGCTGTTATATTCAGGGCACAGCATGTGGCACTGAGATGAGTCTGTGTCAGTATGCAGGGTACCAATGTGTTGATAAAGAAAGAAGCTGAAGAGATCTTCTCTGCAAAATCTGCAGAGCTGAATTGTGGACGGGAGAAGTCGTCATGGTGGTCTGAACCAGATGGAGAAAAACTCAGGAGGAGACGACACCTGTAAGTCACTAGATGGAAGTGATTATTCTGCTACTGACTGTGTATGATGGGAGCTGTAGTCACCTGGATGATCTACAGCTGATGATGGGTGGTATCAACAACAACTCCCAGCATCCCTTTACTGCTGTTCAGGCCATACTGGGAGCTGTAGTTTCATATGGCGAGGACTGACCTGACTACTCAGATGGTATCTGTACTAAACATTTAAAATCTGGTAATGTATTTATGTAGTGAACTTGGTTTTGGTACTGTATTTGACTTATGGGTTTGGTTTTGGTGATATATATATATATATAGTGAACTTGGTTCTGGTGCAGTATTTGACTTCTAGGTTTGGTTCTGGTGTTGTATTCATGCAGAGAACATGGTTCTGGTACTGTATTTGACTTATGTGTTTGGTTCTGGTGCTGTATATATATATATAGTGAACTTGGTTCTGGTACTGTATTTGACTTCTAGGTTTGGTTCTGGTGTTGTATTCATGTAGTGAACTTGGTTCTGGTGCTGTTTTTGACTTCTAGGTTTGGTTCTGGTGATATATATATGTAGTGAACTTGGTTCTGGTACTGTATTTGACTTATGGGTTTGGTTTTGGTGATATATATATGTAGTGAACGTGGTTCTGGTGCAGTATTTGACTTCTAGGTTTGGTTCTGGTGCTATATATATATAGTGAACGTGGTTCTGGTGCAGTATTTGACTTCTAGGTTTGGTTCTGGTGCTATATATATGTAGTGAACTTGGTTCTGTACTGTATTTGACTTATGAGTTTGGTCCTGGTGCTATATATATGTAGTGAACTTGGTTCTGTACTGTATTTGACTTATGGGTTTGGTTCTGGTGATATACATATATGTAATGAACTTGGTTCTGGAGCAGTATTTGACTCATTGGTTTGGTTCTGGTGCTGTATTCATGTAGTGAACTTGGTTCTTGTGCAGTATTTGACTTATAGGTCTGGTTCTGGTGTATGTATGTAGTGATCTTGGTTCTTGCTCTGTATATGTGTGTTATACGTGCATCTGATACTATACTTCAATCTAATACCATTCATTCACATCTGAGTTCGGGCCACCGTCACAGATTCTGTGAAAAAGACCTGACAGAAAAGTCCTGCACGCAAAACTTTTTTGTCCGGTAAAGAAGCAGCTTCCTGATCAGATCCCATTATGGAGTCTCTTCAGCTCAGGAGTTGGTAAATCTTGCCCCTCTAATCATCAGGCTGTTGCTACGGACTCATGTTCTGTATCTGGGATTGCACATGTGCGTGTGATCCCAACATGAAAACACAACCGGCTGCCGCCTTTTAATGATTTAACCCCTTCGCGACCAGCGCCGTACATGTACGGCGCTGGGGCGATGCGGGCACATGGCGCCCGCTCGCAGGTGCGGCGGGCGTCATGGCCGGCAAGTCTCTGCTGTTTCTAACAGCAGAGACTTGCCGCTACTTACCGCCGTCGGCGGCGTCTTCCGGGGTGACTAGATGCCGTGATCACACGTGATCATGGCATCTAGTTGCGTCTAAACCCGGAAGCGTTCGCTTCCGGGTGGTGTACAGACACCCCGTGTGGCCAATCGGGGTGTCTGTACACCATATGAAAACTGTAATCCTCGCTGGTGAGGATTACAGTTTTCAAAGTGCAATTCTTATTCTGGCCACTAGATGGCAGGCCAGGATAAGAAATGAGCAATTGATGGATTTCTGAGTCTATAAAACCCAGAATTGCTCATAAAGAAAAAAAAAAAGCCACAATTTATAAGCCCATATTTGAGCTTTCTAATAGTAAAAAAAAAATTAAAAAAAAATGTTAAAAAATATATAAAAAATAAAAAAGATGTAAAAGTTCAAATCACCCCCCTTTCCGTATAAGTAAAAATAAATACCTAAATAACAATAAATATAGACATCATGGGTATCACCGTGACCGAAAACGCCCGTACTTTTAAAATATAAAAAAAAAAATTCCAATACGGCGAATTGTGTGGTGGAAAAAAGCGTCCAAATGGCGATTTGCCGTTTTTTGTCGCTTTTTTTTTCTAAAAAAAATTAAATAAAAAGTGATCAAAAAGTCATACACACCCCAGAATGGTATCAATAAAAACTTCAGATCGTCCTGCAAAAAATGAGCCCCCATACAGCTCTGTACACATAAATACCAAAAAGTTATAGGGGTCAATATTTGACAAGGAAAAAAAAAAAAAAAAAGGGCAACTTTCTAATTATTTTATCACTATGAAAACGCAGGAAAAACTATACATATTAGGTATTGCCGGATTCGTACTGACCAGTAGAATGAAAGTAATGGATCAGTTTTAATGCACATCGAATGCTGTAAATAAGAAACCCGTAGAACTGTAGCGGAATAGCGTTTTCTTTGCAATTTCACCCGGTTTGGAATTTTTTTCCCGCTTCCCACTACACCGTATGCAATATTAAATGGTGGCGTTGGAAAGTACAACTTGTCCCGCAAAAAACAAGCCCTCATACAGCTATGTGAACAGAAAAATAAAAGAGTTATGGCTGTTTGAAGGCAGGGAGCGCAAAACGAAAATGCAGAACCGAAAAAAGCTCCGGGCGCAAAGGGGTTAAAGCCCAGTTACCTATACCGCCTTTATATGGTAGACAGAGTTAAACAGGTTAAGGTGGGGCGCTACACATGGGCCAGTGCTGTGTGCTTGCCCCCCGGGCTAAAATTTGCCAGCCAGCCCCTGGGCCTATTACTTGTATGCAGGGGCGTAGCTATCGGGGAAGCAGGGGAAGCCACTGCTTCGGAGCCCAAGGGCAGAAGGGGCCCGGGAGCAGTAGCTGCATACAGCACAGAGGCCTGCCAATATCTTTATTACAAGTTCTTCACTCCAGCAGAGCAGGACCTGGCTTACCAGCTGTAGACATGCCCCCTCTACACAGGACGTGCTGCTGGAGGAGGAGAGAGATGCAGGGCTGGAGCAGAAGTGTGTGGAGAGGCAGACAGTGGGTGCAGGGCCGGCCTTAGGGTAGATGGTGCCCTGTGCAAAACTTTCTCTCGGCGCCCCCCCCCCCCCGAGTGACAGTACTAACGTCATACAGTATAGAGCTATAAATACAGTGCAGAGATATATAGAGTGATATAGGTAGGTAGAGTAAGACAGTATATATATATATATATATATATATTTATAGCTCTCTATACTGTTCTATATCACACTATATATCTCTGCACTGTATTTATAGCTTTCTATATTGAAATGTAACCTAATATAACGCACATACCTTTTACATCCAGTGATGTCTCCTCTAATATAGATCTTCTCTTTCCTCATCTTCTCCTTTCAGACCAGACGCCATTTTTCAGCCATTTCTCATCTCTGCAGTTTGACAAAAAAAAATCTTAGTTTACACAGTGTCCTAAAATAACTGCGCCCAGCAAATAGTGTTCCGTAATAGTGCGCCCAGTAATATAGTAAACATAACGCTCCCCAGAAATAACTGCGCTGATACTTTGCCAGGGTGCCCCCACAGTAATAGTGCCCCCCACAAGTCCCAACTAATAATTCTCTGCCAGAGTGCACTTGTTAGTAATAGTGCCCCCAACAGTACTAATGTCCCCACTGTGCCCCAGAAGTAATAATGCTTCCAATGTGCCAGTAAGAAGTGCTCCCCAATAATGTGCCAGAAGTTCCCCCCATTGATTCCCCCCCAAAATCATGTGCCAGTAAAAAGTGTCCCACCCCCATAGATGCCCCCCAAATTATGTGCCAGTAAGAAATGCCTCAGTGCCCCCATGTGCCAGTAAGAAATTCCCCAGTGCCAGTAAAAATGCCCCCAGTGCCCCCATGTGCCAGTAAAAATGCCCCCAGTGCCCCCATGTGCCAGTAAAAATGCCCCCAGTGCCAGTAAAAATGCCCCCAGTGCCCCCATGTGCCAGTAAAAATGCCCCCATGTGCCAGAAAAATGCCCCCAGTGCCCCCATGTGCCAGTAAAAATGCCCCAGTGCCAGTAAAAATGCCCCCAGTGCCCCCATGTTCCAGTAACAATGCCCCCAGTGCCAGTAAAAATGCCCCCAGTGCCAGTAAAAATGCCCCCAGTGCCCGCATGTGCCAGTAAAATGCCCCCAGTGCCCCCATGTGCCAGTAAAAAATGCCCCCAGTGCCAGTAAAAATGCCCCCAGTGCCCCCATGTGCCAGTAAAAATGCCCCATGTGCCAGAAAAATGCCCCCAGTGCCCCATGTGCCAGTAAAAATGCCCCCAGTGCCAGTAAAAATGCCCCCAGTGCCCCCATGTGCCAGTTTAAAAATGCCCCCAGTGGCCATAAAAATGCCCCAAGTGCCCCCATGTGCCAGTAACATGCCCCCAGTGCCATAAAAATGCCCCCAGTGCCAGTAAAAAATGCCCCAGTTGCCCGCATGTGCCATAAAATGCCCCACAAGTGCCAGCTAAAAATAGCCCCCAAGTGCCAGTAAAAAATGCCCACAATAACCCCATGTGCCAAGTAAAATGCCCCCATGCCCATTGTGCCAGTAAAAAATGCCCCGCAGTGCCCCCATGTGCCAGTAAAAATGCCCCAGTGCCCCCATGTGCCATAAAAATGCCCCCAGTGCCCCCATGTGCCAGTAAAAATGCCCCCAGTGCCAGTAAAAATGCCCCCAGTGCCCCCATGTGCCAGTAACAATGCCCCCAGTGCCAGTAAAAATGCCCCCAGTGCCCGCATGTGCCAGTAAAATGCCCCCAGTGCCAGTAAAAATGCCCCCAGTGCCAGTAAAAATGCCCACAATACCCCCATGTGCCAGTAAAATGCCACTATGTGCCAGTAAAAATGCCCCCAGTGCCAGTAAAATGCTCCCATGTGCCAATAAAAATGCCCCCAGTGCCCCCTTGTGCCAGTAAAAATGCCCCCAGTGCCAGTAAAATGCCCCCAGTGCCCCCATGTGCCAGTAAAAATGCCCCATGTGCCAGTAAAAATGCCCCAGTGCCAGTAAAAATGCCCCAGTGCCAATAAAAATGCCCCCAGTGCCCCCCTTGTGCCAGTAAAATGCCCCCAGTGCCCCCATGTGCCAGTAAAATGCCACTATGTGCCAGTAAAAATGCCCCCAGTGCCCCCTTGTGCCAGTAAAAATGCCCCCAGTGCCCCCTTGTGCCAGTAAAAATGCCCCCAGTGCCCCCTTGTGCCAGTAAAATGCCCCCATGTGCCAATAAAAATGCCCCCATAAAAAAAAATAAACACTTACTTACCTCCATGGAGCCGGCAGCGATGCGATGCAGGCCTCTTCCGGCCTGTGTCCCGCGCTGTACGGCTCAGGCGGCGCGATGACGTCATTGCGCCGCCTGAGCTGGCCTCTGATAGGCTGCAGGCCCTATCAGAGGAACGGGCAGGGGAGACACCTCTCCCTCCCCTGCCCCGCATCTCCAAAGGCAGACTATGGAGATGAGCGCTTCCACAATGGAAGCGCTCATCTCCCTCTGCCCCACCGCTGCCCCCAACTGTGCGGCACTTGCAGGGCACGGCCGGGCCATTAAGGGGGCGCTCTGGCAGGGCGCCCCCTTAAGTGGCCGGGAGTGAAGCGCCCTGTGCAACCGCACGGGTCGCACACCCCAAAGGCCGGCCCTGAGTGGGTGAGTGAGTCTGCTGTGTGGGACAGAAGAGGTAATGGCAGGGAAGTCTTCAAGCTGCTGCTGGGTGCTGCATACCTCCCAACTTTTGAAAATTGCAAAGAGGGACAATGTGTGCGGTGCGCATCATGGCAGTTTTTTTATACTAGGCTACGCCTCTAACTCCGCCCAAATCATAATTACTGGAGCCCCTGCGGCCTTTTTTTTTTCTTGCGCTTCAATGTCCATATAAATATTAACACATAAATCATCAGATTATAGATATTTTAAGGTCCAAATTGCATCAAATAATGGAGTTATTGTCTAATATACAGGTAAAAACCAAACAGATAGCTTAGTAAGGAGCAATTTAGTAAATTTATTAATGTACATTTATGCATTAATTCTCTAGTTCAAAAAGAGGGACATTTAAGGAGTAAAGAGGGACAGGGGGACTTGGGTCAAAAAGAGGGACTGTCCCTCCCAAAAAGGGACACTTGGGAGGTATGGAGCTGTAGTAGAGCAGCAGCTTCATGCTATTCAGTTGTTTTACTGCCTCATAAAGCAGTTTGCCTTCATGACACCTGCCCCCTCCCCCATATCCTGTCTTTCTCTTATCTCATCCTCATGGAGCCTCTTCTGTCTCCTATCCTCCCTCATTTATCCAGAGCTCCTGCTCCACCCTCCTATCTCCTATTGCTGCCCTGCACAGACCTCCAGCCCCTACTTCTAGTATGAATCCCCCTCAAAGCCCCTTTCACCTACTTGCTGTGTCCACCCCTCCTGTCCATCCAGGGCCCCTGGCCCCTGGCCCCTGTCTCACACCTCTGCCTCTCATTGTGGTGTCCTTCTAATGGCTCAGGGTCATGTGACTGTGCCCCCCACCCCGTACTGTGCTCCCTTATACCCTGCATTGTGCCCTCTTACCATACCCTGTACTGTGCTTCTAGTCATTCCCTGTACTGTGCCCTGTTATACCCTTTCGGTCACTGTATGGAGGTGTTACCTAGTGTATGGCGGCGTTAGCCAGTCCCCGTATGACGGTGCTATCCAGTGACTGTATGGCGGTGTTATCCAGTCACTGTATGGAGATATCCAGTGACTGTATTGTGGTGTTATCCAGTCCCTGTATGACGGTGCTATCCGGTGTCTTTATGGCGGTGTTATCCAGTCACTGTATGGAGATATCCGGTGACTGTATGGTGGTGTTATGCAATCACTTTATGGCAGTGTTTTCCAGTGACTGGTGATAACTGGTGGTGTTATCCAGACATTATGTGGAAGTATCCAGTTACTGTATCGCGGTGTTATCCAATTACTGTATGGCGGTTTTATCCAATCACTGTATGGAAGTATCCAGTCACTGTATGGTGGTGTTATCCAATAACTGTATGGCAATAACTGTATGGCAATAACTGTATCCCCTTTCCTGCCCACTCCACCTTTTTTAGACCTGGCATGAGTGGGGAAAAGTTGCAGATTGTGGCGCAAAGGACCTGTGCGCCAAAATCTGTGTCAGAAATACGCTTAATATAGGTATTAATAAATGACCCCATAATTGTCTTATGATTGTAGGGTAGGGCTGATATCTTTATAGTATATAGATCCCGGTATATTACACTGTGCCCTGTATTTCCCAATAAACACGGTCCTCACTCCTGACCACCAGGACCGGGCTGTGCTCTGTCAGTACATGGCAGCCTCTCTGCCCCGCTGTGTCCTGCTGCTTATTCTGGCACTAAGGCCGGGTTCACATCACATTTTTCCCATCTGTTTAATGTATACATTAAGAGATGCCTCAGACTGACCCATACGGTGGTGTCCGTTCACCATACAGTTCCATTGTAAAACAACATATACGTTAACATATGCATTTTTTGTACTGGACTCTGCAGGATGCAAAAACGTGGTGTGCTGCACATTTGTATATGGTACCTTTTTTATCAATATCAAACGGATAGGAAAAAACGTGATGTGAACCCACTGTTACATATGAACAAATGCGATGCCAGGAGGGTCATGGGGGGGCCCGCACAAAAATTTGCTGTGGGCCCCAGTCAGTTCTAGCTACGCCACTGCTTGTATGGGTTGCCTTCCCCTATCTCAGCCAGGGGAAAGTGGTCCAGGATGGTAAGTGCACGCTTCCGGTTTTAGCACTCTCAGATGCCTTACATCTGAGTGGTTAAATGGCTACGATCAGCATTATTGCCGATCGCAGACATTAGCCTCTGATGTCAGCTACTATGGCGCCCGCTCAGCTCCATCTTTCAATCCCTCCTTTACGGCGTACATGTATTGGCGCTGGGACCCGAGTTAACTACTGTGTTGTGCACCCAACATAGGCAAGATTGCAAATGGTACATTAGATGCAGTACACGATATATTTAGGATTTCAGTTAATCAGATGTTTTTCTTTTCTCTCTTCTCCATTTTTACTGTCCATTATTTTTAGTCTAAAGTTCTGTTTTTTGGAGATTTTTAGTTTTGATAGAGCCTGGTTGTCAAAGCCATGTTGTGGTTGGTTTCTGAGACCTGATCAGACTGGAGTTGGCAGTTGCTATTTTTAGTAGAAAACCTACATCCTGGTTTTTAGATTTCCCTGAGCTTGTCACCCTGATTTTTGATATAATAAAACTGTTCAGTGGAGATAGTGACTGATGGGGGTTGTTGTTGTCGTGTCGGGTTATTTTTACATCTTTAGGAGCTGTTTCATTGAACTGCGCCACACATTTTCTCTATCATATTTGTTTTAATTAGACCTCACTGTAATCATCATGTAATTCTTCATGATTAGACACAATTTATCTTCTTCCTATTGGGGGTAGTTGTTTAGAGGACATAAACAGTATGCAGACTTTGGCAACCAATTTTTTTAGTGCTTCAAATGCAGACTTGGAAATTCTAAACTGAGTGTTGCGATCTGGGCACTATATTGATAGCAATGTTACCTGGGCTGTATATGATGGCATTGTTGAAGTGCAGCGAGCCCCTGAAGAGCTGGAGCAGAGGATGGGAGTGATAGTGGCTCTGGTTATCACAATCTGTTACAGTGGCTTCTCACAAACACTTTGCAGGGAAAGGAGGGTTCTTCCCTCAGTACATATCCTGATTCCGGGGCTTCTGCCTTATGGTAGCTTGGGTCATTTGTATAGGTGCAATGCAGGGGGTGTAGAGTGCAATGGCTAGTGTATGGTACAGGAGTCAGTAACCAGACTAGATTTAACAGAATAAATGTTTTATCTTTACTGTAGATCAAAATAGAAGTTGTAGTACATCTAATGATAGCAAAACACAGTTCCAACCATACACAGTGCAATGGTTCCCAGATAACGGTGTATGTATTTAAACAAGGAATCAGGATGAGCGTTATGGCATGCTTCACTCTCTATCTGTGTCAAGTCTCTTCCTGCAGAATCTATGGTGGGTAATTGTACTCTTGCATTGGTGGCGGTAATGTTCACTCAGCTATACTAGGTTTTAGTGATATGACTGGCCAGGTGAAGGGCATCCCTCACAGCAGTAAAGTCTTAACAGCTTTAGTAGCAAGTAACCAGGATTCTAAGTTCTCCTATTCTGTTCTTTGTCTTACTCCTTCTTTTCTTCTGTAAATTATGCAGAGATCATTGAGTCTATGTAGCTTTCTGGGCCCAAGAAGAGGGAGCTCAAGTCACAGCCTTCTTCCTTCCTTCCTTTTGGAGGACATGGGAATTATTTTTGGGTGCCATGTCACATTTGACGAGACCCAGAGATACTGCTACAGTGAAAACTCCCAAAAGTGACCCCCATTTGGAAACTACAACCATCAAGAAATGTATCACAGATTTTTCATTTTCACAAGAGGTAAACAGGAGAAAAGGTATCCCACAATGTGCTATGCACTTATACTGAATACAGCAACACCCCATACGTGGTCATAAACTGCACACTGTATGGGTACACTGCAGGGCTCAGAAAGGAAGGAGTGCCATTTAGTTTTTGGAGAGCAAATTCCTCTGGAATGGTTCTTGAGTGCCATGGCACATTTGCAGAGCCCCTGAAGTACCTTTATGGTGTGATGTACTGCTGTTTGGGCACACTGTAGAGTTCAGAAGAAAAAGAGCACCATGTATATTTGAGGCCGAGTTTAGTGATTTATACAGCCCTGGCCGACAACTGCAGAGGGTCTGAGGGGAAGTAAAAAAAGAAACCCCCAAGAAGTGACCCCATTTTAGAAACCATACCCCTCACAGAATTTACCAAAGGTGTAGTGAGCCTTTTGACCCCACAGGTGGTGCAAAGTGAAAATTATAATTTTTCCTCAGATATAACATTTCAGTGCCCAATATGTTGTTTCCATCATGTGCCAATGTAAAAAAGTAAGGCCTCTTGTTATTATGCTGTGCTTCCTGGTTTTAGAAACACCCTACATGTGGCCCTAATCTTTTGCCTAGATATACAACAGGGCTCTGGAGTAAAAGAGCCCCATGCGCATTTGAGGTGATTTACACTTTTTGTTCTGGCTCTGGGGTGAAATAATAAACGGAAAACCAAAGAAGTTACCCCATTTTGTAACCTCCACCCCTCAAGGGACAGAGTGAGCATTTTGACACCACGGTTATTTTTCAGAAATGAATGCGCAGTGAACTGTACAAAATGAAAATTGCAGCTTTTCAACATATACGACTTTCAGTACCTAGTACAGTGTGCCACCCAATAATAGACTTAGACCGTTTAAATTTTTAGGTGAGTTCTACTGGATATGGAAATTCCATAAACTGCTGTATGGGCACATGGCAGGGCTCAGTAGGGAAGGAGCGCCATTTGGCTTTTGGAGTGAGGATTTTGTTGGAATGGCTTGCGGGTGCTACATCACATTTTCAGGGACCCTGAGAAACCAATAAAGTGGAAACCACCAATAAGTGACCCTGTTTTAGAAAACACACCCCTAACATTATTTATCAAGGGGTGAAGTGAGTAAAAAGAAAATTTCAGGTTTTCCAGAGATCTGATATTTTAGTGCCCAATATATGCTGTGCTATCTGTGACTCATACCACACCTCTTAAATTGTTAGGCGGGTTACTGCATACTGAAATGCTACAAATGTGGGCATAAACTGCTGTTTAGGTACACTGCAGGGCTCAGAAGCGAAAGACCACCTTTTTGCTCTTGCAGCAGAGATTTTGATGGATTGGTTTACAGGCACCACGTTGCTTTTGAACAGACCCTACCACATGTTTTTTATTTTTATCTCGATGCTGTATGAGGGCTTTTTTTTTTTTGCAGGATAAGTTGCCATTCCCATTGGTTCTAGTTTGGGGTAAATACAATGTTTTGATCGCTTTTTATTTAGCTTTTTAGCAAGCAGGCTAAAGAAAAGGCCGCAATTCTGTCACTGCTTTTTGGGTTTTGTTACTGCGGCATACACTGTGTGGGAAAAATAATATATTATCTTAATTCTGCTGGTCAGTACGATTACAGAGATATCCATTTTATATTGCTTATTTTTTTGTTTTATCACTTTAATAAAACACAATAAAAAGCATTTTTTTAAATCATATTTTTGTGTCACCATTTTCTGAAAGCCATAATTTTTTTTCTGGCAATGGTCTTGTGTGAGAGCATTTTTTGCAAAATTATTCGATGTTTCGATTGGGACAAAAAAAAATAGCTGATGTGTCATGATTTTTATTTTTTTTTACAGTGTTCACCTAATGGGGTAGATTATGTGATATTTTTATAGAGCACATCACTCAAAAACAGCTACATGGTTCTTACAAAAATTTGACTCAAAAGGAGTGCTCTGGGCACTCTATGATGGTATGCAGAGTGTTCTGTGCAACATATGGTGGTATACAAAGTGTTCTGTGCATCATATGGCAGTATTCAGGGTGCTCTATGCACCATAAACTATCATACATGGTGTTCTATACATTATATGGCTGTGTGCAGTGTGCTCTGTGGACTATATGGCAGTGTACAGAATGTTCTGTGCATTACTGTATATGGCACTATGCTTAGTGCTCCATGCACCATATGGTGGTATGCAGAGCGCTCCATGCACTATATGGTGGTATGCAGAGCGCTCTGTGCATCATATGGCAGTATGTGGGGTGCCCTTTCGATGATATGGCAGCACTGTATGTGGAGACTCTTTGTGTCTCTCCACAGGCTCTATGTGCATGAACCCTAACAGCAGCTACAACCATTATGGTTACTTGACCTCTATTGAATATTCAATATATGATTTGTCTCTTGTTGTTTTTATTCATTATTGTCATAACTAGAGCAAGAGTAGAAGAAGCGGCCAGATCAGAGCATAACCGATCCAGCAGACCTAGCAGCACTTCCTGTCCACCCCGATCATCAGGAAATACTGACACTAATTTCCTGTAAATAGTGCAGAGCACCCTGAGTATGTGACCATATCAGAAGATGTAAAATCATCACATATTATCCTCAGCTATAAAGATATAATACTACTACTACTAATAATAATAATAATAACACATGCCTGCAGATATAATTGCTTGTCCTCTGTCATATTCAGCTGTCAGAGTCATCCTGGCCACTTGAGAGGGCAAATTATTTTGGATGGCAACCAGTAGAGGGAGCTATCGCAATGCCAACTAGAGTCACCCTGCTTTAAACATTCCCAATATCCTTCTTTCCCATTTCTAAATATATCTGCTGCATATGAATAGTCTTTACTGGTTGTACAGCTCCTCCTCAGTCTATAACATGCTCTGCGGGAGCATGTAAATAATTGGAACATAGTGATGGAGGTGATGTATCACATGACCAATGCATCTATAGCACCCTCTGCCTGTCCTTGAGCAGACATACAAGAACTGTACAGGTAATAGCTTCTTGTCACCCCCTCACCTGTCACAGAATGTTTCCTCACAGACACATTCAGAGATATTCTGCAACGGCACCCTCTTCTACCAGGGCTGTGGAGTCGGTAAGCCAAAGCCCCGACTCCGACTCCTCAATTTCCCCTGACTCCGACTCCTCATACATGGAGCATGTTTAAGTGATAGCTTTAAACAAATTTGCATAAAATCAATAGTACAGATAAGTCATGACAAAAACAGTTTGTAATCTATCAGGCTTCTCTGGGTACAGCTCACTTAGGGCCTAATGAGAGGCGTAGCTAGAGGTTCAGCACATGGGGGGGCGAAACATACTTGAGTGGGCCCCCCACTTATTGGCTTCCCAAACGCACGTTTCCAACTTCACAGGCACATACTACTAGTTGTGGTTATAATACTGTATTATCAAGATGACTGTATAAACTGCTAGATCATCTATGCTGTTAAGTACAGTACAATAGACTTTCTACATACCCTAGTGTAAATACTCTACCACATAATGCAGTAAAATATAGGATTAATAGGAGTAAAAAAGGGGACTCCTATGTTAAAGGAAATCTGTCCCCAGCTTTTACATCACTAAACTAACAGTCCCTTGCCCCCATCAGACCTCAGATCAGCAAAATGTGCCCCCATCAGACCTCAGATCGGCTTAATGTGCCCCCATCAGACTCCATAATGGAAGCGCTCACTTGTATTCGCCTGATTGTACTAAGGCCATCCCTGCTGGGCCCCCCCAGAGGTATTGGGCCCAGAGCATCGCCTCCCCTGCCCCCCCATCCGCCCAGTAGCTATGCCTCTGGGCCTGATGTATGAAAACTGTCTAGGTCTAAGACTTTTTTTGTTGCCCATAGCAACCAATCAGAGCTCCCCTTTCATTTCTCCAGAGCACTATATGAAATGAAAGGGGAGCTCTTATTGGTTGCTATGGGCAACAAAGAAACGTCTACACCTAGACAGTTTTCATACATAAGGCTCTAGGTGTTTTACATCAGCAGATAGAAGCCACGAGAGCAGCTAACCTCTGCAAACATGAGCTCAGAGGAAACATAAAGCATACAGAGAGAACATGCACTGGACATAAAGGGCAGCACAGTCATCTCAACTAAAAGCCTAAATCCTTAGATCAGGAATAGAACAGACATTTATAGGACATTTCATTATTTTCACAAATTCTTATAAAAATATATTCAGCACTGAACTAAATGTACTAATTCATTATATATTTTAGGAGTCGGAGTCGGTCCATTTTATACCGACTCCGACTCCACCAAAATGGTGACCGACTCCACGACTCCGACTCCACAGCCCTGTCTTCTACCCTCCTTTCCCAACCCCTCCTCTCTTCTCCTGTTCTTTCCCATCCTCTCAGCTCTTTTCATCTCATCTCCTTTCCTCTTCTTACTACTCTTGTCCTCCCCCCACTCTCCCTTACTCGCCTCCTCTCCCATCCCCTACTCTGCCCTCTTCTCCTTCTCTCCTCTACTCTTCCCACCCATCTTCTCCAACCCTCTTACCCCTCTTCTCCTCTTCCCTCCTCTCCCCTTCCTTTCTCTCTCCTTCTCTGCTCTTTTCCCATCCTCTCCTCTTCTCCCCTTTATATCTTTCCCTTTCTGTCCCCTCCTGCCCTTGCCCCACACTCTTCTCCTCTCCTCTCTGCTCCTCTCCCCTACTCTCACCTCTCCCATCCTCTCCTTTCCTCTGTTCCCCCTTGTCGCATCTCCCTTCCTCTCCTCCTGCCCTCTCTCCACTCTCTTCTCCTCTCCTCTTTGCTCCAACCTCTTCTCCATCCCTTCCTCTTTCCTCCTCTCCCCTACTCTCAGCTCTCCCATCTTCTCCTTTCCTCTGTTCCCCCTTGTCGCATCTCCCTTCCTCTCCTCCTGCCCTCTCTCCACTCTCTTCTCCTCTCCTCTTTGCTCCAACCTCTTCTCCATCCCTTCCTCTCTCCTCCTCTCCCCTACTCTCAGCTCTCCCATCTTCTCCTTTCCTCTGTCCCTCTTGCCGCCTCTCACTTCCTCTCCTCTCTCCTTCTGCCCTCTCCCCACTCTCTTCTCCTCTCCTCTTTGCTCCACCCTCTTCTTCCATTCCCTCCTCTCTCCTCTTCTCCCCACTCTCACCTCTCCCATACCCTTCTCTTCTTTCCTCCCTTCCCCCTTGTCACCTCTCCCTTCCTCTCCTCTCTCCTTCTGCCCTCTCCCCACTCTCTTCTCCTCTCCTCTTTGCTCCACCCTCTTCTCCCATCCCTTCCTCTCTCCTCCTCTCCCTTACTCTCACCTCTCCCATCCTCTCCTTTCCTCTGTTCCCACTTCTCGCCTCTCCCTTCCTCTCCTGCCCTCTCCTCACTCTCACCTCCACCCCTCTCTGCTCCATACTCTTCTCCCATCCCCCACAGTATAATTTCCTCTCCCCTCGCCTTGTCTATTCCCCTCCTTCTAATTACTGTATTCTTCCATACAGGGTAATTAGAAGGTCTCTTAAAATTTACTAGGAATCTGCAATCAGGAAAGGAATGTCCAAGCTGCTGGAAGGTGGAGAAAATTTCACTTTCCCCTTCTAAGATATTATTATATTTACATGTACTATTCATCTGTGGAGAATTATGATATGTATAGGTAAATCAGTAATGTTGCTTATGCTGATAACTATGCATGAAAAGTTTTTGGAAGTTTACCAGAAATGTAGATATAGAAGATAAGGTGGCGACAGTAAGTCTCCACTCCTGAACTTGATGAACAAAATTGTGATGAGTGTTCTCAGCCTTAAGCGACTGATATTATACAGTAGATTAATGGCTAGAATTCAGAACCATAGAAAATGCAACCACAATGTAATAGTGCACAGAAGTGTAGAGGGTTAGGCCCAAAGTTTCAGGGAGAAATGCACTTGAACATACTAGAAAAAGCGTTCCCAACTAGCAATGGACTGGCTTCATCAGCTATAGGATAACTGGCCACGGAGGAGGTTAGTATTACCTCTCAGAGGTGGTATGGAAGGGTAGTTGAGGTTCTTGATGGAGATCCCTGAAGCAGCAGCCCTAAATACTTGGAGAGGTACCCTACACATAAGGAAGATGTGAATAACCTGTTGAAAATCATTGCATAGCTTATCTCCTCATAAAGAATACGGGGTTGTGTCATAAAGAGACAGAGTCATCTCCAAAAACAGTCTCCTCTGGGTTTGGACCACAAATGCCCCCCACAGTCAACCGTTGTCACCAGGGGAAGATATGTACCATATACTGTATGCTACCATGAAATGAATGGCTGACCATGTGATACTTGGATGGCGCAGGTCTACCACAGTGGGATCAGCTCCTACTTAAACAATCTCTGTTGTGACTCAATAAGAAGAATGTAAGGAACCCCATTTCTGTGACATCTAGGTGCCATGTTGTCTTGACAAGACTTTGGATGCATGTTTGTGCATCATTTGGTCTTAAGGTGGCCCTATATGACAGTCAGGGCTGCCATCAGGAATTTCGGGGCCCCCTACAGGCAAATTTCGCGCCCCCCCCCCCTTTCGGGTAAACTTTACAGATTTGCTTAATATGCAGCAGCCTCCACATAGCACATTACATCTTCTTTTTTACGGCATATCACAACTGCTTTTTTTGCCCAAAAGATTAGTAAGCCTGCCACCGCGACAAGGTAGACTCTTTAGGCAGGATCCTACCCTAGGCTAATGTTTTTACGCTACATGTTATATTATTATTATTCACACACTGATAAACATTTTCAATAGGGAAACACAGTTGCCATTAAATTCAGTTACATGCTTGTAAGTGCAGAGTGTTGAGGCACATTGTGTTGATGTGAGGTCTGATGGGGGCACAAGACGCTGACCTGAGCTCTGATGGGGGCACAAGACGCTGATCTGAGGTTTGATGGGGGCACAATGTGTTGATCTGAGGTTTATTATCGCTGTACTGTGACATCACTGTGTGTATTATCCCTGGACTTTGACATCACTGTGTGTATTATCCCTGTACAGTGACATCACTGTGTTTATTATCCCTGTACTGTGACATCACTGTGTGTATTATCTCTGTACTGTGACATCACTGTGTTTATTATCTCTGTACTGTGACATCACTGTGTTTATTATCCCTGTACAGTGACATCACTGTGTTTATTATCTCTCTACTGTGACATCACTGTGTTTATTATCTCTGTACTGTGACATCACTGTGTTTATTATCTCTGTACTGTGACATCACTGTGTTTATTATCCTGTACTGTAACATCACTGTTTATTATCCCTGTACAGTGACATCACTGTGTTTATTAATCTCTGTACTGTGACATCAACTGGTTTATTATCTCTGTACTGTGACATTCACTGTGTTTTTATCCTGTACTGTAACATCACTGTTTATTATCCCCTGTACAGTGACATCACTGTGTTTATTATCTCTCTACTGTGACATCACTGTGTTTTATTATCTCTGTACTGTGACATCCTGTGTTTATTATCTCTGTACTGTGACATCCCTGGTGTTTTATTATCCTGACTGTAACATCACTGGTTTATTATCCCTGTCAGTGACATTCACTGTGTTTATTATCTCTGTACTGTGACATCACTGTGTTTATTATCTCTGTACTGATGACATCACCTGTGGGTTTATTATCTTGCTGTACTGTGCGACATCACTGTTTTATTATCTCTGTTACAGTGACATCACTGTGTTATTATCCCTGTAACTGTGACATCGCTGGTGTTTATTATCCCTGTACTGTGACCATCGCTGTGTTGTATTATCCCCTGTACTGTGGACATCACTGTGTTATTATCCCTGTACTGTGACATCACTGTTTATATCCCTGTACTCTGACATCGCTGTGTGTATTATCCTGTACAGTGACATCTCTGTGTTTATTATCCCTGTACTTGTGACATCGCTATGTGTATTATCCCTGTACTGTGACATCGCTGTGTGTATTATCCCTGTACTGTGACATCACTGTGTTTATTATCCCTGTACTGTGACATCACTGTGTTTATTATCCCTGTACTCTGACATCGCTGTGTGTATTATCCCTGTACAGTGACATCTCTGTGTTTATTATCTCTGTACTGTGACATCGCTGTGTTTGTTATCCCTGTACAGTGACGTCACAGTGTTTATTATCCCTGTACTGTGACATCACAGTGTTTATTATCCCTGTACTGTGACATCACAGTGTTTATTATCCCTGTACTGTGACATCACTGTGTTTATTATCCCTGTACAGTGACATCGCTGTGTGTATTATCCCAGTGCAGGAAGAGGTAAGTGGTCTGTCTTTGTGTGTTTGTTTTCTATTTCTCAGGGTCGTGAATGCAGAGGACTACGTCGGATTCGTGGACTACGTCGGACCAGCTTTTATTTTATTTATTTTTTAATAAAATGGTCAAACAGGGGTCTGGGGGAGTGTTTATTTCAATAAAATGTTTTATACTTGTGTGTGTGTGTATTTTTTTTTTTTACAATACTACAGGTTTAGTAATTACGGCTATCTACAGACGGCCCTGATTACTAATACTGGGCTTAGTGCTTGCCGATATGGCAGGCCAGCACTAACCCAACATCTATTACCTCGGCACCCACCGCCACCAGGGGTGCCGGGAAGAGCCCGGGTACCCGCAGGACCGGACCTTCTAAATTGAGGGTCTGGCTCTGGGGCGGCTGCAGGCTGGTACCATTAGGCTGGGAAGGGGCCAATAACCGTGTCCCTTCCTACCCTGGTAGTGCCAGGCTGCCGCTGCTGGTTGTATCTGGCTGGCGAAGGAAAAAAGGGGGGGACCCCACACCATTTTTTTACAAAAATAATTAAATAATTTTTAAAAAATGGCGTGGGGTCCCCCCTTTTTTCCTTCGCCAGCCAGATACAACCAGCAGCGGCAGCCTGGCACTACCAGGGTGGGAAGGAACACGGTTATTGGCCCTTCCCAGCCTAATGGTCCAGCCTGCAGCCGCCCCAGAGCCAGACCCTCAATTTAGAAGGCCCGGTCCTGCGGGTACCCGGCTCTTCCCGGCACCCCTGGTGGCGGTGGGTGCCGAGGTAATAGATGTTGGGGTTAGTGCTGGCCTGCCATACCGGCAAGCACTAAGCCCAGTATTAGTAATCAGGGCCGTCTGTAGATAGCCTTAATTACTAAAACTATAGTATTGTAAAAAAAATACACACACTTCTAAAATATTTTATTGAAATAAACACTCCCCCAGACCCCTGTTTGACCATTTTATTAAAAAAAAAAAAGCTGGTCCGACGTAGTCCACCGAATTCGACGTAGTCCTCTGCATTCACGACCCTGAAAAATAGAAAACAAACACACAAACACAGACCACTTACCTCTTCCTGCACTGGGATAATAATAACACAGTGATGTCACTGTACAGGGATAATAAACACAGCGATGTCACTGTACAGACATAATAAACACAGCGATGTCACTGTACAGGGATAATAAACACAGTGATGTCACTATACAGGGATAATAAACACAGTGATGTCACAGTACAGGGATAATAAACACAGTGATGTCACAGTACAGAGATAATAAACACAGCGATGTCACTATACAGGGAATAAAACACAGTGATGTCACCGTACAGGGATAATAAACACAGTGGATGTCACTATACAGGGGATAATAAAACACAGTGATGTCACTGTACAGGGATAATAAACACAGTGATGTCAGCAGTACAGAGATAATAAACACAGCGATGTCACTATACAGGGATAATAAACACAATGATGTCAAAGTCCAGGGATAATAAACACAGTGATGTCACAGTACAGAGATAACACAGTGATGTACAGGGAAATAAACAGTGATGTCAGTACAGGGATAATAAACACAGTGATGTCAACAGTACAGGGATAATAAACACAGTGATGTCACAGTACAGGGATAATAAACACAGTGATGTCACAGTACAGAGATAATAAACACAGTGATGTCACAGTACAGGGATAATACACACAGTGATGTCACTGTACAGGGATAATAAACCTCAGATCAACACATTGTGCCCCATCAGACTCAGATCAGCATCTTGTGCCCCATCAGACCTCAGGTCAGCGTCTTGTGCCCCCATCAGACCTCAGATCAACGTCTTGTGCCCCATCAGACCTCAAGACCAGCCGTCTTGTGCCGCCCATCAGACCTCAGACCAGCGTCTTGTGCCCCCCTCAGACTCAGATCAGCCCACCCAGCCACTTTAAAAAAACATGCTTACCTGTTCTGCGCTGCCGCTGCCATCAGGTTTCCCGTTCCACTTTCTCCCCTGCCGGCGCACACTATGACCTGACGCTGCGTCAGGTCATAGTGCGCGCCGGCAGGGAAGACAGTGGAGCGCAGAACCTGACAGCAGTGGCAGCGCAGGACAGGTAAGTATGTTTTTTTTAAAGTGGCTGGGTGGGCTGATCTGAGGTCTGAGGGGGGGCACAAGACGCTGAAACAGGAGCAGGCCGGGCCATTAAGGGGGCGCTCTGGCAGGGCGCCCCCTTAACTGGCCGGGAGTGAAGCGCCCTGTGCAACCGCACGGGTCGCACACCCCAAAGGCCGGCCCTGTTCTTGACAGGCGCCCGGGCCCCCCTTTCTTGACGAATCTGCCCGGGCCCCCCACAGCAGGTTCTGCTGTACCCCCCTGATGGCGGCCCTGATGACAGTAAAGTCGAATCTGCTGTTTTTGTTTTGGTCAGCTGACTAGCTTATGTGTATGGGGGTGTGCCGGCTATCCCTTGACAAACAATTCACTTTATCATGTCCAAGCCATTGTTTTCCACTGTAGATAAGCCGCCAGAGGAGTCTAACAGTTGTTTGCTCTACTCTCCCCACTTGGCCAAGCTGAGTGTGTATGTGTATGGGAAGATCAGAAGTCATACAGCAGCTTTTTGGCCGACAACTATTATAATTATATGACCAAAGGGTCACTTGATCTGTGATACAGTCCACAAACGTTTGATGGGCCCAGTTTTTCAATCTCCCATCAAGCTGGAGAGGCTCTACTGACAGAAAGATGACATTGCCCTGTAGCAGGGGTGTAACTACCATAGCGGCAGACCATGCGACTGCTATGGGGCCCAGGGCAAGAGGAGGCCCAGTCTCAGTTGGGATTATCTCCTCTTCTACTTGAGGTAAAAATTTGGTCAGGACTCTACCCTCTAAAGGAACAGTGGAATAATGGCTCAAGGGTCATTGAAAGGGGTTTAGGCAGAAACCCTTCTGTCCTGTGTGGAAGGGGGGGCTGGTTTGATCCTTGCTATGGAGCTCTTACTTCTCTATGTACGCCACTGCCCTGCACTGTAGACTTTCATTAAGGTGGTTACAAACTTTGGAGAATTCCCAAAGTGCTGGTGAAGCCCATGGTTCACAAGGGTTTGTCAAACTTCACAGTCCCATAGTCTGTACACACTGGCCACTAAGTCTCATAATAGACTGAAACTTCCTTTTCTGTAGCGATCACTTCCCCTCGGTCATCTCATTACCACAAGCAGGATTACAAGGAGAGGTAACACTTCTATTATAAAGCTGGAAGTCAATAGGTCATTTTCTGACCACAGAGCATGTCCTTTATATTCTTCTATAGAAATTAGTAGATCATGTCCTGATGTTCTGAGGTTTCTTGTGTCCATGGCATTGCTGTAAAGCTTAGGCAAGATGGTCACACCCATAATGATAGGTGTAGGTCAAGAGATCGCAAGCAAACATAATAATTTTTCCATCTGACTGGAGTTGTGCTTTACCATTATATGCTTTCTTTTGCTTCGAGGATGGGGGTGGTCAGCAGTAAAAAGCTCTCCTGGAAGAATAATCAGAGTTCTCCAGCTGGCAAGTTTTACAAACCTTCTCATCCGCCAATAGTAAGTCATGTATATAGATGGTCTTAGTATTTCTGTATCATGATGCTCTGGTATGGCAATAATTCCTATACTGGTGTCCATTGTCCACCCATCTTCATGGCTTCCATAAGAAATGGTTAAGGTGTAGCCTTCTCTAGTTTTTACCTGAAATCCAAATAATCATGTACTCAATTCTGACTCCAGGTTCCAGCTTCACGACCTCAGCATTTGGCCGAACAAAGCAGAATTTCACACAAAGGTGAGAGATGCTTCTTATACGCAACGATGGTTTCAAAAATTTTCATCTTCAGGAACATATCTACTGACCCAGGTTATATAGTGCTTTGTGTGCTCAATGTGACAGTTTTGAAAAGTGTTGATGAAAATGTCTAAGATGAGAATATAGACTATAGTATATGAATGTCAGCCATAAGGGTGACTAACATGTCTCACATGCTTAGCGAGTTGCACCGAATACATCATGCCATGTGCACCATTTTGAAAAATTTTCTACAGTTTGCAACATTTTCACAAACTCCTAAATTTATACATCCTACTACTACAAGTTTGTACATGTACAAATAGGCTCAACCATGCGAAGATGGTCGACCACCCTGTCGATGTCTAGGCATATGAACGAAGGTGCCCAGACTGCTTGAGGACCAACATGCCGGGAAGGTCATCCAAAGTAATATGTAAAATCCACCACCAATTTCTGTGACTAAGAGGCATTTAACTTGAAACGCGGAAACTATATGCAATACCAAACTGAAGATTTTATCCATCAGGGCTGGTTTCTACATATTATCTTGGAGGTCCTACAGTTCTACATGCTCCATGATGGAAACCCAAGAGACCTCATTATAGTCAGTAGGGTACATTGGTGCCATTGGTGTCCTTTATGTAATAGATATGGCACTTCCATCAAATTTGCTGTTCTGCCCCCTTGTTAAAGTCCCATGTATGGGGATGAATGATCACTACTACGATAATTCTTTCCTATACAGATTAATTGTATATCAGCCACACATTTCTATTTAAACAGAGAGATGATATATCACCCAGCACCTGTTATGTTCATCTGTCGACTGATCAACGCCACCTTTACATGGGGCCATTATCGGGAATGGGCATTTATATGGACTTTCCTGATAATTGTCCCTTTACTCTGTCCATGTAAATTGGCCGTAACTTAGTCTGTGTTATTCTCTCTGAAACCTAAATCATGAAAACCAATTTTTGCCAAAATTTTACTCCACCATTGAAATAATTACAGTGCCTCCTGCCAACGTCTCAAAGAAGTCCTCACCACCAAGGTCAGTCCTTTGGCCCAGCTAGCCAGACATGGAAGCTATATTTTCCAATCTAGAGGCACTGGGGCCCGGCTATATAGTCATGACTCCTTACCAAGTGCTCTAACTAGGATACCTTTTTTTTGTAGGCCTTGCCTTAAAGGGAATCTGTCACCTAGTTTGGGGCCACAAAGCCACCAGCATGTCATTATGCAGATGACACTTAGGGTCCTAAACCAGCACATAGAAAACCCCTCCCTTTCTCAAAAAGAAAAGTAAGTGGAAATTGAGCTAATTCGGAGAGAGTCCTGGACTCTTCTTCAGTGGCATTGGCAGGGGCGGATTGGCCATAGACCTTACAGGGAAATTTCCCGGTGGGCCGATGCCCCAGGGGGCCACCTGGGCCCTCCTTATGGCCAGACAGTGGAAGTTTTTGGGTATGTATTTTGTGATGGACTGTGGTATTTGGCTCTTTTGGGATGGTATAATGTGACACAGTATGGTATTACTGGCCCTTCCTTTAATCAATTTGTACCCAACTACAAATCAGGGCCACTTTTAGTATTTTTTCCAGGGCCGCTTTAAGTTCCCATCCGCTCCTGGACATTGGGATTATGTGCACTACACCAGTGAAGCCATTGATGGAACACCTTGCTTCACCACATGCATTACACATGAAGCACATGTTGTGCGCAAGTATGTTTGATTTCCATTTACTATGGACAGGTTGAGGACCCTAGCTGTATAATGGCACGCTGGTAGTTTAGTGGCCCCAAACCAGGTGACAGGTTCTTGTTAAAGGGACTGTCCCACAAAAAAATATTCTACAATTTTCAAACCAGCACCTGGATCTAAATACTTTTGTAATTGCATGTAATTAAAAATTTAGCATAGTCAGTGAGTTATTCAATAAAATGTATCTGTATAGCGCCACCTGCTGCTTGATCTTGTTCCTATTTCTTGGTCCTGCTCACTGAGATGGCCGCACATGCTCATTTTAATCCTTCAACTGCCTCCTGAGCTGTAATAGGGAGAGGATGGACACGCCCCCTGAACTGTATTAGGGAGAGCTGAGACACACCCGCCCGATCAGCGGGGGTCCGGCTGTGCCCATTTGCTAGACCCCTGATGTGTGCGCCGGCATCGGTGAAAACACAGATGCCGGAGCATTAACCCTTCATGTGCCGCGGTCAGCGCTGACCGCGGCACATGGGATGTGTGCCGCGTGCAAGGCGATGCCATCAGGTCCCCGCGCTGCTGTGGCGGGGACCCGATGGCTTAGATGGCAGCCTGATGCCTTCCTTAGGCATCCGGCTGCCATCTACAGAAGCCTGTGAGATCCAGCCCCCTGGATCTCACAGGCAGTGAGCTGTAAGTGTAATACACTGGTAATACACTTACAGCCAAAGCATTACAATACAGGAGTTAAAAAATGTGGAAAAAAGTGAAACAAAGTTAAAAAATAAAGTTTAAAAAAATAAAATAATAAAAGTTTCAAGTAAAAAAAGCACCCTTTTCCAAAAAAAAAAAAAAAAATTGTAAAAAGGGAAAAAAAGAAAAGTATACATCGACCAGCTCTATAAAAATATCACATGATCCACCCCGCCAGGTGAACACAGTAAAAAAAAAAGCAAAAAAAAAAACAGTGCCATTTTTTGGTCACGTTCCCTCACAAAAAGTGTAATAGCAGGCGATCAAAAAGGCATATTTAACCCAAAATGGTACCAATAAAACCGTCATCTTGTCCCGCAAAAAATGAGACCTACCTAAGACAATCGCCCGAAAAATAAAAATAATATGGCTCTCAGAAAATGGCAACACAAAAAAAAAGATTTTATTCTGTTCAAAAATGCATGTAAAACTTAACAAAAATAAAAATGTTAGACATATTGGGTATTGCCACGTCCATAACAACCTGCTCTATAAAAATATCACATGATTAGCCCCTTCGGGTGAATGCTGTAAAAAATAAAAAACTATGCCAAAACAGCTATTTTTTCACCTTGACTCACAAAAAGTGTAATACCAAGCGATCAAAAAGTCTTATGTACCCCAAAATGGTACCAATGAAAACGTCACCTCATCCCACAAAAAATGAGCCCCCATATAAGACAATAACTCAAAAAAATAAAAATAGATGGCTCCCGCAAACCAAGCCATCAAAATCTGTGCTGCAAAAACCCTATGGCGCTCCTTCTGTTCTGAGTCCTGCCATGTGCCCCCACATCAGTTTACCACCACACATGGGGTGTTGCCGTATTCAGGAGAAAATGGGTAACAAATTATGAGGTGCTTTTCTCCTGTTACCCCTTGCGAAAATGAAAAATTTGGGGCTAAAGCAACATTTTATTAGAAGAAATGAAACTTTTCATTTTCACAGCCAAGTGTTTCCAAATTCCGTAAAACACTTAGGGGGTCAAAGTGGTCAGTACCCCCCTTAATATATTCTTTGAAGGGTGTAGTTTCCAAAATGGGGTCACTTTTTGAGGGTTTCCACTGTAGGGGTACGTCAGGGTATCTCAATTACAAAATGGTGCCTAAAAACTATTCTAGCAAAATCTGCCTCCAAAATCCATATGGTGCTCCTTTCCTTCTGACCACTGCCACGTGCCCATAGAGCAGTTTACCACCACATATGGGGTACTTCTGTAAACTGCAGAATCAGAGTAATGTATATTGAGGTTTAGTTTGCTGTTAACCCTTACTGTGTTGCAAGAAAAAAATTGATTAACAAGTCTGCTTAAAAAATGACATTTTGAAATTTCGTCTCCATTTACCTTTAATTCTTGTGAAACACAAAGGGTTAACAAAGCTTGTAACATCAGTTTTGAATAATTTGAGGGGTGTAGTTTCTAAAATGGGGTCATTTATGGTTGGTGTTCATTACGTAAGCCCCTCAAAATCACTTTATATCTGAATTGGTGCTTAAAAAAATGGTTTTGGAAATTTTGTTGAAAATTTTAAAAATGGCTTCTAACCCTCTAAGCTTTCTAACGTCCTAAAAAAATAAAAGGACATTTACAAAATGATGGTAACATAAAGTAGACTTATGGGGAATGATGACTGATTACTATTTTATGAGGCATTGCTATCTGTCTTAAAAGTAGAGAAATTCAAATTTAGAAAATTGTGAATTTTTCAAAATTTTTGGTAAATTTGGGATTTTTCTTAAAAATAAAGGAAAAATATATTGACTCAAATTTACCACTGCCATGAAGTACAATGTGTAACGAGAAAACAGTCTCAGAATGGCTTGAATAAGTAAAAGTGTTCCAAAGTTATTACCACATAAAGTGACACATGTCAGATTTGCAAAAAATGGCCTGGGCAGGAAGGTTCGGGGTAGAAGGGGTTAAATGCTTCTCACTGCACAGAGAATTCCAAATTGCTCTATTGGATTTCTAACCCTTGGACATCTTTCTTTTGGACACAGAAAAGAAATTTGTTGCTGCGTTGCATGACTATACTCCTCTAAATAATGGGGACCTGGAATTACAAAAAAGGAGAGAAACTGGAGCTCCTGTCAGAGTAAGTGGTGACATGGTGCTGTCCCACCATATTGCCTATTTTAGTGCCACTCTTTTCTGTGGCCTTTAGTGTTATTATTTCTTTACTACTGTAACTGTATAACTGTGTTATGTCTTCACTATTAAATAAGCACCACATGACAGTATAATGTGGGCCTTTTATGGTACTGGGGTATTTTGATATTAAGGCAGGATTACCCTCCTGCTTCCAAAGAATTAACAATCTCAGCTTCCCCTCTCCCTCTAACAAACCTGTTTACTTGCCGAGGGATTGGGTGATTAGCTTTGAAGTGACTTAAAGAGCAGAATCAACCCTACCAGGCAATATGCTTGATTTAATAACTGAGTCAACCCTATTAAACCAGCCACACTCAGTTTACCAAGGGGTGTGGCCTAGACCCTCAGTGCTCCTCAGATTTTCAGGTTTTTCAGGCCACACCCCTCAGTTACCACAAGGCTCTCATTTGTATAAAAAATAGAAAGCCTTTTTCCTTTTTTTTCTTGGGAACGCTGCAACCAATTTTTACAAGACAGGTATCATTTTAATCAGCAGCATCAACCCTACCAGACATTATGGCTGGTTTGATGGGGTTTTCTTGCTGACAGGTGCCCTTTAAGCTGACCTTATAATTTAGATAGCTGTTGGATGAACACTTATTTGGCTAAGAGCTACATTTCCTGCCTCTTCACACACCTTCATGCCTGGTGGCGGGTCTGTTGCCAGACGCCTCTGGTTGCGGTTTATTTCCATTGAAAATTAAAGGATCGGTATTTTGAAATCTAATAGCCTGATCCTTTTGCCCCTAACATCTGTCATTGGGAGCCCCTATACATATTAGATAGTTGTCCACTGTGGCCACAATGAGGGGGTTCACCTGACATTCTGTATGACCAAACATTTACACCATTAAACATCTTGCCATAAGATCCGGTCATGTTACACTCTGCCAGATATTGTCCCATATTCTACTGGGTATAATTAGACTCGATAATTTGGATAAGTTTGTTCGTATTACCTTCAGGTATTTCATGTCATTAATATTTGCTCATGATTTTGGGCCAATTACTTGGCCCAAAATCACTACTGTAGGTAGATTTTTATTTTTATTTTTTTTTTAACATTTTTTGTTTCAGAAATTCCATTTTACTTATAATAATGGCCTAATCAGAGATGAGTTATATATGAAATTAATTAATTTCCTTAAATATAATATTTTTGACTTAGTTCCAGTGGAGATTGGTGGTTAGCAAAGTCTGAACGTACTGGCAAAGAAGGCTACATCCCCAGTAACTTTGTGACCCATGTTAACAGCTTGGAATTGGAAATGTGAGTAGAAATGGTGGCAATTTAATGTGTAATTTATATTCAAGGAAATAGACAACACACATAATTGTTCTTTTTTAAATTCTTTTTTCAGTTTTACCTAAAAATGAGCGAATTGATTCTGAAAATTCAATCGGAATTTTTCAAAAAAATTCAGATTTGTTAGAATCAGAATTTTGTGTGATTCTGCTTAGGAGAATTGAGAATAGAGAAGAGATAGAAAAAGCAATTTCAGAGCACTTCCAATGAATTTATTCAGACCTGAATCGAACTGGATGAATTTTAAGAAATTTGGTCATCTCTAGTGCAGGACAGATTAGTATTTGTATCCATTTATTAAAAAAAAAAAATTGTATTAAAATTTTTTCATTACAAATAGCTTCACTTTATGTAAATTAAAATTGTTTTTTTCCCCTTTAATTTGCCCCCTAGAACTGTTCCTGTATCTATGGCCATTTTTTATACATTTGTTCTATATATTTTCTATTTTTGTTTATTATTTATTATTTTTATTTTATTTGCTGTTTTTTCTATTCTGGTAAACATGGTACTTTTTGAGTATTTTTGTAATTCTAGTGTATTCAATTTTTTTATAGACTTTTTTAAAATTTTCTTTTACATACATAAATGACATTTTAAAGGGAACCTGTCATCAGAATTGACCTATAGAGCTATTTACATGTTCCTACTGTTCATGCACCCATCTTTCAGAAAGTGGTTTTGTTCAGGATTAAAAGTTTTATATTAAAAATCATCTTTGAAAACGTACCTGACGTCATCAACTGGTAGCTCCTGGGGTCACTGGGCGTTGCACTGGATAAGGCAAGTTAAGGAGTCATCCCCCAGGATCCCGCCCATCTTGCTGCTATAAACCTTCCCCCTCCCTATCACAGTCCTCCCTTTGGAGAGATATAGGTCTTATAGTTTTTTATGCCCCATTTTGGGTATATGTAATGATTGATTAAAGCCAGGTGTGTAGCTAAACTCCCCCTTGTTTCTGTTAGTAAAAAGGGGCATTAGTGGTCACTAAGGGGTTAATCCTAAACAAAACCAGTTTCTGGATGATGAGGGCAGTAGGTAGAATAGCTCTATAGGTCAATTCTGATGACAGGATCCCTTTAAAAAATGCTTTTTTATTTAGGCAGAACCTTTGAATTAGGTATGTTCATATACAGCTTACATAACCCCTTCTTCACTCATTCACTTATTCACCATGAATGAGTGGAGCATTGGAGCATTTCATGCTCCAATGTTCATCCTTGCCATGTGCTGCATCGGGCAATACAAGGTCTCTTTTGTTTACATTCTCACACTGCTAGGCGGAGGCTCCTGCCTAGCAATGATCGCAATGATGTCACCAGCACTAATGGATGGTCTATAGCGCCACCCATTAGTGCCGGTGACGTTACTGGGCTCACTACTAGGCAGAAGTCTCAGCCTAGCATACCCATGCTGAGACACGGTATGTCGCCAGAGGTAAATAAAAAGCCCTTGCAGTGCTGTCTTCGATGTTCCACTAATTCATGCTGAATGAGTGAAGAAGGGGTTATGTCCAGGTTCAGCTCTTTAAAGGTTTTTTTTAATCTGGCGAGAGTACCTCAAACATTGCATATCTTTGCCCCATATACCATGTCAGCACATACCTTCCCCTGTTCTCAGCATCACTTCATCCTGGCAGGATGTTTACAAGCAGAACTTCCTGTTTTACATCAGCTTCCTGCTAGATTTTCTTACCAATCCCAGCATGCTTTGCTGTGTACTGTTTCTTAGGGCTTGCTCTGCCTAGGTAACATGGACAGGCGAGTAGTTGAGGGCGTGACTACTGCAGAGGGAGCAGTGTGGTGGGAGGAGCAAGCACTTAGAAACATTGCAGAGCAAAGCATGCTGGGAAGCTTAGGGAAACAGGAAGTTCTGCTTGTAAACATCCTGCCAGGATGCATTGATGCAGAGAACAGGGGAAGAAAAGTGCTGACGTGAAAAATGTGGCAAAAATATGCAGTGTTTGGGGCACTCTTGGCAGATAAAAAAAAAAGTGACACCAGAGATCTCCTTTCAGGGTTAGTTCAAAGTAGGGAATAACTATCTGATTGATGGGTGTCTGACTGCTGGGACCACCCATTTGAATGGAGTGACAGGTCAAGCATGCGTACTGCCACCCCACTGGACTGCTGGAGATAGCTGAGAGCCTTCTTACTAGTTGGAAGTGTCCAAAATGGAGAACCTTTTTTATGTCAGGTCCGTGGCATAGGAATCCAGAGGTAACACGTCATGTATTTTGTGCCCAGGTTCTTTTTCAATAACATCACTCGTAAAGATGCTGAAAGACAACTCCTGGCTCCGGATAACAACCCTGGAACATTTCTCATCCGTGAGAGTGAAACCAGCCTAGGTATGATCATGTGGCTTCCACAATTCTGGAAAATTGAAATCCATTTTCCAATTTAATTCTATGTCCTTGGCAAAGGTGTTATTATTGCGGCTCCTTATCATTCATCCTCGTCTGGTCCTCTCATATCAATACAATAAAATATGGCGTGCTGAGACTGTAGATGGTTCACCTATCAAATGTAAAAAATGTGTCCAATGAGTTTTGAGTGGCTTAAAGGGAATCTGTCACCGGTGACCTCCCTATCCAGCTGTTTGTATAGACATGTAGCTGTGGTTCACCTGATTACCACGCTTTTTTTTTTCTTGAGGCGAGGCTCTGTTCCTGAATTATGATGCATCTTCCTAATATGCAAATTTGTCCTTTAGTGCAATGAGGGTGTGACCTTTGCTCTTATTGCACCCAAGCTCCCCTCCTTTCTCCTCTCTGCTTTGCACTGCCTGGCCCTGTCAATCAAAGCAGTCCAGGAGGGCCTGGTACAGAAATAAATGGAGATTGGAGCAACAAGAGCAAAGGTGACACCCTTATTGCACCAAAGGACTAATTTGCATTAGGAAAATGTATAAGAACTCAGGCAAAGAGCCTCGGATCAGCAAAAGAACAACATCAGGTGAACCAAAGCTATGTGTCTATCCAAAAGGTCAGATAAGGAGGTCGCTGGTGACAGATTCCCAGATGTCCACACCTCTCTCCATTCACTTCTATGGGAATTAAACAGCCAGAATGGGAACCCACATTCAGGGGATAGGTGCAGGTCCCAGAGGTGGAAGCCTGCATCTTTCAAATATGTATGGTTTATCCTGCAGATTGGAAAACCCCTGGAAAACTGGTGGGAACAGCCCCCTGCCACCAACCACCTTTACAGTGCTAGATATTAACAATAATCGTTTTGTAATAAAAAATATTTTTAATAATTTTAATAATAATGATAATAATAATAATAAGAAATAATATCTTTAAATAATACCACCAATAAAAAAGAATAATGATAACAATAAGAAATAATATGAGATAATAATAAAATAATGTAATAACATAAAGAATAAGTACATTAAATGCCAGCAATAATAATAATAATAATAATGATAATAGAAAATAATAAATAATGTCATATTAAATAATATCAGCAATAAAAAATAATGATAACATTATTACTAAATAATAATAAGTTTTATATTAAATAATAACAGCAATTTAAATAATATTAATAATAATAATAATAAAAGGAAATAAGGCTAATAAAAAATAACAATAAGAAGAAGAAGAAGAAATAAATAGTAAGTATATTAAATAATACCAACAATAAAAAAAGAAATAAATTATAATTATGACTTAAAAAAATGTAAAAAATAAGAATAATGAAATTAGTAACATTGAATAGTAATAATAATAATAATAATATAGATAGTATGGTAACATTTTTATTTTTATTATAGATGTGAACAATAATGATATAAATCATAATTTAATAAAATAATATAATCATTAAATAATGATTTCATGACAGAAATAGTAATAATATTGCTCTTCAGACCAGCGTTGTTCTGCTGATATCTGTAGATATTACACAGCTCACATGACAACTTTTCAAATACAATATTTTGTAAAGAAACATTTTACCAATGTGAATTTATTAATTCATCCTGCGCTGCTGCTGAAGCGCAGAATAATCCCACATCCGCAGAGCCGTGTAGGCAGGGCCGTATTTAGGGCTCATGCTGCCCTAGGCACTCTCTGTGATGACGCCCCCCCCAACGCGACCCATTCCCCCACGCCCCCAAATTTCAGCTGCGTCACCACCCCCCAGCAAAACCTGACCCTATGCACTTTAGTCGTCCAGTCACAGGGGTCGTCCCTATAGGCTGACAATGGAGGCTATTGTGCCTGCATGTATTTACTATATTTCTACGTAACTATCGCAGCAATGTACCGTATCTATAGCTTGCCAGCAAACTTAATGCAACTAAAGGAGTCATGATAAACATACCACATACCAACTATGCACCCACCAGACCTCAGATCAGCAGACTGTGCCCCCATCAGACCTCAGATCAGCAGAATGTGCCCCCAACAAACCTCAGATCAGCCCACTGTACCCCTATCAGACCTCAGATCAGCCCATTGTGCCCCCATCAGACCTCAGATCAGCAGAATGTACCCCCATCAGACCTCAGATCAGCCCACTGTGCCCCCATCAGACCTCAGATCAGCCCACTATGCCCCCATCAGACCTCAGATCAGTCCACTGTGCCTCCATAAGACCTCAGATCAGCCCACTGTGCCGCCATCAGACCTCACAGTAGCCCACTGTGCCGCCATCAGACCTCAGATCAGCCCATTGTGCCGCCATCAGACCTCAGATCAGCCCATTGTGCCCCCATCAGACCTCAGATCAGCCCATTGTGCCCCCATCAGACCTCAAATCAGCCTCTTGTGCCCCCATCAGACCTCAAATCAGCCTCTTGTGCCCCCATCAGACCTCAGATCAGCGTCTTGTGCCCCCCATCAGACCTCAGATCAGCATCTTGTGCCCCCATCAGACCTCAGATCAGCGTCTTGTGCCCCCATCAGACCTCAGATCAGCATCTTGTGCCCCCATCAGACTTCAGATCAGAGTCTTGTGCCCCCATCAGACCTCAGATCAGCGTCTTGTGACCCCATCAGACCTCAGATCAGCGTCTTGTGCCCCCATCAGACCTCAGATCAGAGTCTTGTGCCCCCATCAGACCTCAGATCAGCGTCTTTTGCCCCCATCAGACCTCAGATCAGCGTCTTGTGCCCCCATGAGTCCTCAGATCAGCGTCTTGTGCCCCATCAGACCTTAGATCAGCATCTTGTGCCCCCATCAGACCTCAGATCAGCGTCTTGTGCCCCCATCAGACCTCAGATCAGCGTCTTGTTCCCCAATCAGACCTCAGATCAGCGTCTTGTGCCCCCATCAAACCTCAGATCAGCGTCTTGTGCCCCCATCAGACCTCAGATCAGCGTCTTGTGCCCCCATCAGACTTCAGATCAGCCGTCTTGTGCCCCCATCAGACCTCAGATCAGCATCTTGTGACCCCATCAGACCTCAGATCAGCGTCTTGTGCCCCCATCGGACCTCAGATCAGCGTCTTGTGCCCCCATCAGACCTCAGATCAGAGTCTTGTGCCCCCATCAGACCTCAGATCAGTGTCTTGTGACCCCATCAGACCTCAGATCAGCGTCTTGTGCCCCATCAGACCTCAGATCAGCGTCTTGTGCCCCCATCAGACCTCAGATCAGCGTCTTGTGCCCCCATCAGACCTCAGATCAGCGTCTTGTGCCCCCATCAGACCTCAGATCAGCGTCTTGTGCCCCATCAGACCTCAGATCAGCGTCTTGTGCCCCAATCAGACCTCAGATCAGCGTCTTGTGCACCCATCAGACCTCATATTAGCGTCTTGTGACCCCATCAGACCTCAGATCAGCGTCTTGTGCCCCCATCAGACCTCAGATCAGCGTCTTGTGCCCCCCATCAGACTTCAGATCAGCAGTCTTGTGCCCCCATCAGACCTCAGATCAGCGTCTTGTGACCCATCAGACCTCAGATCAGCGTCTTGTGCCCCATCAGACCTCAGATCAGAGTCTTGTGCCCCCATCAGACCTCAGATCAGCGTCTTTTGCCCCATCAGACCTCAGATCAGCGTCTTGTGCCCCCATGAGTCCTCAGATCAGCGTCTTGTGCCCCATCAGACCTTAGATCAGCATCTTGTGCCCCCATCAGACCTCAGATCAGCGTCTTGTGCCCCCATCAGACCTCAGATCAGCGTCTTGTCCCCAATCAGACCTCAGATCAGCGTCTTGTGCCCCCATCAGACCTCAGATCAGCGTCTTGTGCCCCCATCAGACCTCAGATCAGCGTCTTTGTGCCCCATCAGACTCAGATCAGCGTCTTGTCCCCCATCAGACCATCAGACCTCAGATCAGCATCTTGTGACCCCATCAGACCTCAGATCAGCGTCTTGTGCCCCCATCAGACCTCAGATCAGCGTCTTGTGCCCCCATCAGACCTCAGATCAGAGTCTTGTGCCCCCATCAGACCTCAGATCAGTGTCTTGTGCCCCCATCAGACCTCAGATCAGGCGTCTTGTGCCCCCATCAGACCTCAGATCAGCGTCTTGTGCCCCATCAGACCTCAGATCAGAGTCTTGTGCCCCCATCAGACCTCAGATCAGCGTCTTGTGCCCCCATCAGACCTCAGATCAGCGTCTTGTGCCCCATCAGACCTCAGATCAGCGTCTTGTGCCCCCCATCAGACCTCAGATCAGCGTCTTGTGCCCCATCAGACCTCAGATCAGCGTCTTGTGCCCCCATCAGACCTCAGATCAGCGTCTTGTGCCCCATCAGACCTCAGATCAGCGTCTTGTTCCCCCATCAGACCTCAGATCAGCGTCTTGTGCCCCCATCAGACCTCAGATCAGCGTCTTGTGCCCCCATCAGACCTCAGATTAGCGTCTTGTGCCCCCATCAGACCTCAGATCAGTGTCTTGTGCCCCCATCAGAACCTCAGATCAGCGTCTTGTGCCCCCATCAGACCTTCAGATCAGCATCTGTGCCCCCATCAGACCTCAGATCAGCATCTTGTGCCCCCATCAGACTTCAGATCAGCGTCTTGTGCCCCCATCAGACCTCAGATCAGCATCTTGTGCCCCCATCAGACCTCAGATCAGCGTCTTGTGCCCCCATCAGACCTCAGATCCAGCGTCTTGTGCCCCCAATCAGACCTCAGATCAGCGTCTTGTGCCCCAATCAGACCTCAGATCAGCGTCTTGTGCCCCATCAGACCTCAGATCAACGTCTTGTGCCCCCATCAGACCTCAGATCAGCGTCTTGTGCCCCCATCAGACCTCAGATCAGCGTCTTGTGCCTTATGCCCCCCTCAGACCTGCCCACCCAGCCACTTAAAAAAACACATACTTACCTGTTCTGCGCTGCCGCTGCCCTTAGGTTCCGCGCTCCACTGTCTTTCCTTCCGGCGCGCACTATGACCTGACGCTGCGTGAGGTCATAGTGCGCGCCGGAAGGGAAGACAGTGGAGCGCGGAACCTGAGGGCAGCGGCAGCGCAGAACAGGTAAGTATGTGTTTTTTTAAGTGGCTGGGTGGGCAGGTCTGAGGCACCTGACAGCACATCGCTCCAACCCCCCAGCCCTGGGTAAATAACTTGAGGAGTGTGAGTTTTAAAATGGGGTCATTACTGGGTTTTTAAAAAAAATATTTCTCTGCAGTTGTTTGCCAGTGTGTAAATCACCAAACTAGGCCTCAAAATCACATAGTCTCTTTCTCTTCTGATCCTTGCCGTGTGCCTAAACAGTACTTTAAAAACCACATATAGGGGGTTGCTGTATTCAGGAGAAAATGACCAATGCCAGCAACACCCTGGATGAGGTAGGACCAGTTGGTTCTTTCGTTTATGGTACCGCCATGTACCTGATAGATTTTGTTATGTGGGACTGGGTGAATGTAGTCATCCATTGGGCGGAGTTAGAGGAGTAGCTTAGCGTTAAAAAAATTTGCCACGGCGTGCTTAGTTAAAGGGGTTCTCCAGGAATTAAAAAAATGAAAATACTTAAAGGGGTTATCCCACGAATAATGTAAAAAATGAAAATCAGGCACCATACAGTACATGACAACCTCTTTCTAACAAAGCTAGAACCAGCCCTGTACCTCACATGGATCCAGAGATCTCCACATTCATTGCTCTGCTAGATTTACATCAAGCTGGCAGCTCAAGGGAAGTGTCTTTTCTGCTGCACCTAAGGAGGCGTGTCTCAGCAATACCTATCACAGCTCAGGAGGCAATTAAAAGTTAAAACTGAGCATGTGCGGCCTGCTCGGTGAATAGGTCAAAGAAATAAGAAATTAAGTGGTCCTATAGAGATACATTTTATTGAATAACTCAGTAGCTATACAAAATTTTTAATTACATGCAATTACAAAAGTATTCAGATCCAGGTGCTGGTTTGAAAACTGTATAATATTTTTCGTGGGACAACCCCTTTAAATATTACTTTATTAAGTATTAAATATATTCCCAAATACCTTTCATTAGTTATAATGACTCATTTTGTCTGGGGAGCAATCATTAGGAGAAATAAAATGGCCACCTTCCTATTAGTACACACAAAACCTGTCCTAATCACACAGCAGGACAAGTTACTTCACAACCCTGAGCTAAAGAGCTGCCTCATCCTCCTCTCTGCTCTGATACTGAATACAGCTGAATCTTTGTGGGAATGGAGCTCATGAGCAGACATAAAGTACAGAGTGGAGGGTGAGGTGTGGATAATGAGCAGCAGCATTTGTCTGCAGTCTCCATTACCACAGTCTGTCCTGTCCGTCCTCTCTTTACTTCATGTCTCCTCATGAACTAAATTCCGCAGAGATTCAGCTAAAGTTCTTATCATGTGTATTCAGGATCATAAGTAGAGCAGAGATGATGATGAGGCAGCTCTTTACCTCAGTGTTGTGAAGTAACATGTGTATTTAGGACAGGTTCTGTGTGTACTAATAGGACGGCGGCCATTTTGTTTCTCCTAATGATTGCTCCTCAGACAAAACGAGCCATTATAACTAATGTAAGTTATTTGGGAATATATTTATAATAAAGTCATATTTAAGTATTTTCATTTTCTCAATTCCCGGAGAACCCCTTTAAGTTTGAGGTGCGCGCGGGAGGAAGGGGAAATCTGAATCCTTGCCCCAGGTGCAGGAAAGCCTAGCTACACCTCTGCCCCCATTACCCATATTTTTGTTGTATTTATGTCACATGAATATAATTTGCTTTTCTTGTAATCCCAGCAGTCAGAGTTACAGTATTATTTCCTGAGGAAAGGCATGTGCCGGCCTCTTATCATTATTAGCAATCTGTGGTTGACACCATGCGAGGTGCAGAGCTACAGTACAGAGTCTGCTTATGTCCTCCACCCCTGTATTACGCTGCTCTTCATTTCCGCCTAGAGATGTTTTCAGAAAAAGTTAAAGTGGTTAGAAACCCCCCTTTTTTCAAACACCCTATTAGGACATGATAAGTTAATGGAGGGGGTTCTATTTTTGGGACGCCATCTACTACTCCGGACAGAGGAAGGCTACATAAATCATCTCTCGCTCTGAAGGACCTGTACATCTATGCTTTACACTTTTAATTCATAAAAGTATAATCCTCCATTGCTGCCAGGTTTCCTTGTAGATTACCGCTGATCGCTGAGCCCACCAATTTTCACAGTCACTTTTAAAATACACATTGAATGACTCGAAGGGTGTGAATATTTATGCATATAAATGGGTATTTTTTTGAGGGGGGAATGAATACTTTTTCCTCTCCCTGACCACTCAATTTTCAATTCCATTCCCCTCTATTTGGGTACACTTAACAAAACCCATGTTAAACAAAAAAAAAAGTACAGTCATGGCCAAAGGTTTTGAGATGGACCCAAATTTTGGTTTTCTGCTTCAGTTTTTCTGGTGGTAATTTGCATTAACTCTAGATTGTTATGAAGAGGGATCAGATGAATTGAAGTGATTCCTTGCCATGAAAATTAACTGAATCACAAAAAAAACATTTCCACTGCTTTTCTGCCTAGCCACAAAATGAGGACAAGGCAGTTGATATCACTGTCGTGCTGATTAAATTAGAAGAGCAGACTAGTTGCTTTAAAAAGTGGGGTGATTGAAATCATAGTCTTCTTCTGTTAACTATGGTTACCTCCAAAGAAAAAACTTGCATTCAATGCTTCTCATCAAAAGAGCTTCATAGACAAGGACACTGTTGCTTGCAAGATTGAACCTAAGTCAACCATTTATCGGATCATGAAGACCTTCAAGGAGAGAGATTCATTTGCTCTGAAGAAGCCTTCACGGTGCCTAAGAAAGTCCAGCAAGTGTCAGGACCATCTCCCAAAGAGGATTCAGCTACAGGATCAGGTCACGACTAGTGCAGAGCTTGAGCAGGAATGGCAGGAGGCAAGTATGAGTGCATCTGCACGCATAGTGATGCAAAGACTTTTGGAGGATGGCCTGCAGTCAAGAAGGACAATAAATAAGTCACTTCTCTCCAAGAAAAACATCAAGGAGAGAAGGGCATTCTTCAGGAAGTACAGATATTTAACTGCAGAGGACTGAGGTAAAGTTATTTTTTTCTAATGAGGCCCCCTTCAGATTGCTTGGGGCATCTGGAAAAATGATTGGAGCAAAAAAGCTTCATGAGACCATTCATGTGCGGAGTTGCTTGTCACACAAGGGAGCGGGCCCACTCACAATTCTGTCTAAGAACACTGCCATGAATAAAGAGTGGGATAAAAACCTTCTCCAAGAGCAACTTCTCCCAACCGCCAGGATCAGTGTAGTGATGAACAATGCTTTGTTTAGCATGATGGAGACCAAGTCACAAGGCAGAAGTGATAACTAAGTGGCTCAATGAACAAAACCTTAAAATTTTGGGTCCAAGGCCAGAAAACTCCCCAGATCTCCAACCCATTGAAAACCTGTGGTCAGTCCTCATAAAGCAGGTGGACAAACAAAAACCCAGAAATTGTAATAAACTCCAAGCACTGATTAGGCAAGCATGGGCTATCATCAGTCAAGCTTTGGCCCAGAAGCTGATATCCAACATGGCACTGCGAACTGCAGAAGTTTTGAAAAAGAAGGGTCAACACTGGAAATACTGAGTCTGAATAAAATTGATGGATATGTCAGTAAAAGTTAAAAACGTATAAAATACTTAGAATTGTACTCCAGTATACCATAGAAACATCTAAACAGATGCAAAAACACTGAACCGGCAAACTTTTTGAAAACCAAAATTTCTCAAAACTTCAAAACTTTGCCCACAAATGTATGTAATGATATATTAAGATAATATGCCGTTTTGTTTCCCTCGCCAGGCACCTATTCGCTTTCTGTTCGCGACAAAGATGCAACAAGAGGAGACATAATCAAACACTATAAGATCAGGATGCTGGACAACGGCGGATATTATATCTCCCCCACCCTCACCTTCTCCTCACTACAGGAACTTGTCAGACATTATTCCGGTAAGTGTGTATCATATGGATATTACAGGTCTGGAGACTGATTATAATTAGAGATGAGTGAACGTGCTCGAAACGAGCACTGTACCGCTCGGCTCCCCTGCGCCCATGCGAGCGCAGGGGAGCCGAGCGGTACAGTGCTCGTTTCGAGCACGTTCGCTCATCTCTAATTATAATGTAAGACAAATGAGAGAGAGGGACAAAGCCAACAACACGTGCATGCGCTAGTAGTGATGGGCTTCTTCGGGGGTAACGGTATTTGTTGCTATTTTTTTGCTTCTAATTCATGGGGTTTTATTTTATCTTCTTGTGGAGTCAATGTAACAATCTGCAGCAAATTTGCAACAAAATTGCACAAGGACATTCTGTTCAGGCTCTGTGTGTCCGCCATGGTCTTTTACTGCACTTTAGTCCCTTCATGTAATCTTCTGCCTTGGATGGGGGTCCCGTGGCTTCAGTGGTGACGTGTCTCTATGGGATACGAGACCCTGTTTGTGCAGAAAGCACAGTGAAAACAGCCATGATTCCAGAACTAAAAGTCAGGGGAGTAGGTAAGTATGCTTCTCTTGACAGGTCCCACTAGCTGGGTGTTTCAAAACATGAATTCAAGACATTTGAGAATGAGTAAGCTTACACAGGCTAAGTGAATAAATATATTAACTAAGTGTGATAAAATATAAGATAACACAGACAAATCACATACAGAATAATAAAAAAGAAAATACCTCTCTAGCCTATGGGTTGAGACTCCGTTGGTCATGCTATAACATATGGCTGTCTACCACGTTATAACACATGACCGACACCCCAGGGTGTACAAAAAAAGGGCAAATCAATACTTACATCCTAGGTGGAGTCCCATTGTCAATCTTTTGATTTCCCATTTTTAGACAGTGAGTTGTTTAAAAACCACTTTGAAATTGGACAACCCCTTTAATATAAAATGAAAGGTTTTACAACTTTCAAATATACTTCTCCTTTCATTTTCCGGACTGTTTTCAAGATCCATGCATGTCATTGAATGGGAATAAAATCATTATATTAGGAATTACTCCTTGTGCAGTTCCCTCATCTATTACTGTATTATTGCCCTAAGGGTTCTCTAAGTGGCCTCTTAGATTAGGATGGAGAGGACATACTAAGATACATGATCTCAGAGGTTGCTTTCTACCCTCAGACGCCTCCATTGACCTCTACATTTAGTACATTGGGCCAGTTTACACAGGTGTGTTCAGTCCAGACAATATGGTCCAGCTGATGTGATGATGTGAGCACAGTACAATAGACCCACAGGCTAGGAACTCACAGCATCATAGATCACTAATGTGCAATGAGTTTGGTTAATCTGAGCCGCGGACTCTATTTTCACGTGGACTCTATTTTCTGGACCAAACTCATTAGTGTGAAACTGGGTACAAACAAAAGTTTTTAGTGAAAATTTTATGCACTTTTGCATTTTAGGTAAAGTTTTTTACACGTGGTTTTTGACTGTAAAAACGTCAGCTCCAGATGTTATCTGACAGTCTAGGGGGAAATAGGACATTCAGGACACACGTCAGAAAAACAGTGGTTAAAAAAACACCACGTATTATCGAAAAAGAGTGGTTTCTATGACGTTTTTAGTGGTGGAAAAACACCAGACCAAATTCATGTGTGTAGGGAACGTTAGGTTTTAGCTGTTTTTCGCAAACTTTTTAACTGTGCTTTTTGCAACGTTTTATAGTAACATAGTAACATAGTTTATAAGGCCAAAAAAAGACATCTGTCCATCCAGTTCGGCCTGTTATCCTACAAGTTGATCCAGAGGAAGGAAAAAAAAACCCTGTGAGGTAGAAGCCAATTTTCCCCACTTTAGGGAAAAAAATTCCTTCCCAACTCCAATCAGGCATCAGAATTACTCTCTGGATCAACGACCCCTCTCTAGTAACTATAACCTATAATATTATTACCCTCCAGAAATACATCCAGGCCCCTCTTGATCTCTTTTAGTGAACTTACCATCACCACCTCCTCGGGCAGAGAGTTCCATAGTCTCACTGCTCTTACCGTAAAGAATCCTCTTCTATGTTATGTCACCAGATAATACTTTAGCGTCTATAGTGAGCTACGAAATTTCCTACTGACTAAGTTTTTTTTATGGCAATTTTTTGTGCTGTACTTGAGCATTTTTTATTGTTTTTGCTACTTTTTTCAAGATGTAGCATGCTCTAGGTTTGCCTTTTTAGTTATTTTTCCCATACTAATCTCTATGGGAGATGAGAAATGGCTGAAAAAAAACACCTGATCTGTTAAGTATGCAGTTAAAAAAAAACCTTAAGCCACAAAAACACTAAAATTGAGGTAAAAAAAAAAATCATGACAACTTTTACCACCAAATAAAAAGCAAACAGAAAATGATGTATGACTGAAGACTTATACTGTTTTTCTATTGGTGACTATTGCAGCCAAGGCAGACGGCTTATGCCGCAAACTGGAGAAGCCGTGCCCAGCGCTGATCAGGAGCAAGTGGGAGACGGACGTGTGGGAAATCCCCCGGGAGTCTCTTAGGCTGGTGAGGAAACTTGGAGCAGGACAGTTTGGAGAAGTGTGGATGGGTGAGTATGTGTTTGGAGATACACTACCTGGTCATAAACTTGGGGCAGTTTAGTCCAATGATATGGTGTATGAAACAAATGTGGACGGAGTGTTAACTTCTTCCTGATCATTTCCATTTTTTTGTTGGTTGGGATGGTGCTTAGCTAAGGAGGTAGAGCTTAGTGGCTTTTATAGCAGAGGGCGTGACAAGGGGTAGACCAAGTAGGCATCTGTCTAAGGCATACGTGAGGAGTGTCCCAATTTGAAAAATTTAAAAAAAAACAACAAACCAAACCTGAACATGCATGCAGAGTTCCTAGCACTTGTAGGACACTAAGAGCCTCTAATCCAAAGAAGCTTTACAGGTGAGGATTTAGGGGAAACCACCTGCTCTTCAGACTATGTACTCCACCAACTGTTTTAGATTTCTGTCTGGAGATGTGGCTCTCACCCCCATTAAGGATTGTCCATCCGACCAGTATCATGCTACTCTTTAGCAATCAATGGTAATGGCGGTGGTGGGGTACATCCTGAAACCCCTGCCTTGGGTACCAAGATGGCTTTGCCTGACCCTGGCTGGTATTTAGACCTCCCCTGGATGGAGAAACTGGTCCATACAGTTACCCTACACAGCAGTGGTCTCCGACCTCAGGCCTCTACAGCTCGGTTGTCAGGTCAAGCTGGGAGTTGTAGTTTTGCAACAGCTGAGAACCACAGACTGAAGACCGCTGGTAATAAAGGTCACAGATAATCAAAATGTTTAATTAATAGATCGTCTTTTCTTTGTGTTCTCTTAGGTTTTTATAATAACAACTTAAAAGTGGCCATAAAGACTTTAAAAGAGGGCAGCATGTCCCCGCTGGCTTTCCTGGATGAGGCGAACTTGATGAAAATGCTTCGACATGACAAGCTCGTACAGTTATTTGCTGTGGTCACCAAAGAGCCCATATACATAGTAACAGAATACATGAGTAACGGTAAGTATAAAACAGTGATACATAGTATCTAGTTCTACGGGATGCTCCAGAGATAGGGAGCAAGTCACATTGCTGTCACTCGCTTATCACCTTAAAGTTATAGTCACATAATTTTTTGCTATGGCTTATTACTATGGGGCCAAAGGGTTCCATTTTGAGCTTTTTATAGCATATTTTTTTGCTACAAAATAAAAATATATAATTGTGTTTTATTAATATCAAAAAGCTTCCATGAAAATACAATAATATGTAATAATATAAAAAACATGTTATTGTTTTAGGAAGTTTAGTGGATTTTTTGAAGACAGTTGAAGGAGCAAAGCTGCGCTTTCCAAAACTGGTAGACATGGCGGCACAGGTATGTGACAGGACAGTACCTGACTGTATTATATATGTGTGTTTATTTAGCTGCAGACTATATGGGAATGTTCAGAAACCTCCTCAGTCCCTGAAAACTACAGCATATAATATACAGGGTGGAGGGGGTAGGAGGGAGACTCAGCTGTAATTTCTCTGAGACTGCATGCTGTGAGAGGGGAAGAAGAGCAGACTTTTATTGGCTCCGAGTGTTGTGCATGGCTGTAATTTCACACCAGGAACCTGATCACTCAGCAGAAGATAGAGTTTAGACCTTACAATTGATAGAAAAAAAGGAACATATAATATACAAGGTGGAGGGTATAGAAGGGAGATTCAGCTGTAGTTTCTCTGAGACTGCATGCTGTGAGAGGGGAAGAAGAGCAGACTTGGAGAGACTTTTTGTTGGCTCCGAGTGTTCTGCAGGGCTCTAATATCACACCAGGAACCTGATCACTCAGCAGAAGATAGAGTTTAGACCTTACAATTGTTAGAAAAAAAGGAACATATGATATACAAGGTAGAGGGTATAGGAGGGAGATTCAGCTGTAGTTTCTCTGAGACTGCATGCTGTGAGAGGGGAGGAAGAGCCGAAGTAGACCTTTTATTGGCTCTGAGTGTTGTGCATGGCTCTAATATCACCCCTGGAACCTCATCACTCAGCAGAAGGCAGAGTTTAGACCTTACAATTGTTAGAACAAAAGGAGCCAACGAGAATCATCTTCCCTTCAGCCTTGAATTTCTGTGAGGGAAGATGATGCTGGAGTCCAGCCCAGCTGAACTACTCCCCCATGTCAACTCCACTATTCCAGAGATTAGTGGGTTGGGAGAGGGGTCTCAGATCACCAGCGAGCACATGTCTCATCTGCATATACCCTTTCATACTCTACTTGACATGCCTTATGAGGTTTCCCAGGCTTAGAAAAGAGTGCCATCCTTGTTGACAGGCTGTGACTGGTATGACAGCTCTGCCTCATTTCAATGACTACTGCAATAACAGGCATGGCCCATTGAAAAGAGTGGCGCTGTTTCCTAGAAAGAAAAAAATCAGTTTTAAATTATTTAACCCCTTTAACTCCAAATTTAAGGCGCAAATAACTAATGTAATGTGAAAATAAAAAGCAATACTATTTCATGTGATAAAATTTAGACCGTCCGGGTATAAATTTAGCTTGTGGTCACATCTCGATCAGCGGCAGGAAGATGACATTCATTATATTTTCCATTGCACACTGTGAAATTTGAGTATTTTACTGAAACTTCTCTAAGATACGGAAAGCCACAACTTCACCTTAGGGCAGATACAGATCTCCAGAACCTTCTGATGAAGATATTCAGCAGATGTGCATCTGTAATATAAAGAGGTGGGGGGCGTTCCCTGCCGAGACCCTCGTGTACCCTGATAGCTCTTTGTTATGAGACCTTGTGCCCATCATGGTCTACTGAGCAGACAACCACAAAAGTCAAAAACACGTCAACAAGTCACGACTAAAACTGTTTTTGTGGCCGCGTGGCTGTGCAGGAAAACATCCTCCCTGGTAACTGTGACTAACTGCCATACCATGTCAGTGATGACCGCTATAACCCGAGGGTCTAGACCCCATGAGACTCAGGGGCCCCCATATGGCCTGCTTTTGGAAATCACATAACATAGAATTAACCTTAATTTTCACCTATAGTGAACTTTTTCCATATGGTTTTGCTCTGTGCAAGGTATAAAAAAAAATCGTACTGCTACTGGGAAACCGTCAACAGGTAGACTTGATATGGGTAGATCTTCTATAGGTTGTGTGTTTAACCCCTTGACTTAATATGACGTACTTGTGAGGGTAAGAAAAAAATGAAAAACCCGCGATTCTCCATTCTGTTTGTCCCCCCCCAAAAAAATTAAATAACAGTGATCAAAAAGACGTAAATACCACAAAAATTATATCAATAGAAAATACAGTTAGTTATGGAAAGAACAAGCCTCCATACAGCTCTGTAGACTGAAATATGAAAAGGTTATGGCTGTTAGAATATGGCAATGCAAAGAAAATATAGATTTTTTTTTTCAAAGGTTTTTATTTTTTTAAAAAGTAGTAAAACAAAAAAACCTATACAAGTTTGGTATCACCACATTCGTATTGAGCCGCAGAATAAGGACATCAGGTCATTTTTTTCATGCACCGTGAATGCCGTGATGTCAAAACCGGAATTCTGGCAGGATTCCTTTTTTTTTTGTATTTTTTTGATCAATTAAATAGCGACATTAAAAATTCATCGTGTCCTGCAAAAAATAAGCCCTCATATAGCTATGTGAATGGAAAAATAAAAAAAGTTATGGCTATTGGAATGTGGGGAGGAAAAAATCCAAAAATGAAAATAGGCCTGGACATTAAGGGGTTAACCAGCTAGTGTAATTCGTGTAATTGGCTTTGTATCATCTTAAAGAGTTTGCCTGGTGGGATTAAAGGGGTTTTCCAGGAGTTTTATAATGATGACCTTCCCTCTGGATCAGTCATCAATATCTGATCGGTGGGGTCAAGCATTCCCTGCTATTTCCTGTGCGTTGATTCGGGACCAGTAAGTAGAGACTAAGGACCTGGTAACAGTCCAAATGGCAGATTTCTAGCAGGGGATAACTACATCATATAGTGACGTTATTTAGGTGATGTATGGCGGTATTATTAGAGCACTATTATTAGAGCATTAGATAGCATTGCCATTTAGGCGGTCAATGGTGTTATGATTAGAGCATCGCATAGCATTATTTTACCTTATGTAGTGCTGTTTTTCGGGCACTGAATGGTGACTATTTGGGCACTTTACACTGTGTGTGCTATTGTAATATACTGTAGCTGCACATATTGCTGACGTCCTTGCACAATGGACCGTACCACCCACAGGCCCCAAAAGGGGTCTGTTGGGTTCCACTGTGGTTTCTGTCATTTTCATTGGAAGAATAGACCTGCAGGTATACAGCACTACTCTTTGGGGGCAATTTCTATTGCATTGTACTCATTTTGAGCTAAATTGGTCTTTATTACAAATATGGAGCCCTTTTCTCTGTACAGAGCTGAGATGCTCTAGTAGCAGGATCTGAATTTTCTCTCTCTTCTGTCAGCCAGCATACCTGACGGCCCTTATCTTTGCTCTTTGACCTTATAAACACTCATTATAGCTCAGTTCTTATCTTACTGATAAGAATGTGGCTTAAATAAGTGTTTATGACCTCTTATTATTAGATGACCGGCACAAAGTGAAAGTAAAACGTACGTACGATTCACACAGCTAGAAAAACAGTTAACCCTTTGTGATAAAACGGCTCAATAATTTTTAATTAAAGCTAATTGAAAAAAATGATAAAAAATAAGTAAAATGCAATCATAAAAAATTTACCTCTGAACGTTTACATAGCCTTTAATTGGTGGTTTAGTCAACTACCTGGTGTCCAGTGGTTACTTACCTCTTCAGGCTCCAGTCCTGTCTGTACCCCAATCACTGGTCCATAAGTACTGGAGCTGAGAGTGCGGGGATCCTGGCATATGGAGAGCAAGGAAATGGTATAAAGTTACCTATATGTACAAAGAGGTACAGACATACAAATATAGACCCCAGACCAAATCCCAGAATAAACAGACACCAGACCAGACCCTGTGAATAGAGATGAGCGAATCATCCATAATTCGCTTCGCCGAATATTTGCCGAATTTCTGACAAGATTCATACTTTAACGAATTTATTCGGTCGAACCTACATTAAAAAAAAACAATCGTTGTTTTGCGAACATTCCTGCACAAATTACGAACGTACATTCAGTGTGGTTCATAAAGATTAGCGTACAAAAGTGCGTACGAATCCTTAGCGTACGATTAACGGGCGAATGCGTCATATGCACGAGGATAGGCCGCGGCGTACAGTCTTTAGAGGCAGTCCATATGAGGTAGCTATCCAGCTAAGTGCATAATTTACTAAAAACACCATACAATAAGTGCATAATAGGACACATACATTGCAGTACCTGAAACAGAATACACACAATGGGCTAAAGTGCTGAACCAGTAAAAACAGTGTAGCTAAAATACAGCAAAGACATAAGTATGCAAATATTTTAGTGCAATCAATTTCACATTTGCAAGCATAAAAGGCTCAGATATATGTTAGAGTCTCTCCTCGTGGCTCCTTAACCTGATAAAACAGTGTCTGGAACACATAGTCCAAAATTCAATTGTAATCCACTTGAGGTAATATTGTAATCCAAACAGGTAACGTGTAATCCACATGGATAATAGAAAATAGCAGCAAATAGAGAACCCTTTTTGAAAAGGGGCTCCCAAATAACCTGAGAAGGGGGGAAAAGGGAAAATAGGCACGCTTAGGCGCAACTGGGACTTTTCTGCAGAATGGGGGGAGTCCTGACAGCCATACCCATCTGGGTGAGAGTCAAACGGGGGCAATACAAACAACCAAACATAAAAAGTGACACCTAGCTCTCACCTGTCAGGTGCAGTCCATGGTGTGGCTCCCATAGGTCCTCCTGAGGTGTCCATTACATCACCCAGCCAGTAGAATGGTTCCTCAAATGAGGGACCTGAAGTCCTCCTCGCTGGAACTGCTGCTAAACGTCATCAGAGAACGCTTCTGCCTCTTGTAGGCCACGCTCGCTGCCGTAGTAGAACTCCAGTGCCCTCTTCTTCCGGAATTCGGACTTGACTGGGTCCGGGTGGTGGTGACGCTGGCGAGCGCTGCAGCCAACAGCAGGGGTAAGGACTTCCGGCTGCAGCGGTTCTGGCAAGGTTGCATCCAGGGTAGCTCCTGGTAGCCCCAGCTTCCCTAGCTGCTGCTGGCTTCATCTTCCACTGCAGCTGGTATTGGTGGATGACCGTGGATTGTAACGTAAACAATGTTGTCGTCAGCTGACCCAGCTGAAAGGACTGTGGCGGTGGTGCTGGCAGTCCAGGAATCACAGGCTCCGGCTGTGGCTTTTCCCTGAACCGGTGGACGCCTTATGGAAGGTGTTCTGCCTTATGGAAGGTGTTGTCGTGGATCTCCTCCTGGGCGGCGAAGTGGAAGCTCCAGCCGCCTCCGCTGCACGAGCCACAGCAGATGCTCCTGCCGAACCAGCCACAGCAGACGCACCAGCCGCCTCACGATGAACCGCATCACGATGCGCAGCAATCTCATCAGCCGGTAAAGAAAACAAGGGCACTGAACCTCATGGGGCTCTCCTGATTTCAGACTGTGACACCCTGATGTCTGAAGCGGGTGGTGGTTCAGGGAACTCATCCCCAAAGGCCATCTGGTTCCAGTTGGGACGCAGCTCTTTAGCCATGCTTGCTACTTGCTCAGTGTTCAGCGCTGGTCTAAACTGGTTCAGAGGAGGGTGGAGTACTGAGGGAGGAGTCTTCACTCCCTAAACGTGCAAATAGTCAGATCCCTGTGGGCTGGGCTGTTTTTTTCCAGTTCTGAGGGGGGCCGTATCTTCACTTTCCCGCTCTTGCATGGGCGTATCCTCATTTTTCCGCCGCACGCAGAATGCATACGTTGTGTACGTTTCATATGTATCGTACGTATCATTAGCGTGCAAAATTTAGCGAAGATTTACGAATAATACGAAGCAAATCCGACAAAATTCGGATTCGCTTCGGAGCCCAAAATTTCTTAGATTCGATACGAATCTACAAAGCGGCGAATAGATTTTATCAGCTCTACCTGTGAATAAATACAGACACCAAATAAACACAGACCAGACACTAGAAATAAGACCTCAGAGCAGACACCAGAAGAAACACAGACCAGATCCCAGTAGACAGACATAAGTCCATGAAATGCAGACCTAAGAGCAGACCCCAGAAGAAACACAGACTACATCCTAGTATACAGACCCCCAAACCAGGCCCCAAATTAATATGGGTCCCAAAATAAGTACAGTCCATAGACCATGAAATACAGATCTCAGAGCAGACCCCAGAACAAACAAAGACCTGATCCCAGTATACAGCCTGTACCCCAGAATGGAGTACTTGCAAAATTATTTTTTTGTTAAAATGTAATGTAGTTTTATTTTATACGTTAATGAATTGTATTACACCCTTATAGTTCTGTATGGATTAGTTGGGGTTAATTATCCTCCCCTGCAGGAAGCAAGGTGATGGACTTAGCCCTGCCCCTAGTTCAGTCTATAGTAACTGGAGAAGTGAGAGGAACGTACATATGCTCTCCCCTCAGAAAAACTAGGCCTACATCCCAGAGAATCGCTATTTATGAGCAGGGGTGGACCGGGAACTTAAAGTGGCCCTGGAAAAAATGCTAAAAGTGGCCCTGTTTTGTAGTCAGGTCCAAATTAATGGAAGGTAGGGCCAACACAAGTAGGCGGGGCTAGCAATACCATATTGTGGCACCCCAACAAAGACAAATACCACAGTCCATCACAAAATACATCCCCAAAAACTTCCACTGGCTGTCAGTAAGTAGGGCTCAGGTGGCCTCCTGGGCATCGGCCCATCAGGAAATTTCCCTGTAAGGTCTATGGCCAATCCCCCCTGTCTCTGAGAGATCTACAGAGAGAAGGACATCCCTCCTCTACAGTGCTCCAGAAAGAGAGAAAGAAAGAAAGCACTAGAAAGTCTAGAATCTGGATGGCTGAGTTTTGGAGTCAGTGATCTTCAACATCACTGCCCATAGCAGTGTTGTCTTGATTTTATTTCCAAAAATGTGCATCAATTCCTTATAATTATTTTTTTCTAATAAATTCGCTTCTACCAAAATTTGTAGTAAAGTGGTGCCCTAGGTGGTAACCTGCCTTTTTTTGGTCCTGTATGTCTCCATCATTACAGACTACAAATAAACATAGCAGACATTGACTACCTTACCTCCAGAAGTTCTTCTCCAGAAGGAAGAAAACTATCCAGTGTTACCAACAGATGGCTACCTTGACAATCTACAGTGATCCTCTTGCTCTAATTTCAGGTGGCTGAGGGCATGGCGTACATTGAGAAGAAGAATTACATCCACCGAGATCTGAGAGCCGCCAACGTCCTGGTGTCTGACATTCTGTGCTGTAAGATAGGCGATTTCGGACTAGCACGAATCATCGATAGCGAATACATCGCCAAAGAGGGTGAGTGACTGATTTTACTGACCCATGGTATCATAAAGTAGAACCGCCATCAGATAATGCCTGGTTTATCTGTAAATACTTGTAAAACTTTTATATCTTACTGACATCATCAAAGTAATTTTTTGAGACTTTAGTAGTGATGGTATATCCTCAAGTATTGCTCGTAGGTTTGCTTTCTCTTTCTCACCAGGAATAACTCCCTGGATCAACGACCCCTCTCTAGTAACTATAACCTGTAATATTATTACCTCCAGAAATACATCCAGGCCCCTCCTGATCTCTTATAGTGAACTTACCATCACCACCTCCTCAGGCAGAGAGTTCCATAGTCTCACTGCTCTTACCGTAAAGAATCCTCTTCTATGTTTATGTACAAACCTTCTTTCCTCCAGACACAGAGGATGTCCCCTCGTCACAGTCACAGTCCTGGGGATAAATAGATCGTGGGAGAGATCTCTGTACTGACCCCTGATATATTTATACATAGTTATTAGATCTCCCCTCAGACGTCTTTTTTCTAAAGTGAATAACCCTAATTTTGATAATCTTTCTGGGTACTGTAGTCCACCCATTCCAGTTATTACTTTAGTTGTCCTCCTCTGAACCCTCTCCAGCTCTGCTATGTCTGCCTTGTTCACAGGAGCCCAGAACTGTACACAGTACTCCATGTGTGGTCTGACTAGTGATTTGTAAAGTGGCAGGACTATGTTCTCATCACCGCCATCTATGCCTCTTTTGATGCAACCCATTATCTTATTGGCCTTGGCAGCAGCTGTCTGACACTGGTTTCTACAGCTTAGTTTGCTGTTTACTAAAATTTCTAGGTCCTTTTCCATGTCAGTGTTACCCAATGTTTTACCATTTAGTAAGTACTGGTGACTTGCATTATTCCTTCCCATATGCATAACCTTACATTTGTCAGTGTTAAACCTCATCTGCCACTTCTCTGCCCAAGCCTCCAGTTTACATAGAATTAATAATGCTTTATTCTCTGGGTCGGGGCTATTATAATGATACCAGCCTGTCTGCATGTCCTCCACTAGCCCTTCACTCCTCTGTCATGCTGGCTGAATCCATAGTAACATGCTCTACAGCCTGAGATAGAGCAGGTTAAAGCAGCCCCCCCTTTAGCTGGCTATGGTCTCAGCGACTGAGCCGCAGCATCTGCTATGGTTGGTACCAAGGTTGTTCCACCCCTGGTACCATGTCCATGGTCAGCATTTGTAAAATCATCATGACCTTTGCCTCTCTGTCATTTCCATCTCTACTACTTCTCTCGTGCAGCACCTATACTCTGGAATGCTTTGACCCAGACCATCAACTTATTATGCTCACATTTTTAAAGGGGTCATCCGAGATGTATTTTTGTAATTTCATCTTGCCCCTCTTGAGGTGTATCACAACCGCTGCATTGAAGATAATTAAAATTTCCTTACCGGGCCACCGTTGCGCTCCCCATTCTAATTAGGATGTGGGCACTTCTGAGACCACGTGCTCCCAATGCCTGAGGCTGCTTGACTGCATAGGCGCCACCTGCATGCATCGTGGGTTATAACCGTGCTAGGATCACAAGCACAATGTAGGGAACGTGATCCTGGAAGTGCCTGCAACCTAAGTAGATTGTGGAGCTCAGTGCTGGCCCAGTAAGGAAATTTTAATCATCATCGATGCAGTGGTTGTAATTCACATCAAGGAGAGGCAAGATGAAATTTAAAGGGGTATTCCGGTAACGTAACTTAATTTTTGATAAACTGCCTTAAGGCTGTGACCCAGTGGCGTAACTACAGGGGAAGCAGTTGCTTCGGGGCTCAGGCTGACAAGGGGCCCGGCGCCTGGCAGCGTGCCAGTGAAGTTTTATAATTATTTATAACAGTTTTTCAGGCCAGGCTGGGCCCCTTCATATACAGTGCTGTGACATAGGGGGCCCAGCCTGCTGTTGTCCACACTTTATCCCTCCATAATGCCACAGCGCGGTCAAAAGCCCCCCCGCCAAGCCAGAATCATCTCACAGTGACAGACACTTACAAGCAGGCAGCGCGCTGTTCCCATTAGGCCCGCCCACCAAGTTCCTTCTCAGCACAGGAGGAGGGACTGGAGCGGCAGTTGGAGAAACAGCGTGCCAGGGAAGAGGAGCAGCACAGCCTGGCAGCGGCACAGCAGCGCACAGTGACGACTGGACTTTTCAGGTATGTTATCTGTGCCCGCTGCCTGTACCCCCCTTGCCCTTGTCGGCGCAGCCCCTGACTGATGGATAAAAGTTGCTGCTATATGTCGCCACGTAGAGACTGCACATAGAACCATGCGTTATTTATCTAGAGGGAGATCAGGGAGATTAACCCATGATGTGCCGCACTGATGGAAAAAAATTGAAAATAAAAAAGAGGGCTGCATGGTATTATTTTTCTTTTAGGACTCGCTCACCACATTTCAGATGTAGCAGTGCTGGGCTGTGCCTCCTTGCCAGCGCAGCCCCTGGCCCTTATCTGCGCACCTCCATGGGCCTTGTATGTGCCTCCCATGGCCCCAAGCCCTTCCATCTTTAGGGGCTTGGGGGCCCCCAAGGAATATGAGTATACTGATGGCGGAGCTGGAGCATCTAACTAGTGTGACAGAACTTTATATAAAGGGGCCTGGCCTGGCCTGAAAAACTGTATTAAATAATCACAAAACTTCACTGACACGCTTCCTGGGGCCCGGCCCCTATCTGGGCTGCCCCCCCCCCCCCGATCTGCCTCCCTGGCCCCTGTCTGCCTCGGGCCCTCATCTGTGCCCCCCCTGGCCTTTGTCTGCGCCTCCCTGCCCCTTGTCTCTGCCCCCTTGGTTCCTGTGTGCGCCACCCTGGCCCTTGTCTGCGCTCTCAACCCACCCTCCCCCCCCCCGCCCATATCTGTGCCCCTTTTTCTGTGCCTCTCTGGCCCTTGTCTGTGTCCCTTTGGCCCCTGTGTGTGCCACCCAGGCCCTTTCAGTGCAGCCCCCAGCCCTTATCTGCGCCCCTTTGGGCTGTGTCTGTGACCCCCTGGCCCCGGACTGTGGCTCCCCAGGCCACTGTCTGTGCCTCCCTGGCCCCTGGCCCTTATCTGTGTACCTCCCTTCCCGGTCTGCGCCCCTGGGCCCTTATCTGTGCCCCACTCCCTCCCCCGGCCTTTGCGCCTCCCTGGCCCTGGTCTCTGCCCCTTGGCCCCTGTGTGCGCCACCCTGGCCCTTATCTGTGCCTCCCCAACCAGAACCCATAACTATACATATAACCAGAGAGTCAATTTACCTTGCAATCCATTTGTCTAGCTCCTGTCTGAGCCTGCAGCACACTGAGAGTATCATGGCTCTTGATTTCCTTCACAAAACTACAATTCCCACAATGCCTAGCTTTCCTGCTGTGAGTTTCTGCTCGTTCATGAGTGTTGATGATTACTGATTGGCTGCCTGATATCACAGTGCAGACACGCCCCCTCTACTCAGTAATCAGCAGCACACCGACATTTAGCTAAAGAATTGACAGCAACACACTGAGCATGCTCGACCTGACAAAGGCTCAGAACTACAGGTCGGTGCCATGGTAACTTATGAGGAACACAGTGGGTAGCAGGGGAAGAAAACTACTTTATAACTACTGAACAGTAAATATGTGAAATTGACATTATATTAGGTAATGATTGATGATGAATCAGTCTAAAACATAAGTTATATTTATGGTAACCGGAATACCCCTTAAAGAAATAACTCTCGGATAATTCCTTTAAGTACTTAAAAGTTGGTTCCAGAGAAATAAATGAACACTCCCTACCTATTGCACAACTTTAACCTCCTTTGGATTGTAAGCTTTTGAGACTTATGTAATATCACAGCCTGACGAGTGACAGATCTTCTTTCATCCTTTAGTAAGACACATGTGAAGAGACTCCATGGTGTTTCTTTGGTTTGTGTTTACTTCTGTAAAAGCAGAAGTAGGTGAATTACCTTGTCATATTGATACTGGCAGTTTGGCGATCGGTTCTACTTTCTTGTGTGCACGGTGCTAGACACGCTAAAGTCATGAGGCAGAGCACTGCATTTGCAGCTCACAAATATGTAAAGATTACACGAAAAAGGGACATGAACCTGCAAGTGATTCCATTTGTGAAAGATTTAATAATCTGTCCATCTAAATGTGCCGCCGATCACCCAATGAACGAGCAAAACACTCTTCCTCGGATGATTTTGTTGCTCGTGCAGGCACCACAGATCATGGCTTCTGGGCAGCAGATCGCGTGGTCTAAACATCTATCTGCTTCTCAAAAACCATGATTCTGTATGGGGATGAGGGACTTCATTAGCGATCCCTCGTCCTCGCACTGTGAAGTAGATCATTGTATGTAAATGCAGCAGTCTCCTTCACTGAGCAGGCAGCCAACTGTCTGGAAGGAACGGTTCCTTCCCAACAATCGGTTGCTCCATCGGCCCGTCTAAATCCACCTTTTCTGTCCTTCAATAAACAACATACTATTTCCTGCAATCTCTACCCACAGTAATTGCTCATGATGTTGGTCCCTTGCTCCTGATGCTGCTTTCAACTTCTGGGTCCCATGACAGCTATCATATGAGATACCCGTGTAGTCAAACTCTTTGACATGTTCAATATATCCTTTCCAATATTCAATGCAGAGTATGCTCTACTGAGCCATCTAATAGACAGAGAGCATTCAAGTCTGAAGGACTTAAAGGGGTTCTCCAATGAATAATGTAAATACTGAAAATCAGACATCATATAGGACATGACAACCTCTTTCTAACAAAGCTAGAACCAGCCCTGTACCTCACATGGATCCAGAGATCTCCTCATTCATTGCTCTGCTGGATTTAAATCAAGCTGACAGCTCAAGGGGAGTGTCTTTTCTGCTGTAGCTAAGGGGGCGTGTCTCAGCTCTCCCTATCACAGCTCAGGAGGCATGTCTCAGCTCTCCCTATCACAGCTCAGGAGGCATGTCTCAGCTCTCCCTATCACAGCTCAGGGGGCGTGTTTCAGCTCTGCCTATCACAGCTCAGGAGGCGTGTCTCAGCTCTCCCTATCACAGCTCAGGGGGCGTGTTTCAGCTCTGCCTATCACAGCTCAGGAGGCATGTCTCAGCTGTCCCTATCACAGCTCAGGGGGTGTGTCTCAGCTCTCCCTATCACAGCTCAGGAGGCATGTCTCAGCTCTCCCTATCACAGCTCAGGGGGCGTGTTTCAGCTCTGCCTATCACAGCTCAGGAGGCATGTCTCAGCTGTCCCTATCACAGCTCAGGAGGTGTGTCTCAGCTCTGCCTATCACAACTCAGGAGGCAGTTGAAGGATGAAACTGAGCATGTGCGGCCATCTCAGTGAGCAGGACAAAGACATTTTAAAAAAACAAACAGTAGGTGGCGCTATAAAGATACATTTCATTGAATAACTCGGTGGCTATGCTAAATTTTTTATTACATGAAATTACAAAAGAGTTTAGATCCAGGTGCTGGTTTGAAAGCTGTAGAATATTTTTCATGGGACAACCCCTTTAAAGGGTTTTTCCAGAATTTGCATACTTGCCTACATTTCAGCTCGGGAATTTTCAAGCCTGGCCCATTCAACACAGGAAGCCCCAAAAAGAACCAGAAATACCCCCTTCTGAAGCAAATTTGCATAATTGCCATTGAGACTTGCTCTGTATACCGTATTTTGTGTGAATATACCCTTTCCTTGAAATTGTGTCTCCAGACATTTAAAAGAACACAAAACCTGATGATTAAAGTAACCAGGACATTTGTCAGTCTGTGGGAATTTCAGCATGTCACTGAAACACTCTTGTAGAAAACCTGCAAAGAAGGTTTATCTCCCCCTGATCCTATGTTGAGGTGGGTATTGCCGGCATGGGTGGGAGTCCAGGGGTGTGGCTTCACAATCATTTCATTACAGCAGATAGGAAAGAGGGAGGAGGCTACTGCTGCAGCTAGTTGCCTTACAGCCACACTTAAGACAGTGAGAAGGAGGAGGGTAGACATGGCTGAGCTCTTGGAACACATTCTTAGTTTTTATTGTAAGATGAGAAAGCAGGATCAAAAGAAAATTATGTGCCTGTTTAAAACTTTTTACCAAACAGCTTTCATCTGTTATCTTCATTACAAAAACCGTGGGCTTATTAGTACGACCAAGTATTTGATTCCCCTTGCGTCTTTAAAAAAAAACTTCCATGACAAACAATTACCGATGCTAGGAAGATGTTCTTGTAAAATAAACTTCCTTTCCAATCACAGGTACAAAATTTCCCATCAAATGGACAGCCCCTGAAGCCATCAACTTTGGAGTCTTCACTATAAAGTCCGACGTGTGGTCCTTCGGAATACTTCTCACCGAAATTGTGACATATGGACGAATTCCATACCCAGGTAATGCATGGTCTTCTTTTTTGACCTGATAAAACATTCAAAAAGTTAGTGTTATTTTTTTGGAACTCATCACTGCTGTGTCTTCAAGGAGATGTATAATCTTCTCATAAAGCTGAACCCCCTTAAGGGGCTTAGGGTCCCTAGGCAGAGACCATGAAAAAATTTAAAGACTCCTCATTTTTAAACCCATTTCTTACATAGAATGAAAGCTGCCATTCATGGGTGGCATTAGTCCACCAAAGTTTCTCAAAGGAGGTCCTGATTAGAGATGAGCGAATCTATTCGCCGCTTCGTAGATTCAATACGAATCTTGGAAATTTTCCGCTGCGAAGCGAATCCAAATTTTTTAGAAAATGTTCTTAAGGCTTTCTACGCATTCGCTATGTACTTGTCCGATAAATTGTACGCTAATGCTACGTATAAGTTACTCTATACGCGGTTGCGTACGAATTCAATTAATTATCAAACTTTTACTGTTCGTTATTCGTTCGGCAAAAGCCCGGTGAGAAAGCGGTCACCTGACCTAGTGGGCAGGGCTTGCTTTGATTGGCTCAGGCTCGGTAAACCAGTGACGCATCAGTTGTGCTGCAACTGCTGAAACGAGCAGAAGCACTGTCTGTGAAGTTCCTAAAGACTGAGACCTGTTTTATTAAAATTGGGGTGTAATTGTTCTGGGAATCCATATTACACATCAGGGATACTGCAGGGCAAGTGCAGGGCTAGTAATTAATCAGGCAGGGAGAGAGACAGGGAGAGAGATAGGGAAAGAGAGAGGGAGAGAGACAGGGACAAATACAAAGACCAGCTGCAGGGCCACAGTCAAGTGAAAAATGTCTGGAATGGATAAGCAAAAGAGGTCCAGTTCCAGCCAGACCTCGAGCTCCAAAAAAAAAGGAGAAGGTGGCACAGGGCAGCAGTGCCAAAGGACCTGTAGCCGGAGCTTCTACTTGTAGTATTCGCAGTACTTGGCCGTTGTTCCACCGGGCAAAACCACCAAGGCGCAAAATTGTAGTGAAGGAGAAAGTGGATGAGGTAGTGGAGTGGATGGCACGCTCATCTCAGTCTCAGCCGGATGATCTGCTGTCATCTGCTGATACAATATCCATATGTAGCCAGGGGTCAGACTCAGAGCTTTCCTCCTGCTCCACCATTCCTCTCCAGCAAAGCCCGTCATTTTCGTATGAAATTTGTACGTGTTCACAGAAGTTGCGTACCTTTTAAAACCGAACGTTCGTTATTAGTGTGTGAATGTGCGCAAAACACCACATAATAACGTATGATTTGTACGCAGATTCGCCGAATAGATTCGTAGAATGTACGAATCTTATGAAAAGTTCGACGAATATTCGGCGAAGCGAATTTTGGATGATTCGCTCATCTCTAGTCCTGATCTGATGACTCCCTGTATTAACCCCTTTTACCATAATGGATACCTCCTTAGACAGGCAAACTTAAAGCAGAGGTTGGTCAGAGGAAACCCTAACTCTAATAAAATAAGATATAAATTGATAGCAGACTCTCCAAATAGTTTTCTCTGGTGGGCCAAAGGTGCCCATCTCTGACACTAGTCAAGGGGTCTGAAGTTTTAATTCCTTTGAAAGGAAGTAACTTTGAGCAGCAGGGGAGACACTCATTGTGTCTTTCCTGCATCTTTGTAATAAAACAAGAATATATAAAAGAACATATAAATCCCGCAGGAGAGATATTATCAAAACTTCTCCATAGAAAAGTCTCATGTTTTTGTGTAAGTCCTATTTTGTGCAAAAAGCTGTGACTTTTTGCTTTGTGGGTAGAGGGTGGTGAGGATTACACTTTCAGAAGTACTAGTGCCACACAACGTCCAAGTAAATACCACTGCCCAGTGCTCAAATAATACTGACATACAGTGACCAAGTGAAGAAACCATGTCTAATGTAACAATGTCTTTGGTAAAATCCTGAAGGGGTGGGGGGTTATATCCAGAAGCATGTATGGTTTCAGCAAAGTATTGATTGCTGGAACTGATTTATTCAGACTTTATTTATGGGCTGGATTTTTTTGGAATGGTAGGCAGGATTGGTAGAGGGACCTACCATTCCATCCCACTCCAGTACAGCTATTCCCCTTTGCCTGAGGTGTTCTCAGGTGTAGTCACTGGGTCCGGGCCAGAGACTTGAAGCTGGTAGACCTTTCTGCTCTGAAAGCTTGATCTGCTTGTGACGTGTACCTAGCTGAGGTAGGTATGCGGTTTAGTAAGTGCCTATGGTATTAGAGATTTGTGTTTCTTTTTGGTGCTGTGGCTTCACCCAAGTGATAGCAGAACTTGGTTGATCTGGAGTCTGCTGGAAGCTAAATACATTGAGTTGGACCTTTAAAACTGATGGGTCGAGTGAAGTCTGCCACCGCCGGACCTGTTCAAACAGGCAGATCCCTAGACTAAATAATTCCTATTAGAAATCTGGATTGATGATGAAAATTTTCTCCTTCAGGTATGACGAACCCTGAGGTGATACAGCTACTAGAAGAAGGCTATCGCATGCCCTGCCCTGAAAACTGTACATCAGAACTGTATGATATCATGCTGAAATGCTGGAGAGAAACATCAGAGGAAAGACCAACCTTCGATTATCTGCAGTCGGTTTTAGAAGATTTCGGGACAGCAACTGAGAAGCAGTATGAGGATGAACCCTGACACTGACTTATTGTCCAAGTCATGTGATCCCTCAATCCCTGTTTATAGGACATATTTTAGGATTGGTCACTAGATGATTGGAGAAGTCTTTCTCTGCTCTACTCAACGGCAACCAATAGAATAGTTTTACTTCAATTTTTCATTTGTTTGTACAATGTATTTGGAACTAGTTATGGCCAATGTCAGATTATACATAGAGAAGTTGTCACGAATGAAGAGTACCAAGGGGAAATTGGGTAGTGCCAAGGGGTTAAAACCTGTGGGCCTCTAAAGAAGAACGTCAAGTGTGGGAGCTCCACCTGAAGATGTTCATCCAGCATGGTGCTTTCCATTTTGCAAGTTGTCAGTGGGGCAGTGATGTCACTATTCTACAACCAGAGGACGAGAGACTTGTTCAGGTCCATTTGTAACAATTGGCACAGTCAATTCACATTTGGTCCAGACTAAAGAGCAACTCCTTGCACCCACCTGTGTCTAAGCAGGAGGTCATACTGCTTTTCCAACGCATATAAGGGGTCATTCATTGGACACACTGTGTTTACACCTGGGATATATGTGACATATAGACCACTGGGTCGTCCTATGTTTTCCTTGTTACTTAGTCCTTCTTGGTGTGTTCTGTCTCTATGGGCTTTGTGGTGATTTCTCTCCTGCAGCTGCATTTTCACTGGCTGTCCAGTGGAGGTGAATAGAGTGGTGCAGCACCTCTGTATTCACACACAGGACTCGTAGACCCCATTCTTATGAAAGGTTGGGTCCCACCGATCCTGTAGATAGGTGACAAATTTTTATAGGACAAACTTGCTGGCTGTCTTCAATAGCAACTATTAGAACTGTGAGTGCAGCTCTGGAGTATAATACAGGATGTAACTCAGGATCAGTACAGGATAAGTAATGTAATATATGTACACAGTGACTCCACCAGCAGAATAGTGAGTGCAGCTCTGGAGTATAATACAGTATGTAACTCAGGATCAGTACAGGATAAGTAATGTATGTATGTACACAGTGACTCCACCAGCAGAATAGTGAGTGCAGCTCTGGAGTATAATACAGGATGTAACTCAGGATCAGTACAGGATAAGTAATGTAATGTATGTACACAGTGATTCCACCAGCAGAATAGTGAGTGCGGCTCTGGAGTATAATACAGGATGTAACTCAGGATCAGTACAGGATAAGTAATGTAATGTATGTACACAGTGACTCCACCAGCAGAATAGTGAGTACAGCTCTGGAGTATAATACAGGATGTAACTCAGGATCAGTACAGGATAAGTAATGTAATGTATGTACACAGTGACTCCACCAGCAGAATAGTGAGTGCAGCTCTGGAGTATAATACAGGATGTAACTCAGGATCAGTACAGGATAAGTAATGTATGTACACAGTGATTCCACCAGCAGAATAGTGAGTGCGGCTCTGGAGTATAATACAGGATGTAACTCAGGATCAGTACAGGATAAGTAATGTATGTACACAGTGATTCCACCAGCAGAATAGTGAGTACAGCTCTGGAGTATAATACAGGATGTAACTCAGGATCAGTACAGCATAAGTAATGTATGTACACAGTGACTGCACCAGCAGAATAGTGAGTACAGCTCTGGAGTATAATACAGGATGTAACTCAGGATCAGTACAGGATAAGTAATGTATGTACACAGTGACTGCACCAGCAGAATAGTGAGTGCAGCTCTGGAGTATAATACAGGATGTAACTCAGGATCAGTACAGGATAAGTAATGTATGTACACAGTGACTGCACCAGCAGAATAGTGAGTGCAGCTCTGGAGTATAATACAGGATGTAACTCAGGATCAGTACAGGATAAGTAATGTATGTACACAGTGACTGCACCAGCAGAATAGTAAGTGCAGCTCTGGAGTATAATACAGGATATACATTCACCCTGGATCAATAGAAGATATTATGTGATGTATATAACATGACTCAGATTTGTACGTACATTATTTCTATACATAAAACTGGCTTCACAGATGGACAGAGAGTGAAATGAAGTGTATGGGGTCAAATGATGTTTGACAGTGAAAATAACGATTGTTTAATTTATTGTAATAAGAAAAAAAAATACATAAAACTGTAGTTTAATCCACTTGTATTCTTGTGTTACTTCCACACATTGTGTAGCTGAACATGTATTGTTCACGCATTTACATGTTTCTTTTTCTTCTGTATCTCTGTGTCATGGCCCTGAGATATAACCAACTCCACTGAGCCCTCAACAACTGCTGTGAGGTCTTCACCAGGGCAGCTCCAGGGCCTCCTGTGTACCCCACCTTTAGCTTGGCACCTGTACAAAATATTATCCTGCTGGACAACCCCTTTAATGCCCATGGGTTCACTTCTGTCCACTGTACAGGCAATGAAACAGCAGTGAGATATGAGCTCATGATGCCAGAGCAGTGTGTGGCAGAATTCTGAATACAGCTCTGGGGTAGACTAGAACAGAACAAGAAATGTAAGACAAGCTAAGTACAAAGTATTCTGTACTTTTCTATGTCACTTGTCCGGCTGCATGATTTAAGCTCAAAAATAAAGTTTAAAAATTGCAGTAGTGTAATAGTTATAGCAGGTACGTTGTGTGACGCGTGATATAAGACGGTCAAAAACCAGGATGTGTGACACGAAAGGAGATGTGAAATGAACTAGAGGAAGGATGAGACATAACGACAGGTACTACAATGTGGGAAGCTGTCCCTTTTTTTTGTTTTAGAGGGTTTTTTTTTTTTATAGACACTCAGTCTTGTATATCATGTTGTTTTTCAGTCCAGAATTCTGTACTGATTAATGTCTTTAGATATTTTTATAGAGATCAGAGCTCTGTTTTTCTGACACAGAGCTCCAAATCCCCTGCATTGACAGAGAAATTATAATAAAAATCCTCCTGCAGCCACCACTAGAGGGAGCTGATGTCATAGTTTATAATTGAGTTAAGTGTATATGCAATATGCAGAGAGCTCCCTCTAGTGGCAGATGTGGGAATTTTAGTATGGACATTTACTTTAAAGACCTCTTTGTTGGACTTTTTTTTTTTACCTTTTTATTCTTTAATATTCCCGTAGAGTTAATAAATGATAGAAGAAAATGGTTCTCCACAGTGGGATCCATATTTATGAGTATTAGCTGTTTTTCTGGGTCATGTTTGATCAGTATCGTCTGACCTCTGGGACTTGTATATTCCGTATGTATACTGGATGTATGAATATGTACTTTTTTCTCCGTTTGCACTTATTATGTAAGTTTGGTCACAAATTCACCCCCCTATAGAGCAGGGATTACAGCTCTGTAGCAGGAGCAGGATGGGCCCTTGGCTGTCAGAAACAGCAGGGGAGCGAGGAGAAGGCAGAAGAGGTTTATCAGCGCTGCTGCCTTCTCCTCGCGGTGTGCTGTGCAGTTTAGACCTGGCATGATCGCCGGGTATCAGGGCCAGAGGAGTGCAGAGCCTGATCAGCTCTGCCCTGTACAAAGCCCCCTCAGGAGGCTGGTTTTCCCTGTAACTGGGGCTCCTTTGGATACAAAAAATTACAAAATTACAATTACAAAAAAAAAGTCTGTGCCCCCAAAGGACCTTTATGGACCTTTTGGGGACAAATTATGTGATGATATATATATATATAAATGTTTGAAAACACAATAAAAAAAATACAAATAAAAATAAAAAAAGTGGAAAATAAAAAAAGTCAGTGTCCCCCAGAGGTTTTTTAAAGACCTATTGGGGGACATACAGTGCTGCAAAAAATATATAAAAAAAAGAAAGAAAAGAACATTTTAGCAAAAACATGTAAAATAAATAAAATACAAGTAAAAGAAAACAATCAAAAGGAAAAAGTAACATAGTAACATAGTTTATGAGGCCGAAAAAAGCCCTCTGTCCATCCAGTTCGGCCTGTTATCCTGTAAGTTGATCCAGAGGAAGGTAAAAAAACCCCTGTGAGGTAGAAGCCAATTTTCCTCACATTAGGGGGAAAAATTCCTTCCCGACTCCAATCAGGCATCAGAATAACTCCCTGGATCAACGACCCCTCTCTAGTAACTATAACCTGTAATATTATTACCCTCCAGAAATACATCCAGGCCTCTCCTGATCTCTTTTAGTGAACTTACCATCACCACCTCCTCAGGCAGAGAGTTCCATAGTCTCACTGCTCTTACCGTAAAGAATCCTCTTCTATGTTTGTGTACAAACCTTCTTTCCTCCAGACGCAGAGGATTTCCCCTCGTCACAGTCACAGTCCTGGGGATAAAGAGATGATGGGAGAGATCTCTGTACTGACCTCTGATATATTTATACATAGTTATTACATCTCCCCTCAGTCGTCCCTAATTTTGATAATCTTTCTGGGTCCTGTAGTCCACCCTTTCCAGTTATTACTTTAGTTGCCCTCCTCTGAACCCTCTCCAGCTCTGCTATGTCTGCCTTGTTCACAGGAGCCCAGAACTGTACACAGTACTCCATGTGTGGTCTGACTAGTGATGTGTAAAGTGGCAGGACTATGTTCTCATCACGGACATCTATGCCTCTTTTGATGCAACCCATTATCTTATTGGCCTTGGCAGCAGCTGTCTGACGCTGGTTTCTACAGCTTAGTTTACAAAATAAAATAAAATTGTTCACTGTCCCCCAACGCTCTTTTTATGACCTCTTGGGGGACATATTATGTGGCAAAAATATAGTTTAAAAATAAATAATAAAGTGATTAATTACACTGCAGTATATTCGGGACAACTCTTCACAGGAACGCTCATTCCTGATATCTGACCTGTATAATCATGCCGCTGATCAGCTGATAAACAAGGAATCGCTTGTTTGGCGGCTGATTTGCATATTTTATCAGATAATCGTCAGCACATCTCCCTGTGTAATCAGGAATGGGCTACTCATAACAGAACTGAATAAAGAAGAAATGACGAGCACTGATGAACTTTTTTTTTTTTTTTTTGCGGCCCCTTGAAATAGTGCAATGTGACAATAATGAGGCCCCCAGAGCAAATAGAGGTTGTGCACCCCTGTCATAGAGGATCCTTGTATGGACAAATACACCGGGTCCGTTAAATGTTATTCCCTGTTGTTTGGCAATTGTTAGGTAGGTAAGTCCTATACTGCCTATATTCTATAAGTAGTCAGGTTAAAAGGGTTGTGTCCTCTCATACATTGGTGGCTGTAGCTGTTCCCACCTTTGGGACCTGATCCTATCTCCAGAATGGGCCCCCCAAAGTGAAGGTTTCAGCTTTTTTTGGCCGATTTTCTCTCCTTTCGCTTCTTTAGGAGTTCCGAAACAGCTGACTGCGCTCATTCAGCTATTTTCGGAAGTCCTATATAAGTGAATGGAGTGCACACGTGCGATCTTATTAAAATTCAGGGGTCCATTCTGGAGATAACAGTGGGTCCCACAGGTGAGTAAATGGAGAGCACACCGCACAAGAGTGGCCGCCTCTCCATTCCAGCTCTATGGCCAGAAATAGCTGAGCCAGTGCTCCCATAGAGGTAAATGGAGGGCGGCCATGCTTTCCTTCACTTTGGGGGCTCGTTCTGGAGGAGTGGTTCCCACAGGTGACACTGGTGGCATATATTGTAAGCTCTTGCGGGCAGGGCCCTCACTCCTAGTGTTTCAGTTGTAAATTAGCCAGTCATTTTTGTATTGTACGTGAAGGGGCCCGCCGGATCCGTAGTGATAATACAACCTTGTGGATCCGTAAAGAACGGATCCGGTTGTATTATCTTTAACATCTTTTAAACGGATCCGGAATTAACTCCATTGAAAGTCAATGGAGGACGGATCCGTTTACCATTGTGTCACACCAAACGGATCCATCCCCATTGACTTGCATTGGGGGTCATGACGGATCCGTCTTGGTGCGGATTCCTGGACCGGAGAGCAAACCGCAGCATGTTTGTGTGTGAAATCAAAACGGAAAAAAACGGATCCGTCACTAAATACAGTGAATGGGTCACAATGGGTGACAGATCTGTTTTTTTAGGCTCCTAAAAAAAACGGATCCGTCACCATTGACTTACATTGTTTTCAGTGACTGATCCTTTTTTTTCCGTTTTTATGACTGGACACAAAACCGCAGCTTGCAGCATTTTGGTGTCCGGTCAAAAAACGGAATGCTGCCGGAAGGGAAGACGTCCTGATGCATCCTGAACAGACCTCTTTCCATTCAGAATGCATGAGGACTAAGGCCTCTTTCACACACACGTTGTTTTTGCGGGCTCCGATCCTCATTTTTCACATGAAAAATGCGGACCCATTCATTTCTATGGGGCCGCAAAAATTGCGGACAACACACCGTGTGCTGTCCGTATCCGTTGCTCCGTTCCGTAGCCCGCAATAAAAAATAGAGCATGTCCTATTCTTGTCCATATTACGGACAAGAATAGTATTGTTCTTTTAGGGGCCAGCTGTTCCGTTACGCAAAATAGGGAATGCACACGGATGCCATCCGTTGTTTTTGCGGACCGCAAAACACAACGTTCATGTGAAAGAGGCCTAAACGGAAACATTTTTTCCGATAATTAGATCCTCTGCCGGATCTCAATACTGGGAAACCACAACACAAGTGTGAAAGATGCCTTAGTATAAAGGTCTTTTTTTTCCAGCTTTAGGCCATATTTAAATGGACGATTTTTCTGCGCTGCAGCTCAAAGTGTTTTTTTTGTTTGTTTGTTTTTTGCATTTAATTGATAGTTTAAGTGGCATAACAAAAATGCAGAATATTCATTCTTGGCGTGAACTCTGCGTGGAAATTCCCATTGAAATCAGTGGGAGGTGTAAAAAAAATACTTCAAAATCTGCCAAAATCCGCACCAAATTTAAAAAAATAAATAACGTTTTAAAGCAACATAAACAAAACATGCTAAAAAATGTGTCATATTTTTATGCAGATTCCGCAGTTTTCATTTTCAGCGGTTTATTACTACTGTGTACCCTGCAGTTTGTCTAGTTTTCATGGCAGTTTTTGCTGTTGTTTTATGAGACAAAGCCAAAATTATATATAAAATAAATAAAAGTGTAATGGAAAGACTGTTACTTCCCCTCTCTTATGTATCCGCTTCTGACTTTCACTGTAAAAACTGCATCATAAACTGCCCGTGTGATTCCAGCCTTGTAATTCCACTCTGCACCAGGTGGGGGCAATAAAGCTCCATCTATCTTACATTTGGCCAATTTTACAGTTTTTTGCAGTTCTTTTATAAAGATCAGGATGTTCTTCTTATGCTGTCATTTCCTGAAATTTTTCCTGTAGGAATTCGTAGGAACTAAAAAAAAAATAAATAAAAGAAAAATTCCTTGATTGACGAGTTACAAAAGAAAGAAAAGAAAAGCTGTTAAAAAAGCCACAAAATGTTAACGCCACTCGATGCCAAGTGGGGGCAATAAAGCTCCATCTATTGTGTTGAGATGAAAGATGCAAGATTCATGGCATTTTCTGGATGTATTTTTCAATTTTTTTTTAACTGCCGCTGTTAGATCTTGAAATATGAAAGAGCTACAAACAATGCATTTTTAGAAGAAAATAAAAAATAAATCATTGTAAAAACTGAATGAATCCTAAGGATATCTGCACACAGTGCTCATTATTTACGGATTTTCTGTGTGGATTTTCACGTGGAAAATCCTCTGCGTACCTTGTACCATCTACGTAAATAGGATTTTCTACGTAGGCGTGGAAATTTTTGTCTCAAAAATTTTTGTTTTTGCAGATTTTCAGTTTTTGTGTTTCAGTGCAGGTTTCACCCTTTGACAAAATCTGCAAGTAACACACGTGGACCTTGGTGTGGAAATGGTGTGGACCTTGGTGTAGTCTGTTAAGTTTGCAGAGGGATCGAATGTTTCCTACGTGGCTAAGTTGGACGCTACAAAGCCATGTTCACATGCAGCACATTTGCTGCAGGAGCTTCTGTGATGTCCCATACTTCTGAACTGAGCGGGTAGGAACCCATTCAGATACGTAAAACAGATCTCAGGCTGCCAGTACCAGGATGTAGCGCTTCTTTATGGTGGGAGGTTTGTTGTACGCCATAGGCAGCTTGAAGGGAGGTGGATGGCGTGCATCTAAATGAAATACGGTACCGGACAGGCCAGGGTAGGAGACGGGGCGGTGGCTTGAAATTTGGAGAAAATTATGCAAATATCTTCTCATATATTGGGTCCATTTGCGTCGTGCTCAAGACATAGGGCTCACTGAGGAACAAACCCAGACCAGCTTCCACAGACAAAGCCCCACCATGTGCCAGGGGTAGGACAGTCAGAATGTAGATTATTACAGAACCAAGAGGCCACCTGTAACATGAAGAGGTAAAGGGTCACTTTTCACTAAATAGATAGATAGATAGATAGATAGATAGATAGAGTAAAATTAAAAAAAAAAAAAATTAAAAAAACACTGATAAATAATAAGGTGGAATAAAATTATCATTTTTAAGGTGAGAGTGCTGCCTGACCTTTTTTTTTATTTAGATAGATAGATAGATAGATAGATACTAGATAGATAGATAGATAGATAGATAGATATGAGATAGATAGATACTAGATAGATAGATAGATAGATAGATAGATAGATAGATAGATAGATAGATAGATAGATAGATATGAGATAGATAAGTAGATAGATACTGTAGATAGATAGATAGATGTAAGGTGGAATAAAATTATCATTTTTTAAGGTGAGAGTGCTGCCTTTTTGATTTAGGCTACTTTCACACTAGCGTTAGCACGGATCCGGCACCTAAAGGGTGCCGACGGATCCGTGCTAACGCTATACATGTGTGGAGCCGGAGCAGCGCTCCGGCCCCACACATGACACACATTAAAACAACACACAGACTACATACAAACAAACATACAGACATACATACAAACATACAGACATACATACATATATACTCACATACTCCCGGGACGCCGGCAGAACGTCTTCACGCGCCTCCTGCGCGCAGTGATGACGATTCCCCACAGCGCCCTCTGCTGGGCGCAGTGGGGAAACGTCATCGCAGCGTGCAGGAGGCGCGTGAAGACCTGCTGCCGGCGTCCCGGGAGTACGTGAGTATGTATGTATGTCTGTATGTTTGTATGTATGTCTGTATGTTTGTTTGTATGTAGTCTGTGTGTATGTATGCCGGATCCGGAATGACCCCCCATTGGAAATCAATGGAGGACAGATCCGGATTACTGGTGTGTCCACACCAAACGGATCCGTCCCCATTGACTTCCATTGGGGGTCATTCCGGATCCGTCTTGGTGCGGATGCCTGGACCGGAGAGCAAACCGCAGCATGCTGCGGTTTGCTCTCCGGTCTGAAGATGGAACGGAATGCTTTCAGGAGCATTCCGTTGTCTTCAGTTCAGTTTTGTCCCCATTGACAATGAATGGGGACAAAACTGAAGCGTTTTTTTCCGGTATTGAGCCCCTTTGACGGAACTCAATACCGGAATTTAAAAACGCTAGTGTGAAAGTAGCCTTAGATAGATATGAGACAGATAGATATGGATATGAGATAGATAGATAAATAGATAGATATGAGATAGATAGATAGATAGATAGATAGATAGATAGATAGATAGATAGATAGGAGATAGATAGATATGAGATAGATAGATAGATAGATAGATAGATAGATAGATAGATAGATAGATAGGAGATAGATAGATATGAGATAGATAGATAGGAGATAGATAGATAGATAGGAGATAGATAGATAGGAGATAGATAGGAGATAGATAGATAGGAGATAGATAGATAGATAGATAGATAGATAGATAGATAGATAGATAGATAGATATGAGATAGATAGATAGAACATAGATAGATTGTGATAGATATGAGATAGATAAGTACATAGATACTGTAGATAGATAGATAGATAGATAGATAGATAGATAGATAGATAGATAGATAGATAGATCAATAATAAGGTGGAATAATTATCATTTTTTTAAGATGAGAGTGCTGCCTGACCTTTTTTTGATTTAGATAGATAGATATTAGATAGATAGATAGATATTAGATAGATATGAGATAGATAGATATGAGATAGATAGATAGATAGATAGATAGATATGTTTCCCCGAAAATAAGACCTATCCCGATAATAAGCCCTAGCACTATTTTGCCCTGTTTTTGGAGTAGTCTTAAAATATAAGCCCTACTCCAAAAATAAGCCCTAGGTACATTGAGGATACACTGAGAATAGGGTTATGGTCCGGGCCTGGGGGGGGCGCTGCCTGTAAGTGATTTAGGCTACTTTCACACTAGCGTTAGCACGGATCCGGCACCTAAAGGGTGCCGACGGATCCGTGCTAACGCTATACATGTGTGGAGCCGGAGCAGCGCTCCGGCCCCACACATGACACACATTAAAACAACACACAGACTACATACAAACAAACATACAGACATACATACAAACATACAGACATACATACATACTCACATACTCCCGGGACGCCGGCAGAACGTCTTCACGCGCCTCCTGCGCGCAGTGATGACGATTCCCCACAGCGCCCTCTGCTGGGCGCAGTGGGGAAACGTCATCGCAGCGTGCAGGAGGCGCGTGAAGACCTGCTGCCGGCGTCCCGGGAGTACGTGAGTATGTATGTATGTCTGTATGTTTGTATGTATGTCTGTATGTTTGTTTGTATGTAGTCTGTGTGTATGTATGCCGGATCCGGAATGACCCCCCATTGGAAATCAATGGAGGACAGATCCGGATTACTGGTGTGTCCACACCAAACGGATCCGTCCCCATTGACTTCCATTGGGGGTCATTCCGGATCCGTCTTGGTGCGGATGCCTGGACCGGAGAGCAAACCGCAGCATGCTGCGGTTTGCTCTCCGGTCTGAAGATGGAACGGAATGCTTTCAGGAGCATTCCGTTGTCTTCAGTTCAGTTTTGTCCCCATTGACAATGAATGGGGACAAAACTGAAGCGTTTTTTTCCGGTATTGAGCCCCTTTGACGGAACTCAATACCGGAATTTAAAAACGCTAGTGTGAAAGTAGCCTTAGATAGATATGAGACAGATAGATATGGATATGAGATAGATAGATAAATAGATAGATATGAGATAGATAGATAGATAGATAGATAGATAGATAGATAGGAGATAGATAGATAGGAGATAGATAGATATGAGATAGATAGATAGATAGATAGATAGATAGATAGATAGATAGGAGATAGATAGATATGAGATAGATAGATAGGAGATAGATAGATAGATAGGAGATAGATAGATAGGAGATAGATAGGAGATAGATAGATAGGAGATAGATAGATAGATAGATAGATAGATAGATAGATAGATATGAGATAGATAGATAGAACATAGATAGATTGTGATAGATATGAGATAGATAAGTACATAGATACTGTAGATAGATAGATAGATAGATAGATAGATAGATAGATAGATAGATAGATCAATAATAAGGTGGAATAATTATAATTTTTTTAAGATGAGAGTGCTGCCTGACCTTTTTTTGATTTAGATAGATAGATATTAGATAGATAGATAGATATTAGATAGATATGAGATAGATAGATATGAGATAGATAGATAGATAGATAGATAGATAGATAGATAGATAGATAGATATGTTTCCCCGAAAATAAGACCTATCCCGATAATAAGCCCTAGCACTATTTTGCCCTGTTTTTGGAGTAGTCTTAAAATATAAGCCCTACTCCAAAAATAAGCCCTAGGTACATTGAGGATACACTGAGAATAGGGTTATGGTCCGGGCCTGGGGGGGGCGCTGCCTGTAAGTGATTTTAATGGCCAGTCAGGGCCTCTCTGCTGGTGGCGCTACCTGCGCAATGCTGTGTACTATAATACGCAGCGCTGCACAGTTAGTTACCGATACACACCCCTATACCCATACCTTATCCAGCGCTGCAGGACGTCTCCCCTGTGATGATCCTGCGAGACGTGACTTCAGTGCTGGGTCTCGCAGGATCACACTGGTTGACGGGATGACAGAATTGGGTGAGAAGAAGAAGTCCGGAGCGGAGTGTAGGTAAGTATATTTTTTGTCTGTGTGTGCACAGGGGCCCAGGGGCAAAAAATGACATAACAGTATATATTCAGTGGGGGCAAAAATGAAATATATGTTCAGTGGGGGCAAAAATAAGACCTACCCCGATAATAAGCCCTAACCCTTTTTTCAGAGAAAAAAAAAGAAATAAGACCCTGTCTTATTTTCGGGGAAACACGGTAGATAGATAGATAGATAGATAGATAGATAGATAGATAGGCTCTTACCACCACCAAGCCTGGCTGAGCCTCAGGGCCCAGAGCAAACCCTGTGCCCTCCAACCGAGTGTCAGCTGCCTGTCCAACCATAACCCCCAACATGCCCTGAACAAAGCACAAATAAAGGGGGTCACAGAGAGCTGCAAGGAGCGATACATAGAGGAATGGAGAAGAGAAATAGACACCAACCAGAAACTCACCATCTACCAATCATTGCAAAGGGACTACACCATGGCGCCCTACCTGGAGAGGATACCCCACCACAAACATAGACAGACCCTGAGCCTGTACAGACTGAGCGCCCACAGCCTGGAGATGGAGACGGGGCGGCACAGGCAGACATACAAGCCGCTGGAGAGCAGACAGTGCCAGCACTGCGAGCAGGGGGCCCTGGAAGACGAGGCCCACTTCCTGCTACACTGCAGCAAATACTCACCCATGAGGGCCAAGTACTTCCAGAGACTCTCCACTCACATACCGGACTTCACCTCCATAGATGAGCGGAGAAAACTCCACATCCTACTGCGAGAAGAGGAGTCCACTGTGGAGATTGCTGCCCAATATGTCTCCACCTGCCACCGACTAAGAGGAAGATGAGACACCATGGACTATTATACCCCTATACTGCCCCTACACCATGGACTATTATACCCCTATACTGCCCCTACACCATGGACTATTATACCCCTATACTGTCCCTACACCATGGACTATTATACCCCTATACTGCCCCTACACCATGGACTATTATACCCCTATACTGCCCCTACACCATGGACTATTATACCCCTATACTGCCCTTACACCATGGACTATTATACCGCTATACTGCCCCTTTAACCCAACATCCACCCCCCAATTCCCACATCAAACCCCCCTCCACAATACCTATTATTTCTTTTTGCTTTGGCAGTGCTGAATGTTTTACTTGGACATGCCAATAAAGCTTTATTGAATTGAATTGATAGATAGATAGATAGATAGATAGATAGGAGATAGATCGATAGATAAATATGAGATAGATGATAGATAGATATAAGATAGATAGATAGATAGATAGATAGATAGATATAAGATAGATAGATATGAGATAGATAGATAGATATGAGATAGATAGATAGATAGATAGATAGATAGATAGATAGATAGATAGATAGATAGATAGATAGATTTTTACTAGATTTTACTGGCCTCCTCTGGGAATTTAGCACTCCTGTTCACACTGGTGCAGCTTCTGACCAGGTATGATGTTCTCCTGATATGGGCCTGCTGGTTTGTGTAGGATGCAGGTCAGTGTTAGTGTAGGACTCATCCGATTGGAAGCCACCTTGATCGTTGGTGGATGAGCCCGACATATTTATGATCATTTATATGCGCTAAGAGCTTCCACTTTATATACTACATAGCAGTTATGCTTTTTTACTTCTTCATATGTTCATTTCATGTTCATTTTATGTCTCATGGCTTATCTAGTGCTGCTGCCATTTTCTGCTTAGTATTTAATTAGCCAGCAGATAGCTTGCACCTGACTCTCACCTGTAGGAGGTGCTGTCCGTTTTTTGCAATTAATTAATTATAGATAGGAGATAGATAGATAGATAGATAGATAGATAGATAGATAGATAGATAGATAGATACATAGATATGAGATAGATCCTGTAAAAGGATTGGGCAGAGTAAGGCTTTTATGACATGTGCACATAATCATACATATCATCATGAACAAGCCTTCATAGTAGAGCTTGTTAGTGATGATCTGGCAGTATAATTCTGCCGCCAATTACCCGATGAACAAGCAAACGCTCGATTATTGGGCAATTAGAATCTTTCAGCAGGTTTAAAAATCATTGTTTGCCGGCGGCAGATTGTGCCGTGTAATCATGACCTGCTGCTGGGGACGGACAATGGCATTAGAGATCACTCCCCATACTGAGGAGGAGATCCCTGCATGTAATAGCAGCAGTCTCCTCCGCTAATGAAATGGGAACTGTCGGGAAAGAACTCTTCCTTCCCAACAATTGCCTGCCTCATTTGCATGTGAAATATGAGCCTAACACTGTCCTAAGTCTAGAGCTATCCACCGGCCTACAAATCCGATTACCTTCTAAGTTTAGTTGTGTCCACCAGTCTACCAGTCACTATATTGTATAAAGGTCCCTTTACAGAAGCAATTATCAGGGAACAAGCCATTTATTCCCGATAATTGCCTGATACATCAGTGGAGGTGAGAGCTGCATTTACATGCTGCAATCACCATTGCTTTGTGATTGCTCATCTCCATACAGATTCCATGTATGTGGACATCAGATCCCTGTCTACACTGGACTATCTGCTGCTCAGGAATGTTGATTTTGGGTGCCGCTCCAACGATGCCTTCAGTGTTTGCTCGTTCCTGGAGTGATTGGCGGCAATCAATGTTAATGACAGTTCGGACAAACAATTGTTTCCGATAATCGGCCCGAGAATCTGCCCATGTAAAAAGGCCTTAGGTCTAGATGTGTCCACCAATCTATAATTCTTTGTACAGTCTAAAACTAGACAAAACCAGTTTCCGTACCATCTGAGAATCTACCATTTTCTGTATCTACTTAAACTTAAACTCTACTTTGTACCATCTAAAGGAAGGTTTAGACGGACCAATGAAGTGGCCAATTATCGGGAAGGAAGCGTTCCTTCCCGACAGTTGGCTGCTCGCTCAGTGAAGGAGCCCGCTACCTTTACATACCTCTCCTTCACTGTATGAGGACAAGGGATCTTCTAATGTATAGAAGAGAGTGAGGGAGCAATGGCCTGTGCAATCTGATTGGTGCAAATGAGTTCCGATGGTTGTGTTCATCCATCAGCACTTACACTGCCCGAAGATCGGACAGTGCATACCTCCCAACTGTCCCGGATCCAGCAGGACTGTCCCGGATTACAGTGGCAGTCCCGCTGTCCCAGTACGGGGGAAGGTATGTCCCAGTTTCTGTCCATAGGATGCAGAGACAATTGCCTGAATGGTGATGAAGCAGAGAGATGGCTTCGGCTAGCTGCTTCATCCATCCTCCCTCCCATCCTCCCTGCAGGATCTCCGTACCTCCAGGCGGCTCTCCACACCTTCGGTCTGGGTGGGGGGGGGAGGGATTCTGGCTGTCAGTCAGCCTTGTCACCGCCCCCTCCAGACTAAAGAAGAAGATGTCCTGCTGGTGATGCTGCTAGGAAGAAGGTAAGTATTATGGTGTTCATTTTTCTGTGAATGGCACAAGGTGGGCATATTATTGGGGGACAATATATTACTGGGGGCACAATGTGGACATGTTACTGGGGGCACAACATTACTGGGAGCACAAATGTGTGCATATTACTGGGGGCACAACATAAACTGCAGAGCACAATGTGGGAATATTACTGGGGGACATTGCATTACTAGGGGCACAATGTGGACAAGTTCCTGGGGGCACAACATTACTAGGGGCACAATGTGGACAAGTTACTGGGGGCACAACATTACTGGGAAGCATCAATGTGGGCATATTACTGGGGGCACAACATAAACTGCAGAGCACAATGTGGACAAGTTACTGGGGGCACAACATTACTGGGGGCACAATGTGGACAAGTTACTGGGGGCACAACATTACTGGGGGGCACAAATGTGGACATATTACTGGGGGCACAACATTACTGGGGGCACAATGTGGACAAGTTACTGGGAGCACAACATTACTGGGGGAACAATGTGGACAAGTTACTGGGGGCACAACATTACTGGGGAGCACAAATGTGGGCATATTACTGGGGTCACAACATAAACTGCAGAGCACAATGTGGGCACATTAGTGGGGGAACAACATTACTGGGGAGCACAATGTGGGCGTATTACAAGGGCAATTACAAAATTGAAGAACCCCATTTGAGGGTTCGTATTACAGGGGGCCACAATGTGGGCATATTTCAGGGGGGCACAATGAGGGCATATTACTGGGGGGCACAATGTGGGCATATTACTGGGGGCACAGCTGGTCATATTACTGGGGGCACATAACTGGGGAATAATTACTATGTGAGGCAGTAAGGGGACTGGGTGGGATTACGTGTATAGTTATGTTTTGGGCGGAGTTAGAGGCGTGGCCCAGTGGCAAAAAAATTTGCAACGGCACGCTTTGCGCACCACACAATTTGACCGTCTTTGTCCGTTTCCAAAGTTGGGAGGTATGGACAGTGTAATACCACCATTAGCCTAGATGTCTCAACTTATCTATGAAGATCTGTAGCATGTAAGTCTTCATGCGTTCACCAGTCTACAAGTCTCTGTACTGTCCAAGTCTAGGTGTTTCCACCAATTTTAGTACTTATTATACTGCCCAATGTTAAGGCAGTCAAGTGTCGATGGATGAACACATGAATAAGGCCTTTAGATGGTAGAGAAGTTGATACATCCAGAGGTACAGTGGCAGACCATGTGACTGATGTGGGGCCCAGGGCAAGAGGGGGCCCAGTTGGGATTACCTCCTCTTCTACTGGGGGAGAAAACCTGGTCAGGACTCTACCCTCTAAAGGAACAACTTTTAGCAAATGAGGCAGTGGAAAAAAGGGTCATTGAAAGGGGTTTAGGCAGAAACCTTCTGTCCTGTGTGGGGGGCCTGGTTTGATCCTTGCTATGGGGCGCTTACTTCTCTATGTACGCCGAAGGGGTGCAGAGGTCTGCTAGTTTATTGGTTGATCAGCTGCTGGATTATATGGGACAATTATCGGGAATGAGTGTTTCATATGGATCCTCGTTCCCGATAATTGGCCCAAAATGATGCTGTCTGGTATGGAAGTTGATAGATTTGGGGATACATCCAGAGGTCAGCTCTTTCATCGGCTGATTGGCTGCTGAATTACACGGGCCAATTATCGAAGAAGGGAACAAGCGTTGGTATGAACACTTACATCTGATAATTGGCCAAAAAATTGAGAAGTTAGATAGATTTGTGGATAGGTCCAGAGGTTTGCTCGTTCATGGCTGATCAGCTGCTTGATTCTACAGGGACAATTATCGGGAACAAGCATTCGTATGAATACTTGTATCTGATAATGGCCCAAAAATCATGCGGTCTACTAGGGCCTTTAATCACCAATCAATGTCTGTTTCATTTAAAGGGCATCTGTCAGCAGTTTTGTACCTATGACACTGGCTGACCTGTGGCATGTGCGCTCGGCAGCTGAAGACATCTGTGTTGGTCCCATGTTCATATGTGTCCGAATTGCTGAGAAAAAATATGTTTTAATATATGCAAATGAGCCTCTAGGAGCAATGGGGGCGTTACCATTACACCTAGAGGCTCTGCTCTTTCTGTAACTACCGCGCCCTCTCCGCTTTGATTGATAGGGCCAGATGTCATCATGTTTTTACTGCCTGGCCCTGTCAATTGAAGTGCAGAGGGTGCGGCAGTTGCAGAGAGAGCGGAGTCTCTAGGTGTAATGGCAACGCCTCCGTTGCTCCAAGAGGCTCATTTGCATATATTAAAACATCATTTTTCTCAGCAATACGTGCACATATTAAAATGGGACCAACACAGATGTCTTCAGCTGCCAAGCACACATGCAACAGGTCAGCCAGTGTCATAGGTACAAAACTGCTGACAGATGCCCTTTAAGTCTGATTGTGTCCACTGAGGCTCCAATCTCTGTGCAGTATGACGGCCCAACACTCAGCAGCCAAGCATTTAAGTGCTGTGAATGGGAGAAGGGAAACAGTAGCTCCAGAAACCTTATCCCCCAAAAACAAAGGGATTGGGTATCTTGGGGGAGAGTCAGGAGGCCCCCCAGACACATCAGATGGTTGCCCGATCCCCTTAAAGCCTAGAGTATATTACCAGCTTCAGACCTGTCTCTGGTGTTTGCCGTGGACATATTTAGACTGTTAATATTTCTCACTTGTAAACATTGTTCTGAGATGGAATTTGCTCGGCAGGGTCCAAGGATCCTATTTGTACCAGTCCGCGCACGCTCTCTGCACCATGAGCAGCATTGATTTTTCTCCTCTCTATCTGGAAAGCTGGTGTTATTTTTTGTTAATGGATTGACTGCAGAGAGGTTATCTTAATCGCTAAAAAATGGCTTTTACTGCGGCTTTCATGTCACTTTATAAGCAATGCTTGAAGACCGTATGGGCAGTAATAGGTGCCATTGATGGGACACTTAATGATGAGCCACAAGAAGAAAATAATGATCTCAATAAGTAACATCGCACATCCCGAGTGGACATAATGTAACCGAACCAAAGTATCTCCTAAACAGGTGCAATCACTGGAGCCGCACAGTAACGTAGACCATACATCAGAGTTATAAAACCCTATCACATGAAACCTACTCACAGTAATCCATGAATGCAATATTATAGCAGTTATATTCTTGTACATAAGCGCAGTATTATAGTAGTTATATTCTTGTACATAGGAGGTAGTATTATAGTAGTTATATTCTTGTACATAGGAGCAGTATTATAGTAGTTATATTCTTGTACATAGGAGCAGTATTATAGTAGTTATATTCCTGTACATAGGAGCAGTATTATAGTAGTTATATTCTTGTACATAGGAGCAGTATTATAGTAGTTATATTCTTGTACATAGGAGCAGTATTATAGTAGTTATATTCTTGTACATAGGAGGCAGTATTATAGTAGTTATATTCTTGTATATAGGAACAGTATTATAGTAGTTATATTCTTGTATATAGGAACAGTATTATAGTAGTTATATTCCTGTACATAGGAGCAGTATTATAGTAGTTATATTCTTGTACATAGGAGCAGTATTATAGTAGTTATATTCCTGTACATAGGAGCAGTATTATAGTAGTTATATTCTTGTACATAGGAGCAGTATTATAGTAGTTATATTCCTGTACATAGGAGCAGTATTATAGTAGTTATATTCTTGTACATAGGAGCAGTATTATAGTAGTTATATTCTTGTACATAGGAGCAGTATTATAGTAGTTATATTCTTGTACATAGGAGCAGTATTATAGTAGTTATATTCTTGTACATAGGAGCAGTATTATAGTAGTTATATTCTTGTACATAGGAGCAGTATTATAGTAGTTATATTCTTGTACATAGGAGGCAGTATTATAGTAGTTATATTCTTGTACATAGGAGCAGTATTATAGTAGTTATATTCTTGTACATAGGAGGCAGTATTATAGTAGTTATATTCTTGTACATAGGAGCAGTATTATACTAGTTATATTCTTGTACATAGGAGCAGTATTATAGTAGTTATATTCTTGTACATAGGAGCAGTATTATAGTAGTTATATTCTTGAACATAGGAACAGTGTTATAGTAGTTATATTCTTATACATAGGAGCAGTATTATAGTAGTTATATTATTGTACATAGGAGCAGTATTATAGTAGTTATATTCCTGTACATAGGAGCAGTATTATAGTAGTTATATTCTTGTACATAGGAGCAGTATTATAGTAGTTATATTCTTATACATAGGAGCAGTATTATAGTAGTTATATTATTGTACATAGGAGCAGTATTATAGTAGTTATATTCCTGTACATAGGAGCAGTATTATAGTAGTTATATTCTTGTACATAGGAGCAGTATTATAGTAGTTATATTCTTGTACATAGGAGGCAGTATTATAGTAGTTATATTCTTGTACATAGGAGCAGTATTATAGTAGTTATAGTCTTGTACATAGGAGCAGTATTATAGTAGTTATATTCTTGTACATACGAGCAGTATTATAGTAGTTATATTATTGTACATAGGAGCAGTATTATAGTAGTTATACTCTTGTACATAGGAGCAGTATTATAGTAGTTATATTCTTGTACATAGGAGCAGTATTATAGTAGTTATATTCTTGTACATAGGAGCAGTATTATAGTAGTTATATTCTTGTACATAGGAGCAGTATTATAGTAGTTATATTCTTGCACATAGGAGGCAGTATTATAGTAGTTATATTCTTGTACATAGAAGCAGTATTATAGTAGTTATATTCTTGTACATAGGAGCAGTATTATAGTAGTTATATTCTTGTACTTAGGAGCAGTATTATAGTAGTTATATTCTTGTACATAGGAGCAGTATTATAGTAGTTATATTCTTATACATAGGAGGCAGTATTATAGTAGTTATATTCTTGTACATAGTAGCAGTATTATAGTAGTTATATTCTTGTACATAGGAGCAGTATTATAGTAGTTATATTCTTGTACATAGGAGCAGTATTATAGTAGTTATATTCTTGTACATAGGAGCAGTATTATAGTAGGTATATTCTTGTACACAGGAGCAGTATTATAGTAGTTATATTCTTGTACATAGGAGCAGTATTATAGTAGGTATATTCTTGTACACAGGAGCAGTATTATAGTAGTTATATTCTTGTAGATAGGAGCAGTATTATACTAGTTATATCCTTGTACATAGGAGCAGTATTAAAGTAGTTATATTCCTGTACATAGGAGCAGTATTATAGTAGTTATATTCTTGTACATAGGAGCAGTATTATAGTAGTTATATTCTTGTACATAAGAGCAGCATTATAGCAGTTATATTCTTGTACATAGGAGCAGTATTATAGTAGTTATATTCTTGTACATAGGAGCAGTATTATAGTAGTAATATTCTTGTACATAGGAGGCAGTATTATAGCTGTTATATTCTTGTACATAGGAACAGTATTGTAGTAGTTATATTCTTGTACATAGGAGGCAGTATTATACTAGTTATATTCTTGTACATAGGAGCAGTATTATAGTAGTAATATTCTTGTACATAGGAGGCAGTATTATAGTTGTTATATTCTTGTACATAGGAACAGTATTGTAGTAGTTATATTCTTGTACATAGGAGGCAGTATTATAGTAGTTATATTCTTGTACATAGGAGCAGTATTATATTAGTTGTATTCTTGTACATAGGAGGCAGTATTATAGTAGTTGTATTCTTGTACATAGGAGCAGTATTATAGTAGTTATATTCTTTTACATAGGAGGCAGTATTATAGTAGTTATATTCTTGTACATAGGAGCAGTATTATAGTAGTTATATTCTTGTACATAGGAGCAGTATTATACTAGTTATAGTCTTGTACATAGGAGCAGTATTAAAGTAGTTATATTCCTGTACATAGGAGCAGTATTATAGTAGTTATATACTTGTATATATGAGCAGTATTATAGTAGTTATATTCTTGTATATAGGAGCAGTATAATAGTAGTTATTTTCTTGTACATAGGAGCAGTATTATAGTTGTTATATTCTTGTATATAGGAGCAGTATTATAGTAGTTATATTCTTTTACATAGGAGCAGTATTATAGTAGTTATAGTCTTGTACATAGGAGCAGTATTATAGTAGTTATATTCTTGTATGTAGGAGGCAGTATTATGGTAGTTATATTTTAGCACACAGTAATTGAGGAATACCTCATTGACACATAATTGCACATAAACCTCTTGGACCTTTTTGAATAAACATCTGTACATATGATTCAGCTCTGGTCATAATTTCTTTACTATAACATGGTATTCTGTACTGTACAATGTACATCTGTTATGTATCGCAGACAGTCTGCCATGTGCTGGGATGGATCAGACTGAGCTGCCGCTATTGTTATTCACATTGTTCTTTGGAGACAATATATGTATAAGAACTGAGAATCTAAATCTTATGTCAAATTTAGCCGAGTCACTTTTTCCAATGAGCGGGAACGCCGCCGCAGTTGTTGCCATTCTCGGGTGACTTGGCGCTGGAGACCCAAACAGTTTTACGAATGTGTTTCAGAGGGAACTTTAAAGATCATTACATTTTTAATAAATCATCTTGCTTAGACAACTGGCGTATGAAGATCATGACGAGGACGACTTCCCATTGCCTGGGAGATCGTGACAAATCCCAGTTCAGCTCAACGCTCTCACCATCACAGATTACTCTGTGAATACATTTCAATTTAGCAAATCCGATTTGTATGGGAAATGTAGAAACAATGTTTCGAACGCGTCCACCAGAGACTTCACGAGACTGTCAAAGCGTTGGGTCATTAATCACTCCTTCCTTCTCCCAGCTGGACGTGTTGTAATGTTCACAAGACGAGAAGCGAGAGAGGAGAATTTATATGATGATCGTATGACACTATTGTTTCGAGAAGGGAACTTTCGTTCAAAAACTTCCTATGGCGCCGGGACGGATGCAGGATAGATGGAACCGGTTAATACAGCAAAGTCATTTGGCAGGTCGTTAGGTGACAAGTTCAGCAGAAAGTGAGCAAACAGGATCAATGGGCCTGGAACAGGATACAGCGGCCAAATCACCTAGATATGGATGAAGGAGAGATCCTGGCACGGGTTCCACCATTAGGTCGTAGTACATAAAAAAGTAATAATTCAATAAAAGTGGATTTCATCTGATATTAACCCCTTAAGGCCGATCTTGAGCAATTCTTTTTGTTTTTGTTTTGTTTTAATTTTGAGTCATAACATTTTTTTATATGACTTGTTTTTATTTGTTTTTTGGGGGGAATGGTACTTTTTTTCCATGGTACTACAGTGCTTTAAGCTTCCTGTAACTTGAATGTAACTTTTTTTTATTCTTTTTGTTTTATTTTTTCACTCATTTTTAGCCTTCTTTTCTATAGGTCATTAAGTTTACATTGGAAGCACATCTTTATCTAGTTATTTTTATACTTTACAACTTTTGCACAATAAAAAAATGTTCTTCTATCACCATATTCTACAATCAATTTTATTTTTCTATATTTTTTCCCGGTACACAAGCTTTAATTTTTAGAAGTATCAATTTAATTAATTTTATTTTATTTTATTTTTTTAAAAACAGCTTTTCTGCCATATTTGGTGAGGTCTGATTTTTTTTTTATACTTCACTGAGCTGTATAAATATAATTTAATCTTTATTATAACTTTTACACATACACTGATACCAGACTTGCCTATATATGCTTTCTTATGTTCACTGTTTTTGTACTATTAGTGTATTTTTGTCAGGGATTTTTTTTTATTTAACCTTTTTTTTAATTTTTTTATGATTTTTCATATTTTTTTTATTTTTTACTCTCTCAATAGCTTAATTCTGCTTGTGTTAAGCCCCTCGTTGCCATGAGAACCCAACAGCACCCCACGATCATCTCACAGAGGTGCTCATGTGGTGACTTGATCAAGTATGGACACTTTTAGGTTCTGCCAACTTACTTTACTGGTTGCATTGGACCTGGTGTTATTCCCTAAGGCCTCTTTCACACATCCATGAAGCTGTTCACAAAGGATTTGTGTTCTGTCCGTGTGTACATTTTTTGACCTTCATTGACCTACATTTTTTTATCTACATTTTTTTACCTCCATATTCCACGTAAAAAGCTAGGTTGAAACTTATTCCAGCGCATCTCCTACCAATGGTCTATTAATACCACTGGATGTCATCCGTGTTGTGTCGGTGGTTTTCACAGACCCATAGACTCTAATGCATGTGAGGGATGTGTAATCATGTACAAAAATAGGGCATGCTTCCATGGTATCAACATGGACCTACAGTACATGAAAAATCACTGATGTGTGAATATATGCATAATAGTCAATGGATACGTGAGCGGTCCATCACACACCCGCAATTCGCTAACATGCGAGATAGTCACCTATTGTTAACCAGAAATCGAAATCTGTGTCAAGACTAGAGATGAGCGAATCTATTCGCCACTTCATAGATTCGATGCGAATCTTGGAAATTTTTTACACCGAAGCGAATCCGAATATTTTCAGATTCGCTTCGGAAGATTCTTATTAAATCTTTGTACGCTAACGCTACGTACACATCCTATAATTTGTACGCTAATGCTACGCATCGGATAATTTGTACGCTAGTGCGTAGGTATTCACTTAAGTAGCGTACTTTTACAGTATATTCGTTCTTTGTGCGGGCCTAGACAATAATGCGGAAAAGCTTCATACGCACTTTGTACACTCAGGCGTACGTATTCACGGAAATGTTCGCAGCACACGAATACTTTTTTACGCAACTTGAACCGACGAATCTTTTTAAATATTCGGCGAATATTCGCCAAAGCGAATCTTAGAAGATTCGCTCATCTCTAGTCAAGAATGGTTGTCAAGTGTGTCATGGCTGCTCATGTTTACTTACATTTGAGAACTAAATGTTTTTTTTTCAATATTTTTACCCAATATTGGTAAAATTAATATTCACGGTGCCACATGTGGCTCCTGACTGATCTTACCTTTGCGCTTTAGCTGATGAGTTGTTCACTTTGCTTCCACGTGGTTCATAGCGTCTTCCTCATGCTCTATACAGTTGCATCTCTTTGCTGCCATCTGCTGGTCCAAACATGCACCTATGCAGTCTTTTAGATTTAAAGGGCCCGTACCCAAGATTTCTTATTGGTGATGCCACACTCAGCTTTGGCAATATATTCTGACTCAACTTACCAGTATCTAATGACCTACATTGAAGTATGCAATGAGCCTGGACAAAGAGCCTGGTTCTCCACACTAGATGCTGACCCTCTCGTGTGCCTGCCCTGACCTGTCTGCTCTCTAATTTACCCCGGTCTAATCAACTATTGCTTTGGGAGACTATTCTAGGGGGAAGTACAACCTGAGAAATAGTGTACAGCAAACTCCATACCTCCATAAGGGGATGAATAGTGTAGACACAGACGACTTTCGACTTCCACTTTAACCTTAAAGGGGTTCTCCGGCCATCCATTCAAAATGATGTAAAACGATAACAGAAATAACATATTCTGCAGCCTAATAGTCTGCTCTTTACCGATCTCCTGTAGCACCCATCACTATGCGTCCTGGGTCCCCCATCAATCTCTGCTTCCTGTTCCCTCTCGACATGGTCATGTGACCACTGCAGCCATTCACTGAAGATCACTGATGCAGCCAGCGATTCGCTGCAGCATCAGATGCCTAAGTCAAGAGGGAATAGGATATACTTTTTTTTTATTTTATATAATTGCTTCTTTTATTATTTTATATAATTTTGAGCATTCATCTTTTAATTTAAAGGGACACTAAACCCTGACAAACAAGACCAAAAAAGCGTAAACAGATAAGTCTGACTTTAACTCTTTCTGCTTGGATATCTTTTCATGCAAGAGGTTCAGGAAAAGGGCGGGGTTTAACTCATATACACGTCAATAACAGAGCACCGTGAAAGGGCTGGAAACTGCAAAACTTCTTTAAAAAACTCCCCATATGTGTGCAGGTAGGCACTGACGCTACAGAAAGTGCTACTCAGCTTTCTCGGGTGCCCGAATGTCAAGTTTGCCCATATAAGCTGGAAGGATTTCGTCCTGTCTGTCTGGGAAAATCTGACATCTATCCATGTGGGAAAGCTGGATTACAAGTCTTCAGGATCTATACATACTGTCCACTTAATGTTACCCTTACATTGTTCAAGAAATACAGCTTTTCCAGGATACTAAAAGCAAAATCTGCCCAGATATGGCACTATTTGGAGTGAAGAGGAGGATTTATCTTGGTACATTTAGTATTCTGCAGTCTATTACAGTTCCACCTAATGGTAACCCAGCTTTCCTAGGACACTGAAAGGCGAACCTGCCTAGCTATGGCACTATTAAGGAGTAAGGAGGGAAGTTTGTCTTGGTAGTTCCACTTGGTGTTAACCCAGCATTCCCAGGAACCTGAAAAGTAAACCTGCCTAAGTTTGGCACTGTTTAGGAGTGTGATTTATTTAAGTAAACTTACTATTTCACATAACGGACACATTGGTTTTCTACAATGTACATAATGCGAGCTAAATATATTCTGTGAATCTATCACATGGTATCAGGACAACATGTCCACATGTAATGTTCCTGGTTGTCCAGCAGACGGCAGTGTGTATCTACCAGAGAGAGAGAGAGAGAGAGAGATCCTTAGAATGGATTCTTGCCATTCAATTCTCCCCCTTTTAGGCAGAAGTGGGCCAGTCCTGTTTCCTACCAAAGGGAAGGGTTGCAGTTCTAGTTGATTCCAGTCTAGTCTAGAAAGTGGAACTGAAGGGGAAAGGTCCCCCTCCTGCAGCAGAAGTCTCAAAAGGGAAGCAGCTCATAGAGCACCATGACTCCTTACAGACAGAATATTGCAAAGGGGTCAACAGCCAAAGACACCCCACTCCACAGATAGAGAACAGATTGAAAGTCCAATTGCCAGAATAGAACCGAGTTTAGCACAGCAGAGACAGAAAGCAGAGTACTCAAGTTTGCCTGCCAGTTTTGTGCCAAAGGCTGCTGGAACCAAGAGCGAGCCTGAATATTGTCTGGATGCAAGTTTACTGAAGTAAAGCTGTTCAACTTTATAAAGGTCTGGACTCGATTTATTCTCTCCACCATTACTCGTCCCTTTTATTTCTTCGGAGCCAAGCCCTGGGGAGCGACAGTATCCAGGTAGGAGCACCGTGACACACACACAAGACTGTCAAGGCCGCACCACACCACTCAGCATTCCTAAAGACCTTTTTTAAACACTATGGGCCACATTAGACCCCGGTCTTAATAACCCCTATACCTGGCGGTGGATCCAGCGGAGTTATGAAAAGGCACAGGCCCGTCCCCTTCCCCGCCCACTCCACGTCCACTTTTTTAGACCTGGTGTGAGTGGGGAAAAGTTGCAGATTGAGGTACAAAGGTCCTTTGTGCCCCAATCTGCACCAGAAATACGCCTAATTAAGGCTACTTTCACACTTGCGTTTGCCGGATCCGTTTGTGAGATCCGTCCCAGGCTCTCACAAACGGTTCTGAACTGATCAGTTTTGTCCTAATGCATTCTGAATAGAAAAGGATCCGTTCAGAAATAATCAGTTTTGCTTCAGTTTGCTTCAGTTCAGTCTCCATTCCGTTTTGGAGGCGGACACTAAAACGCTGCTTGCTGCGTTTTGGTGTCCGCATGAAGAAACTGAAGCAAATGGATCCGTCATGACTCACAATGTAAGTCAATGGGCAATGTCCGACACAATAGAAAACGGATCCGTGCCACATTGACTTTCTATGGAGTTCAAGACGGATCCGTCTTTGCTATGTAAAAGATAATACAAACGGATCCTTTCAGAACGGAAGCAGACGGTTGTATTATCATGACGGATCCCTTTGTGAGAGCCTGGACGGATCTCACAAATGGATCCTGTAAACGCAAGAGTGAAAGTAGCGTTAGGCGTATTTCTGTTTAATAAATGACCCACTATATATCTATACTACATACGTACTTTAGCCTCTAGTTTACCTCCACATACTACCCAGCTTTCTGAAGCTGCTGAAAAGGCAAATCGGCACAATTATCAGTGAAGAGAGGAATTATCACTGCGTAACTGGGCAGGTTAACTATTCAGCTGTATGTACTATGACTGGTACTATGCATATACTATGACTGCCACTGTTACCCCATTTATTTTATACTTATAGTAAGAGATTCCTTCCAACAAAAATGGCCATGCTCACAGTGTAGACAAAAATCATCCAGAAAAAAACCCAGCCGCCTTCTCCTAAACTTCCTGGTTGATGTGCTCTAGTATCAGAAGGGAGAGAAAGGGGGAGAAGCCATGGCTGCAGACTGAGTGAACAAAGTACTGCTTTTCTAGTTTATTTTTCATGGTCTGTAATTGTGATATCTGATTAAACAAGAGCAAAGAACAAAATATATCAGGAGATTGTTACATTTTGTTGGTTGTTCTTTTTTCTGTGTTTAGATTCTGGGTGTATTTGCCCTTTAAGCGACCAGACAACCCCTTTAACTTAAGCCTCATAGCAGCCTTGAGGGTCTACTAGCCTGTTCAAGACTTGTGCATGCAATTCATATCGTACCATAGAAAAGTAAGAGAAATCCCAGGCAGAAACAAGTCCAGTAATTATATTTTCGTTCATATTTTTTATTAACATGTCAAATTTTACAAACCCCCTGCCCAGTTTCAGAGGGGCATTAGAGTAGGTCTATGTGCAGCCCAAATATAACATTCTCCCACCAGGCATAATCTACTCTCTTTGGCCGAAGGTCAATAATAATATATATTTGGTACTGTGTAGCTTTAAAAGGGATTAACAAGGACATCAAAAGGCCTCAGAAGCTGCAAGAAGCCATTTGTCATGCATCATTAGCACAAGACAGCGTTTTAATGTATTAATGTGGGCATTATGCTTCATGCTCATATCGCTGCTGTGAAAACCCATCTGTCTCATCCAGCTCGAGATATGCCACTTTAATGGAGCCAGCTCTCACTCCTGGCACAATACCACAACATAGATTTTCTTTTAAGAACATGCTTAAAGATAAAGCACAGGAGTCTGAAAGTCGCTCTAAATAATACTGAATATTGATGAATCTATAAAGCTGTATCAGTAAAAGGGTTATACAATCCCTATAATGACCCCCCTAATGCCCGGGCCCCTCGTATGGATTATAGTTACCCCACTCCTCAGCACCCGCATTGCTCCTCATCCCCGTATGGCCACCGCTGCATCTCCCTGTCGTGTGGATCAAAACATTTGGTAATGGGAGGAGGCAGGGGGACAGTCAATAGCAGGCCGAGCTTAGTACATAGATACATCACCATAACAAGCTAATTACATAAATACAGTACTGGAACCAAGCTTAGTACATAAATACAGCACCAGAATCAAAATCATACCTACATACAGCAGCAGAACCAAGCTATTTACTTAAAGCAGTACAAGAACCAAGCTCAGTACTTAGATACAGCACCAAAACCAAGCCCAGTACTTAGATACAGCACCAGAACCAAGCTCAGTACTTAGATACAGCACCACAACAAGCTCATTACATAAATACAGTGCTGGAACCAGGCTCAGTTCATATATATACAGCACCAGAACTAAGATCATACCTACATACAGCAACAGAACCAAGGTCATTACATAAATACAGTACCAGAACCAGGCTCAGTACATATATACAGCACCACAACCAAACTCATATATAAATACAGCAACGGAACCAAGCTCATATTATAAATAAAGCACCAGAACCAAGCTTAGTGCATAAATACAGCACCAGAACCAAGCTTACTATATTAATACAGCACCAGAATCAAGCTCAGTACATAAATACAGAACCAAGCTCATTACATATATACAGACCTAGAACCAAGTTTAGTACGTAAATATAGCATCAGAGCCACACATGGTATATATATACATCACCAGAACCAAGCTCAGGACATAAATACAGCACCAGAACCATCCTAAGTACATAAACACATCACCAGAGCCACGCAGGGTACATACATACAGCACAGAACCCAAACACAGTATATATATCCAGCCCCAGCTCAAAAACAGCTCAATACAGATACTATTTGCATAGTCAGGTTACCTCCTGCCATATAAGTTTTTACAGTGTGAAACTACAGCCCTCAGTATGGACTGAACAGTTGTAAAGGCATGCTTTTCACAAAAGAGATGCTACCATTCATCATCTGACGTAGATCATACAAAGGGCTACAGCACTGTTCAAATACAGAATAATTTATATTTAGTGACTTGCAGGTGACATGTTCCCTGAAGTTATTCTCGTTCCTTCAGACTACCATGATGACTTCTCCCAGCCATGACTCACTCATCTCTGCTGCTGTCTTCAGATTCTCACTTTACCAATACATCCGCACCTTATATACAATGGGGAAAAAAAGTATTTAGTTAGCCACCAATTGTGCAAGTTCTCCCACTTAAAAAGATGAGGTCGGCCTGTAATTGACATCATAGGTAGACCTCAACTATGAGAGACAACATGAGAAAACAAATCCAGAAAATCACATTGTCTGATTTTTAAAGAATTTATTTGCAAATTATGGTGGAAAATAAGTATTTGGTCACCTACAAACAAGAAGATTTCTGTCTCTCACAGACCTGTAACTTCTTCTTTAAGAGGCTCCTCTGTCCTCCACTCATTACCTGTAGTAATGGCACCTGTTTGTTATCAGTATAAAAGACACCTGTCCACAACCTCAAACAGTCACACTCCAAACTCCACTATGGTGAAGACACCAGAAACAAAATTGCAGACCTGCACCAGGCTGGGAAGACTGAATCTGCAATAGGCAAGCAGCTTGGTGTGAAGAAATCAACTGTGGGAGCAATAATTAGAAAATGGAAGACATACAAGACGACTGATAATCTCCCTCAATCAGGGGCTCCACGCAAGATCTCACCCTGTGGGGTTAAAATGATCACAAGAACTGTGAGCAAAAATCCCAGAACCACACGGGGGACCTAGTGAATGAAGGAAAGATAGATAAATATAGATAAAGGGACCCTATCTGGGTTTTGGTAATTTACATATTAATCATTTCAAAAAGCCCAAGGGGCCAATAACCAAATATTTCCCCAGATACTCCTATATAGTGATGCTAAAATGTAACTTTTATTGAGCCTACTAAAAGAATTGTGAGCAAATCAAAAGATTAAAAACTTTCTGTCTAAACGCCTGCTGTGACTGCACATATATGTTTAGCGTATATGACTGCTTACACACTGCGTGGGGTGTGCACAGAATCCCACTGCCATTGAAATGATTAACCTGCAGAAAGATGGGACCAACGTAACAAAGGCTACCGTCAGTAACACACTACGCCGCCAGGGACTCAGATGCTGCAGTGCCAGATGTGTCCCCCTGCTTAAGCCAGTACATATCCGGGCCCGTCTGAAGTTTGCTAGATAGCATTTGGATGTTCCTGAAGAGTATTGGGAGAATGTCATATGGACAGATGAAACCAAAGTAGAACTGTTTGGTAGAAACACAACTCGTCGTGTTTGGAGGAGAGTGAATGCTGAGTTGCATCCAAAGAACACCATACCTACTGTGAAGCATGGGGGTGGCAACATCATGATTTGGGGCTGTTTCTCTGCAAAGGGACCAGAATGACTGATCCGTGTACATGAAAGAATGAATGGGGCCATGTATCGTGAGATTTTGAGTGCAAACCTTCTTCCATCAGCAAGGGCATTGAAGATGAAACGTGGCTGGGTCTTTCAGCATGACAATGATCCCAAGCACACTGCCAGGGCAACAAAGGAGTGGCTTCGTAAGAAACATTTCAAGGTCCTGGAGTGGCCTAGCCAGTCTCCAGATCTCAACCCCATAGAAAACCTTTGGAGGGAGTTGAAAGTCCGTGTTGCCCAGCGACAGCCCCAAAACATCACTGCTTTAGAGGAGATCTGCATGGAGGAATGGGCCAACATACCAGAAACAGTGTGTGCCAACCTTGTGAAGACTTAGAGAAAATGTTTGACCTCTGTCATTGCCAACAAATGATATATAACAAAGTATTGAGATGAACTTTTGTTATTGACCAAATACTTATTTTCCACCATAATTTGCAAATAAATTCTTTAAAAATCAGACAATGTGATTTTCTGGATTTGTTTTCTCATGTTGTCTCTCATAGTTGAGGTCTACCTAAGATGTCAATTACAGGCCGACCTCATCTTTTTAAGTGGGAGAACTTGCACAATTGGTGGCTGACTAAATACTTTTTTCCCCACTGTACTAGCTCACTCCTCTTAGTGCTACATGCTGTGTCCAGAATATAATAGCAGCATATACTGTACCCCTGAATACAACCATGTCATATACCATACCCCTGAAAATAAAGTGCCACACAGTGCCCCTGATGGTAGTGCCTCATGCTTGCTGCCATCTATAGATACAGTGCCACACTCTGTGCCCCCATATATGCTGCTTTCATGATCTGTGCTTCCTGTGTATAGTGCCACCAGCTCTGTGTCCCTTGTATAGAATGCTAGGTTCTGTGCCCTCTTTATCTAGTACCAGGTTTTATGCCCCCTTTATACAGAACCCCTTTGTTCTGTGCCCCTTTATATGATATCCCCTTTACATAGTCATCATGCTCTTTGCCCCTGTATAAACATACTCAACTGTCCCCAGGGCCACCACAGTGTCATCCAATGATACACCACTGGCCTCTTCTGGCCAGGCCTGCTCATTCGGAATGACATGGGAGGCACAATCAGGCCACTGCAACTGTTAATGTACTGTAATTTGTGCACAGCATGTTCCAAAGGCCGTACTTAGAATGGGAGGTTCCTAGCTACTGTTGCTAGGAAGGGCTGGCACCACCCCTTCCCTCTCTCGGAGGAAGTAATAGCGTAATACCCCAGAGTGGTGTCACCATTTCTTCACCCTGCTTCTGTCTTTGATTGCTACCAATAATGTCATATATGTATTTGAATGGCTCAAATACTTTGAGCCATTCCACAATATAATGGTATGATCAGATTGATAGAAGTAGAGCGAAGAAGGATGGTTTTTCAGCCTGCAGAATTTCAGGTAAATGGGGAGAGAGCCAAAAGGCTAAATTACACCACCACACTCTTTAATGGTGCCCTAGGCAGCTGCCCACGCAGCCTGCCCCTTGTCCTAGCCACTATCCCGACTCCATTGTTCGCCAGCACTATGAAGCATGTTCCCCTTTATTCAACTTTTTGTAGATTTTTTTTCTGAGAAAGTTAGATGACCAACCAATATGGCTGCCACAACAGCTTGTCACCCTGCTTTCTTATTATCCAGTATAAATATGTGATGAATCACTTTCTCGTCTCTTCAAGCTTCTCGAACTCAAAGGGTTACTCCAATTTGCAAGCAGAATGTTTCATTGTCCATAGGGCGCTCATTCTTCTTCCCATAGTAGAGAGTCAAGGTCTCTCATCTGGTGCCTTCTGACGCAGGTTGTCTCCCTCCTGGCATTCCTGCGGGCTGGGTAGGAGATGTGCTCTGGGAGGTGGGTCCTGTCACCTTGAGTTCCTCAGTCATGTTGCTTCTAGTTTGTTTTTTCGTCAAGGTAACATGGAAGAGATGAGCACAGGGGAGGAGGACTGAGATGCTCCCTCAGACCAGATGATGAGAGAGAGAGAGGAAGAGCCGCAGAAAGGGCTCATTATAGGAGAATGATAGCTTCTGCTTATGACCTTCACCAACGTCTTGGAAGGAGTAAAGGTTTTGAAAATATTTACAAGGCTCTGAAACACACGGATTAGGTTGTGGATCTGCAATATATAAGTTATTCCTGTCTCATGTCAAGTTTACCCTTCCACCAATTACAAACCTTCTTAGGACGGTCTTCTAGGAGAACTATTCTACAGTGAAAACTGCAGTGAAGTTTTATTCTTGAGGGGTTCTCCTATCAACTAAGAGAGCTATTATACCTGGGACCCTATATGGGTATTGAAGAACTGGTCTAGGTCAGAAGTGGTCTTCTGAAATTGGTGCTTATTTGGAGAGGTTTTAATTGATGTTAACGTGCCAATACTGTATAGACAGAAGCAGGGGTTAAGGGTTTGATCACATGGCCCATTTTTGGTCAAAAAAATTCTGGCCACCATTTGTAGCCAGGGGCGTAGCTAAAGGCTCATGGGCCCAGGTGCAAGAATTTAGCTTGGACCCCCCATCCCTTAGTCCTTTGTGGCCAGGGGCAGGGAGGCACATAGCCTTCGTGCCGTCTGAGGCAAAAATTGAAATTCCCACCAACATGCCAAATTCTTGACCTAGCCCCTTCCCTAAAGCCAGAGGTGTAAATTAACCAGCATGCACTTTCTATAATACTGATGTCTTCTTATGTGGCACAAGGGTCTTTGGGCCCCCTCAGGCTCCTGGGCCCGGTAGCGACTTCTACCTCTGCACCCCCTATAGCTACGCCCCTGTTTGTAGCCCATGGTCTACGGATATTACTAGGAAACAGTAGTAGAATCAGGATCGAATCAGGAAAGAAAAACAGGACGTGTGAATGGAGCCTTAGAAATGTGCTGCAGCTCGTTCAGAGTTTATCAATGCAATGTGGAGCCTACATCCATTCACTTGAATATGTAAAGGCTATGGGTGGGAGTGCTGCTCTGCAGGATAAAAAGTGTAAGGACCTTGTTAACTCGAGATATAGACATTTGGTAAATGTAGGACAAATCTTCCAATTAAGGAAGGACTGACTGACCATCTAAACTGTATGAAGGGTCACAAGACTCACCTGGTGCCAAACGTTGCAGGAGAGAAGGATTGGGCGTGTTTAGATTTCTTGTTCTTAGGGGTAGTAAAAATAATGTTGTCCCCTTTAGCGTTCCGCTCACAGTAGTGCTGCCCTTGTAGTGTTAATAAAACAAAAAAAAAGGTAATACTCACCTGGTCCTGTTCCTCTGATATTGAGAGCACATTCTGCTCTCCACAGCAGCAGTCAAGATGCGGGGATATCATTGTGCCAGCTGAGCTGGGCAGTAGAGCACACAGGCTGGGGACAGGACAAGGAATTATTTCCGACCTGTGTGCTCCTCCTACACAGCCCAGCAGGTGTGATGACCTCACCGCATTGTGCCAGCTGAGCAGGGCAGTACAGCGCACAGGCTGGGGACAGAACAGGGAATTATTCCCGACCTGTGTGCTTCTCCTACACAGCCCAGCAGGTGTGATGACCTCACCACATTGTGCCTGCTGTGGAGAGAGCAGGACAGTGAATGGTGAAGCACGGAGCTGACATAGCATTCAACTTTATGTGCATCCTCAGAGCACAGATACAGTTTAAAACAGGACATTCCTTAGCTGTCTTGAAACTGCGGGACAGTCATTGAAATCTGAGATGGTCCCACCGGATGCAGGACAATTGGGAGTTGTGATATTAGTTACATATCGGTAGTAGTCATATATAACAAGTTCCATTCAATCCAAGGGGAGGAAGGGTCTGACAAGTCTCAGCTTCAGCCCAAGATCTCGTTAAGTGAGCTTCACTGTACTTGTCAAGATGTTGATTTATTGTTTGGCGAGGATGTTCTGGTTTTCATGACCAACTAATGCACAGTAATCACCCGAGATCCTTTCCTGGAATTACATTATCACATGCTTTAAAAGGCTTTTCCAGTGTCTATCTTATCATATCAGAGGGTCTGGCCTGTCAGGGAGAAGGTGGATGGTGGAGCTGGATTTGTAGACACCAAAAGGGTAACGAGACTTAGCACTGCATAAATAAACAATGGATTCACCTTAACCTTTCACTGGAGACACACAGACGGTGGAAAACATACGTAAGCGTCTTTTTAGGGTACAGCCACAAGTTTCAGGTTTTTTGAGGAGTGGATTCAAAGTAGAGGACTTTGGCTTCAAATACCACATAAAGAAACCTGCATGTGAGGCCATACCCATAGACTGGCCGATATAGGGCTATAACAATCCTGATCAACCATATGACAAGTCAATCTGTGCGTATTTAAAGAAACTTCACAGCAACCAAAGGATACTGTATGGGCAATCAACAATCTCTACTGTGATCATTCATCCTCCTTTATGTCCCATGTTCACACAGAGACATGCTGCCAGCCAGTGAGCATTTTTATGTTACTCCTTATTCTTTATGCCAGCTGCTGATGGTTGGCCTCCAGGAAGTATTTCTTCTATTGCTACACCTCATTTTCAGGCCTCAACCATTTTTGATAGGCACGCTGACCCTCTCAAGGTACTTTCTCAAGGTGCTGTGTCTAATGGCACAGAATCCCAGTGCAGCACACAGAGGGACACTCTCTGGGAGAAAGCGGCTCTCCATGCTGTGTCGACCAGATCTTATGGGAGTCTGGAAGGTCTCTCCAGACTTTCCAAGAGAGTTCACAAGTACGGGGGTGGATTTCAGCTTGTCTGATCCTTTGCTTTCACAGGAGGTAGGTCACCACCACCACAGGTGTCTGGCAGGAATGTATTCCTTTTATTGAGCTCATATTCAGCCAAGGGTTGGGTTTTATGGGAGAGTTGTAGTTGGCAGGAATATCTTTATGTAACATATATGGCAACCTTTAAAGAGCTGCCCACGTTTATTGTCATTGTTAAGATATGTCAAAAGACAAAATAGGTGTGGGTTTACCTCGTCCCTGTCGACAAGGGGTCACGTGACTTCTGCAGCCAATAGCCGGCCACAGAGGTGACCTATTACCACTTAGAGTACCACCCCGCTCCTTTAAAGAGCTGTCCACTTTCATTGCCTTCTGAGACATTGTGGACAGGGGCGTAGCTATAGGAGGTCAAGAGGTAGCAGTCGCTACCGGGCCCAGGAGCCTGAGGGGAACCAAAGACCCTTCTGCTGCATAAGAAGACACACAAAATGCTGAGGGAAGGGGGGCCCAAGCTGAACTCTTGCACCAGGGCCCATGAGCCATTAGCTACGCCCAGGGGCCCCCCTTCCTTCAGTGCTCTGTGTGTCTTCTTATGCGGCACAAGGGTCTTTGGGCCCCCTCAGGCTCCTGGGCCCAGTAGCGACTGCTACCTCTGCACCCCCTATAGCTACGCCCCTGATTGTGGAGATATATTTCAAAAGGCAAAATTGGTGTGGGGTTCCTGGACTGAGACCAGCAATGATCTCTAAATCCAAAATGTACCCATGTAAACAAATCATAATGGCACAGGCCCAACATTTCTGATTCTGGAAACACCACTGATTTCAATGGTGGCTTACCGCACAAACGCAAGACAGCAATATCGTCCTGGTAGAGGGGCCTCCAGTTCTATCTGCCTACCTCTTTGTATATCCTTCATACACATTGAGATGTCTGTCCAACATCAGAAGACAGTGAACTTTTGAAAACACTTCCAATCTGCCTTGTATAGAACTAATGTGTGAATTTTTTTATGAATAGACATGGAGTGAAAAGCCAAATTCCCACAAATAAAAGCCACATTCCTGTTCTTGGTGCAAAATCAGAACAGAAATGTCCATTGAAATCACTGGGGAACCTAAAAACCTGTGTCACAATCTGTGTAGAAAAACACTTTAAAAAACGAAGCTTGTTTTTTTAGAGTTTTTTTTTTCTCACGGATTCCACTTTGAGAGGTTTTTGTCTGCAAAAAAACCTCCTATGTTAGTATTTATTGTAAAGTGTTTATGACATTTTATGTGTGGTTTTATCTGTTATAACCTTGATTACGGCATCATTTTTGCCCATACAGAAAGAAGATCCTTGTTCAGTGATTGTCAGAGATTCCATCTGTCGTACCTACACCAAATAGATACTTATCGCCTATCCTGTGCAAAGGGGGTTAGTTTGTATCATGAGACAACCCCTTTAAAAAAAAGTTATCAAAACTAAAAAACTCAAAAACATTCCAGATTGGAGACACCATGTCCTCTGTTCGTAGCCTCTTCTGAAATTCCGAAATATCAAGTTAGAAAAAAAATCCTTGTTTTTTTCCTCTTTCTGGTCACCATTGTACAAGTCAGCTACTCTTCACTAGAAATGCAAGCGATGCTGCTGAATCATGACCCTATGGCCGTGTACTCTGCAGGCTTAGGGATCTTCTTAGAAGTAACTTCTAGACGGTGGTCTCCACTCAATTCCAGTTGCAGATTCAGAAAAACATTCTGGACTATTATCAGGATCAAAAATTAGCAAATTACTTCCATCCCAATAACCAGGCAACTCTTCTGATACTAACCAGGCATCTCCTACTGTTCAGTGGTTTCCATATTCCCCGGAATGAGATCCAGATCTCAGCTAACTCCCAGGTCACTTGATATTTTAGGCTTGTTGTAATCCAGCAGAGTATGTTAAATGGCATTGACATGGCACACGGAAATGTCCATGTAAGGCTGCAACTCAATGATTTTGAAATTGTTCTTATAATTGTTCCTCTGGGTCAAGGGAGAACCCAGAGGCTCGTTCCTAGACAAAATTATTTCATCACTTATTGAAAAATGATAGCGTCCGTTTTAAATATTTTTGAAAACAAAATCTTAACCTTGTCTTCACAGACTAAGCAGCCGGTTCCTTTAACAGAGTTTTCAGCTCTTGACAACCCTACTTGTTAGAAGGGTCCCTTGACAAAAAGATGATCATAAATTGTCTCTCTGCTGGAACTCCAGTGATAGGCTGAAAACCATGGAGAAATGTCACAATAAGTATTCAATTTCTCGACAGCACCACAAGAGGGGAAATTAGCCATTACTCAGTACCCATTCATATTTGTTTTGCACAGTAGTGGTAGTCCCCAAACTTTTTTGCACCAAAGACACGGAACTAGGGGGGGGGGGTGAATTGATTCACGCAAGGTGCATATTAAAATATATAAATATAACATAATATAATATATATAAATATAACATAATATAAATATAACATAAACTGCCCCTATACAGAGCCCCCCATATAAAATACCCCTTCTTTGTGGCCTCAGTAGATGCCCCCATAGTGCCACCCAATAATGTGCCAGTAAGAAGTGCCCCCATACTGCCCTCAATAATGTGCCAATTAAGAAGTGCCCCCATAGATGTCCCCACAGTACCCCCGAATAATTTACCAATAAGAAGTGCCCCATAGATGCCCCCACAGTGCCCTCAATAATGTCCCAGTAAGAAGTGCCCCCATAGATGACCCCCAATAATGTGCCATTAGGAAGTGCCCCCATAGATGACCCCCAATAATGTGCCATTAAGAAGTGCCCCCATAGATGCCCCCACAGTGCCCCCCAATAATGTCCCAGTAAGAAGTGCCCCCATAGATGACCCCCAATAATGTTCCAGTAAGAAGTGCCCCATAGATGCCCCTATAGTGCCCCCATATAATGCGCCAGTAAGAAGTGCCCCCATATTATGTGCCAGTAAGAAATGCCCCCATATCATGTGCCAGTAAGAAGTGCCCCCATATCATGTGCCAGTAAGAAGTGCCCCCCAGTGCCACCACAGCGCTCCTCTCTTCTCTTATACTCAGCCCCATCAGACTGCCTCTTCCGGCCTGTATCCTGCGCTGTACGGCTCAGGCGGGCCGATGACGTCATCGCGCCGCCTGAGCCAGCCTCTGATAGGGAACAGGGAAGGAAGACGCCTCTCTCTCCCCTGCCACAGCACATCCATCTGTGTTGCTGTCCCGAGGACGGCGATACAGATGACTATGGAGATTAGCGCTTCCACAATGGAAGCGCTCATCTCCCTGTCCCCTGCCAACACCAGCCGCTTCCTTTTCTGACCAGGGCTTTGATTGATGTGGCCCGGCAAACATCCATTCAGGGCCCGGTCCTGGGCTGCGGACAAGTGGATGGGGACCACTGTTGTACAGGACAGGTGCTCCAGAATGAACGACACTCTTTATAGCTGCTTTCCACTCTGACCAAGAGATGTGGATGCTGACCAGAGGACCCCCTTCTATTAACCCATAATTCTTTAAAGGGGTTATCCAAGACTTAACAACCCCTCCACAATTCCTAGACCCACAGTGCTGACCATACTTACCTGGTCCCCGTTGACGAGGAGTCACGTGACCGCTGCAGCCAATAGCTGGTCGCAGAGGTGCCCTGTGTTAAGTCTTGGATAACCCCTTTAAAACTGGATTTTCTAAACTGGACAACCTCTTTAAAGCTGATCGTTACTAGTTCAACAAATCGCAACACTGCTCTCTGATATCATAAGAACAAGACTGAGAAAAGAAGCCTACAAGCCAAAATTGAGCTGATTGTAGTCTGTTGAGTGTCATTGATATGCTGGTCTTTGTTCTCTTATTGATGGGATTACAGTACATCTCCAGTCAAGAACCTGCCAAGGTTATGTTCCGCCCTGCATAGAAGTAACCCTGATTGTTTACAGAACAGTTAGAAACAATTTTTTGAACCCTGATATTTGGTCAAATTCCCTGTCAATAGGATCCACCAACAACTGAATGTCCACAGGAGCTGCTAGATACTTCTTGGAGGAAATATAGATTGACCAATAAGGATTTTCACTTTATTGGGAGCAGTAACCAGCTCTGCCCACTATACAATGGCTGATCGATGGGGCTGCAGGGAGTTGGACCCCCAACTAGGATAGGCCATCAATATAAAAAGATTGGACAACCCCTTTAAAGCTAGTCTTCAAGCCGTTGAAATGTATCTCCTCTGATTTCCCGACAAACAGGATTGGTTAGGCCTATCCTGCATGTTTCTTTCAATAAGGAGAGGGGAAAAGTTCCTTCCTGCCATCTTGATTCCCTCCAAGTGACCCTGTGATTAACATAATGATATGACCATAATGAAATCCAACATGTCCAGTCCTTCTTTTCCAATCGGCCAATAAAAGAGAACAGTCAGGCATCACGTTTGAGCACCACATTTGGTTTATATTCCAAGCATATTCATTGGGCCCACTAACCCAACGGATGAAAAAAGTTTAGATATTTTACATACGACAGGACAATATGCATTGGAATACTTTTTTTTTCACTGTATGAAACAGCAAAATAGGCAACACCAGCTAGTAAATAAAAGTGGATACCTCCAATGGAAGGCTCTGACGTGGTGTGAGCCTTAATAGATATCTGCCACCAGTTTTTCTGTACCGAGCGGCTCCAGTGCTGGAGTTTGCTTTGGTAAGTCCTCATATTCATACCCCTGACTACCTCCACCCCTCCGGCCCTTGATTGGTAGCTCTTCCTACCTCCACTGGTACTGATTGCTATATAGAGCTGAGAACTTACCAGCATGCTCTATGTATTAAGTGGCATCCAGAATTGGTGCTGCTCAATACAGACTTTAGTAAAAACACTGGGTCAATACAAACGATTGTAATGGCCAACGTGGACAAAAATGTATATGACTGCACTGATCTGATCAGATCATTCACCAGATGATCATTCTTACTTCTGTGTAATGTATATGGCTACCACACAGCTGTTGGCTGAACGCTTTCTGCCTGACACTCAATTTACCACATTTGTCCCCTACTGGGAAGTCCTCAGGGTATATGCTTATATCTATATACCATTTAATCCTCAGGATTAACAAAAAACCCTTTTAGGGACCCCAGCATATTATGAATAAAACCTAACTTTTATTATTTATTAAATCATAAAAATTGAGGAAAGAAAAAATGTTAAAACTAACAGCCAATTGCCAGTCACTCTATGTTGATGTTATTTTTTACAGATTTGTAATATTGATCAGGAGTTAGTCAGAGCCACTCCTAATAAGAAGTGATACTTTATTACATTGATCACAATGTTACACTTGTTTGCTCTATTTAGCGTTCCATTATTGTAATAATCATGCTCCGCTATACTCCCTAATCAAATAGCCTGGTCTATACTGCAGGGTTACGATATGTGCTGAACTCTGAGAGCCGCTGTTGGAACCCACCCCGGTGAACACTGCCACTGGTCACCGGCAGTGTCCCTGTAGTCCCCGTGTATGGCTGTCAGTCACACGGGCTGACTGCTTGCATGCGGCTAATCTAAACAGCAGCTAAGACCGGACAGGTCAGTGCGCGATCCTCGCTGCGCTGTCCCTGCAGTCCCCGTGTATGGCCGTCAGTCACACGGGCTGACTGCTCACATGCGGCTCTCCTAATCAGCAGCTCAGACCGGACGGGTAGGCGCGCGAATCCTCGCTGCGCTTCAATCTGCCGCCGGGTACGATCCTTTTAGATCTACTTCACTAGCGCTTCCCCGCTATCAGTTAGACTCGGCTACAATATAAATTCTGTGTATCCCTTGTCCATACTGCTGAATAAATTGACTGCCTAAAACTAAACGTCCTAAACATATCTCAACATGTTTCACCGCTGTTGCGGCTTCGTCAGGAGAAAAGGTGTATGACGCGCGGGGCCACCCTCAATCCCATTTATGCTTGTGTCTGTCAATCAAAAGCCTCTCACTTCCTGAGGGGCGTGATTGACAAGTCATCCCACCATTAGAAGGTGCTTGGTATTTTACCTGTCATTCCTGGATAGATTAACCCTTTATGATGTTATTCTCACCCATTAAGGGATTACTTTTACTTGGGTGTAAAGGCTTTCATCCTATATTTATCAATATTTTCCATTTGCCATTACATCAAGTAATATATATTGACTATATCTTACTATTCTTCAAAAGAACTTATAAAATATTTGTTCTTATTAAGGTGAGTACCTTATACACACATCAAGGGGGAATTTCCACAGAGTTAAACTATTATTTTTTTATTTTTATTTTTATTTTATTTGTTGTTTGTTTTATACTCCTATACTGTACTGTACATAAAAATATCTTGGATACGACATAGGGAACACCAAATTATTATTTTACTCCCTTCAGTGGTATTATTATTAAAGTTAAAGACACATCCAAATGGGATTATGGGACCCCCTTTTTTTTAAAACCATTTTAAGGCCATACACGGGGACTGCAGGGACAGCGCAGCGAGGATCGCGCACTGACCTGTCCGGTCTTAGCTGCTGTTTAGATTAGCCGCATGCAAGCAGTCAGCCCGTGTGACTGACAGCCATACACGGGGACTACAGGGACACTGCCGGTGACCAGTGGCAGTGTTCACCGGGGTGGGTTCCAACAGCGGCTCTCAGAGTTCAGCACATATCGTAACCCTGCAGTATAGACCAGGCTATTTGATTAGGGAGTATAGCGGAGCATGATTATTACAATAATGGAACGCTAAATAGAGCAAACAAGTGTAACATTGTGATCAATGTAATAAAGTATCACTTCTTATTAGGAGTGGCTCTGACTAACTCCTGATCAATATTACAAATCTGTAAAAAATAACATCAACATAGAGTGACTGGCAATTGGCTGATAGTTTTAACATTTTTTCTTTCCTCAATTTTTATGATTTAATAAATAATAAAAGTTAGGTTTTATTCATAATATGCTGGGCTGCCTGACACTCCATACATAAACTGCCAGCTTCACCCAGTGTCCCCATGTTCTTAATAGGGAGAGGAGATTATGAGATACTTCTGACAATGGCTCATCTCATGTGAAAGCAAAGCATCAGGCAGGTTGAAGTTCAAGAAGCCCAAACCTTCTTATCCCCAACATCTGCCATAGAGGGAGAATCGGAACACCATCACACTCATTAGATGGTGGGCTAATCCCTCCAAAATTGGCAGGATCAGATGACTTTTATCTAATGGCCACATTTAGATCATGGACTGATCCTGCCACATCTGCAATAGCCTTTCCTGACTGATTCTTGACTCAGTGTATCGCGAGAATAATTTTTTAACACATGATGGGACTAATTGTTGGACTCCAATAAAGTAAAATGATCAAGTTTAGGTAAAAGTTTATTTTACCTAATTAAAAAATCCACTTGTACACGCAATGTCAGGTCATAGTGCGCGCCGGCCCGGAGGGCAGCCGCAGCGCGGGACAGGTGAGAAAGGTTTTTTATTTTAATCTTATGTGGCTGGGTGGGCTGATCTGAGGTCTGATGGGGGCACAATACGCTGATCTGAGGTCTGATGGGGGCACAGTAGACTGATGTGAGGACTAATGGGGGCACATTCTGCTGATCTGAGGTCTGATGGGGGTACAATACGTTGATCTGAGGTCTGATGGGGGCAGGGGACTGTTAGTTTAGTGATATAAAAACGGGGGACAGGTTTCCTTTAACATAGGAGTCCCCTTGTTTTTTACTCCTATTATTCCTATATTTTACTGCATTATGTGGTTGAGTATTTAGAGTAGGGTATGTAGAAAGTCTATTGTACTGTACTTAACAGCATAGATGATCTAGCAGTTTATACAGTCATCTTTCTAATACAATATTATAACCACAACTAGTAGTATGTGCCTGTGAAGTTGGAAACGTGCGTTTGGGAAGCCAATAAGTGGGGGGCCCACTCAAGTATGTTTCGCCCCCCCCCCCCCCCGCCCTGTGCTGAACCTCTAGCTACGCCTCTGGTCCTAGTTTTTGGACCAGTTGAACTACTGTACCTAAAACAATCATATCTTTACCGTAGACAAACAACATTTTATACCGAGCTCGAATGGGTGATGCCATTGTGACATCCATGATCACCTTTCCATTATCATGACCATTCTACACATGTTCCCAGTTCATGTTTGTCCTCCCTTCCCCAAGGGTCTCATGACCCCATTGTTCCTGCCCTGTCTCCACTGTAATTCATGGCTATTCCCTTTCATCCATTTCAATATTTTTTCCCTATCATTTGCATTTCTGAAATGCTCCCTCCAAATTTACAGTCTTCTGTCCACTTGGCCTATGTCCCTCCTGTTACTCCCCTCATCTCTTCACAAAATAATGACTTATCTGTCTTTATATCTAAAAAAAAGTCTGGAGAACTCTTGAGTAAAAATATCATAATTCTTCCATCATGACAGAAAAATATTTAAAAATTAATAAATCTGTCCTTAATCTAAAGCCGTAATGGAAGAAAATCACAAGCTACAAAGGTCCTAAGAGGTCATGTCCACTAAGGAACATCATATATCTCTTACCTATAAGATAACACCTGATATAGTCTCAAGTGTTCCTCACATCCTCAGATCACAAATGTGCGAGGTGACAGGAGATGACATAGAATTTATTAATATATTACAGTATTACAGTAGTTATATTCTTGTACATAGGAGCAGTATTATAGTAGTTATATTCTTGTACATAGGCGGCAGTATTATAGTAGTTATATTCTTGTACATAGGAGCAGTATTATAGTAGTTATATTCTTGTACATAGGAGGCAGTATTATAGCAGTTATATTCTTGTACATAGGAGCAGTATTATAGTAGTTATATTCTTGTACATAGGAAGCAGTATTATAGTAGTTATATTCTTGTACATAGGAGCAGTATTATAGTAGTTATATTCTTGTACATAGGAGCAGTATTATAGTAGTTATATTCTTGTACATAGGAGGCAGTATTATAGTAGTTATATTCTTGTACATAGGAGCAGTATTATAGTAGTTATATTCTTGTACATAGGAGCAGTATTATAGTAGTTATATTCTTGTACATAGGAAGCAGTATTATAGTAGTTATATTCTTGTACATAGGAGCAGTATTATAGTAGTTATATTCTTGTACATAGGAGCAGTATTATAGTAGTTATATTCTTGTACATAGGAGGCAGTATTATAGTAGTTATATTCTTGTACATAGGAGCAGTATTATAGTAGTTATATTCTTGTACATAGGAGGCAGTATTATAGTAGTTATATTCTTGTACATAGGAGCAGTATTATAGTAGTTATATTCTTGTACATAGGAGCAGTATTATAGTAGTTATATTCTTGTACATAGGAGCAGTATTATAGTAGTTATATTCTTGTACATAGGAGCAGTATTATAGTAGTTACATTCTTGTACATAGGAGCAGTATTATAGTAGTTATATTCTTGTACATAGGAGCAGTATTATAGTAGTTATATTCTTGTACATAGGAGGCAGTATTATAGTAGTTATATTCTTGTACATAGGAGGCAGTATTATAGTAGTTATATTCTTGTACATAGGAGGCAGTATTATAGTAGTTATATTCTTGTACATAGGAGCAGTATTATAGTAATTATATTCTTGTACATAGGAGCAGTATTATAATAGTTATATTCTTGTACATAGGAGCAGTATTATAGTAGTTATATTCTTGTACATAGGAGCAGTATTATAATAGTTATATTCTTGTACATAGGAGCAGTATTATAGTAGTTATATTCTTGTACATAGGAGCAGTATTATAGTAGTTATATTCTTGTACATAGGAGCAGTATTATAGTAGTTATATTCTTGTACATAGGAGCAGTATTATAGTAGTTATATTCTTGTACATAGGAGTAGTATTATAGTAGTTATATTCTTGTACATAGGAGCAGTATTATAGAAGTTATATTCTAGTGCATAGAAAAAGAATTATGGTATTTTAACAAGGTAATGACTAAAAAGTCTATTTTTTAAATGTTTTTTTTTAAATGGGTCCGTGTTATTTCAATGAATTTATTTAGCCTATAATGAAAATTTCTACAACTTTCTATTTTACTTTGTGTTTGTAAACCTCCTCAAATATTAAATTCCCAATACAGTTTTTGGTTGTGTTAGTACATGTTGTGTTCATGCCATATTAGCTGCCCCTTTAACATCTCTGCTTAATATGCCAAATATAATTTTGCAGTTTTTGGCATTTCATTCTGAAGATTGATGGATACCAAAATTCTGAAATCCAAGCATTAGAGAGAAAATGAAATAATCAGCTCAGTGACAGTGCTAGATATGAAACATTTAAGCCAATATATGAAGCAGATCCCCCTTGTATGACAGAAAATAGGAGAAATACAAATATGCAGTCAGTCTGCAGCAATCACCTCTAAAAATGAACCCACGGTTTGCATTTTCTGGACAATTTCAGGGCTTACACGTCTGACAATTATGGATGAGATGTTTTTTTTCAGTTTACGTTCAATACTTAACACTTAATATATTTTCTCAGTCACTGTGTATTTAAGATGATAAATAAAGTACCTTGAGCACGTTACTTGAACACTTGATCGTTGAGCCATTGTTGCATTGGAAAGCAATGGTAAGATCAATGGTTTTCTAGAAATAGAAAATCCCAATAATGCGGTCCTTCAATGGATCCCCTCCTCTCTTGTGTTTTTGAAGGGTTGTCCATAATGACATTATTTGTTGGGGTGTATCTAGCAAGGCATGTGCCCTGGGCACCAACAGACCTTTTTGTTCCTGCAGAAGGTGACTCTTTGACCTGGGTAAAGAAAAGTCTTGATGCTACTTTCGTCTGACCGGTTGTGCCAATATTATTAGAACATGAATGGTGACTTAACCCTACATTACACTACTACGTAGACACTGGATCCAGGGAGGGCAGTGGCTGGGGCGCAAATGAGGATTTGAAAGGTGTTAGACATGAACCAATTTGATTAGATCAGTTGCACAGCAGGTGTGGACCCACTGTGTCACTTGTACAGATTTGGCTTGCGGCTTCTCTCAAGGAACATTTTCAGCGGCCCCATGGTTTTCACCCTTTAACTCCTGTATAGGCATCTGGACTTCACTGCAGGGGAACCACCATACTGCTACCTCATAGATTGCTCTCTGTTCAAGTGAATTCTGACCGACAGGGGTCAAGAGATGCCAATGCAGATCACCAAGGGATTAGGCAAAACCAAAGTCAGGGCAAGCATAGTATGTGCAATCTAAGAAACAGTCCAAGGGCAGGCAGCACAGGATCAGATGGGAGATCAGGCAGAGGTTAGGTCATGCAACAAAGAGTCAAATCCAGAAAACAGGCAAAAGTTGGTACATGCACAAACAAATGAAGAACAGCGCAGGAACGGTTGCAGGAAACTAACAGACTAGAACAAATTGCTCCGACATCCCATAGACGAAGTACCCTAAGTACCCCAAGGTTGGCCATACATTGGCTGGTGAAGATTATGGTGTGCTTACTTGCCCTTTAAAAGCCAAGGACTGAGTGCAAGAACCCTCTGGGCAGATCATGGATGGGGGGGTTAGCTCACCAGCAAGCAGCAGGCTACAGCCTACGGGGAGTGGTAGAGCTACTCCTGCAGCTGGTGTGAAACTGTGTGTATGTGGAGAGTAAGGGCCTGCGAGCTTCTATTGGCTGATAAGGGTCATGTGACCAGGCTTCTATTGGCTAATGCATTTTTTGGGAATATCTCAGGAACGATACGTCCTGGAGAGCTGAGACCCGTTCTAAAACCTTCCCGGACACCTGATATACATGTGTGCCAGTTTTTGTGATTGTAAATGCGACGGTGTGGATTCCTTTAGCGGACACACCTACATACACTCAGCTTTATATATTAGATGTTTGTGTCATTGTCTTCTGTTCATAGGTCCAAATTCTGTGCTAATTACTTTCATAATATTGGTGTATAGGGGAGCTCCTGACCAGTATATACAATGAAGAAAACATTCAAGAATAAAGTTTCAATAGAAAAATAATTAACTTTTCTAAAGGGGTTATCCACTAATTAATATTGATGACTTATCCTCAGGATAGGTAATCAATATCAGATTGGCAGCTGTCGAACACTCGGGACCCCTGCCAATCAGCCGTGAGTGTAAAGACCTCTTCTGAGGCCATATGACATCACGGTATATCGGTTACGTGGCCTAGGAGCAGCTCAGCCCCATAGAATTGAATGGGACTAAGCACGCCATTGTGCTTGGAGAGCCAACTTAGCTCATCAGAGCTCCGGTGAGGGCGGCAGCTCCCTAAAACAACTGATTGGCAGGGGTGGGGGGACTTGAACACCCGACAATCTGATAATAATGACCTTTTTTCAGGAACTATGTTACTATCCTGAGGATAGGTCATCATTATCTATTCCTGGATAACCCCTTTAAATAATTAATTTTCAATATATTTGTATTTGGTATTGTAACCATCCTAATGACGTGTAATTAAAATAAGAATGAATTTAGGTTTTTCATTAAGGAGCATACGCCCCAATAAACAACATCAGGACTGTTCACGAGCAGCAAGCAGAGATCTTGCAAACTGTAGAACTTTTCGTTATACAGTGATTACCTTTTACTTCAGATAAAACCTCTGATCATTATATGATGTTTACATAACATATAATATACAATGTATCCAAATATACTATAAATATGACTGGTGATTTATTGTCTTCCCGGAAAATACAGCCCGGCCGATGCAGACTGCGCGGCTTAAGAGACATTTAGTGGATTAACTCAAGGCTGTTAACCATCTCTGTTGGCCACGACCCAAACTACATCAGTGAGCGCAGTTTAGACTTCTTATTTCCATTTCCTAGTTTTTCTATTGTAATGAGCTGGCGGATTTTACAGCAGCCCACCAATACATTTTGGTAAAAAAGGATCAGAGTTGTAAACTGTGCCCAATCGATTAACTATATGCTCCACTTTTTGTCCCAAAATACTGTCCAACTTGTACAGCAACCATAAGGTGATATGAAGAAGAGGAGTTTTCCTAATACACTACTGGAAAATTAAAAAAAAAAAAAACACACATGGAAAAAATACCGTGATTGACAAAGTATAAAGTGCTAGTTGTTCTTGGTCAATGATCACACAACCAAGGTGGTGCTCCCTTTATTTTGGGTTCTGCAACAGGGTATATGATGAGGCAGGGTCACATTAAAGGGGTTTTCCAGGATTTTAGGTAATCAGTATCTGATCGTGGGGGTCCGACACCCGGGACCCCTGCTGATCAGCTGTTTGAGGTACTGGCTCTCCTTTGAGCGCCGCTACCTTCTCGCAGCTTACCAAGCACAGCGCCGTACATTGTACAGCGGCTGTGCTTGGTATCGCATTCACTTGAATGGGGCGGAGCCGCTCCTAGGCCACGTGACCGATGAACGTGACGTCAGTGGCCTAGGAAAAGCTAATAGAAGATTTCGGCGCTCATGGGAGCGCTGGTGCCTTCTCAAACAGCTGATCGGCGGGGGTCCCGGGTGTCGGACGCCCACCGATCAGATACTGATGACCTATCCTGAAGATAAGTCATCAGTAGTAAAATTCTGGAAAACCCCCATAATACTGGGTAGTATCTCTCCTTGCTGTGATACATACCGCCACTCTGACCCTGGTTATCCTCCTGTGGTCATTCTAAGCTCTTTCAACTTGGAACCATAGTTCAGACAAGGTGTTTGTTGGCTGCCTAACATGGGAGATCTGTTGCCCCATCCAGCCTCAGACATTTTCGGTGAGGGAGAAATCTGGAGATGGAGTTGGTCAGGGGAGCTGCTGGAGACCCTGAAGGTAAAAAAGACAGTAATACTATTTCCACCATATCCTGGACATATCGAAAGCTTGTCAACATTTCCTCTATGAATATCAGATTGGAACCCCATAATAGCTAATAGTGCCCGACACCATGACACCTGGTGTTGGTCATGTGTGTCTTCAAATTATGCATGATGGCCTCAGGCACTCTGCAGCCCTCCTGTGAACTCTGATGTGGCCATCCTTAGAACCTGCTTTCATTACTGAACATCATTGATGGCACCTGCACCATTTTGGTAAATTTAGCACAATTGGCACAGTTTTTGCTTCTCATCTATTGGTGCATTACATGACAGGGTTAATAAACAGTATCCACTGCAGCTTACTGTGGGTTTTGGGATATTGGTTGTACTGAGCATGAGACTGAAGTCCATTGGGCCCACCCTCTGTGTATATAGGACCTTAAAGGCCCTGTTTATTAAGGGTCCATTATTGTCAGAGCTTGGGCCCACCAGAGTATTCTCTGGTACTCTGGTGGGCCAGTCCGACCCTGATTGTACTCTTCCAGTTCCAGTACTCTTCTACTCTTACAGTTCCAAAAATATGTGGCAAAAATGGGGGAGACATAGATGACTATACATATAAGCAGCATACTGGCCATAAACCCTACTGGGAGGATTTGTAGTGGGCTGATCTATATAAAAACATAGCACCTGCTTGGTATGCTTACCATTCATTTTTTCTAATTAGCCAGGCCAATAGCTAAGGCCAATAGCGTAGCAAAAAAACAAACAACTCAAACTTGAACGGAGCCCCTCCCTATCATGACAATTAGAGATGAGTGAAGTGGGGAGGATGGCAGCAGCATCAGTGGCAGTAAAGCTGTGTTCACATCACCATTTATTTTCCCCTTTCCCGTTATCCTTCTGATCTGTCAGAAGACCCCAATTTTTTTTTTAAATGGATCCTGTATTTTGAGTATCCATAAGGCCTCTATCACACGGTCAGTATTTGGTCAGTATTTATCATCAGTATTTGATTAGTATTTGCAAGCCAAAAACAGGAGTGGGTCCAAAACAGAGACAAAATAAAATGGAAATATTTGTATCTCTTCTGTGTTTTGGACCCACTCCTGCTTTTGGTTTACAAATACTGATCAAATACTGACCGTGTGAAAGAAGCCTTACGGAAGCTCAAAATGCGGGATTCTTTTTTCTTCTTTCTGTTCGTCTGCCAGATCAGAAGAACAGAAAAATGAACGGTGATGTGAACACGGCCAAACACGGACAATAGTGGCCCCATAACAGAGTGGGGATCTGTGGGTCAGCAGCAGCAGTAACAGTGAAAATTGTGGCCTTATGACAGAGTAGGTATAGGAGCCAACAGCAATGGCAGTAACCTGGACAATAGTGGCCCCATGACAGAGTGGGGACAACAACAGTGGCATACAGCACAAGATGGTGGCAGATCACAGTAGTATCAGAACCCAACAACAGCAGTGTGATAGTAAGGCCCAGTGGCATGCATATCCTTGTAAAAATTTAACATGTACATACAGTGGGGGAAAAAAGTATTTAGTCAGCCACCAATTGTACAAGTTCTCCCACCTAAAAAGATGATGTCGGCCTGTAATTGACATCATAGATAGACCTCAACTATGAGAGACAAAATGAGAAAACAAATCCAGAAAATCACATTGTCTGATTTTTAAAGAATTTTTTTGCAAATTATGGTGGAAAATAAGTATTTGGTCACCTACAAACAAGCAAGATTTCTGGCTCTCACAGACCTGTAACTTCTTCCTTAAGAGGCTCCTCTGTCCTCCACTCATTACATGTAGTAATGGCACAACCTCAAACAGTCACACTCCAAACTCCACTATGGTGAAGACCAAAGAGCTGTCGAAGGACTCCAGAAACACAATTGTAGACCTGCACCAGGCTGGGAAGACTGAATCTGCAATAGGCAAGCAGCTTGGTGTGAAGAAATCAACTGTGGGAGCAATAATTAGAAAACGGAAGACATACAAGACCACTGATAATCTCCCTCCATCAGGGGCTCCAAGCAAGATCTCACCCCGTGGGGTAAAAATGATCACAAGAACTGTGAGCAAAAATTCCAGAACCACACGGGGGGACCGAGTGAATGACCTGCAGAAAGCTGGGACCAATGTAACAAAGGCTACCGTCAGTAACACACTACGCCGCCAGGGACTCAGATCCTGCAGTGCCAGACGTGTCCCCCTGCTTAAACCAGTACATATCAGGGCCCATCTGAAGTTTGCTAGAGAGCATTTGGATGTTCCAGAAGAGTATTTTGAGAATGTCATATGGTCAGATGAAACCAAAGTAGAAATGTTTGGTAGAAACACAACTCGTCGTGTTTGGAGAAGAGTGAATGCTGAGTTGCATTCAAAGAACACCATACCTACTGTGAAGCATGGGGGTGGCAACATCATGCTTTGGGGCTGTTTCTCTGCAAAGGGACCAGGACAACTGATCCGTGTACATGAAAGAATGAATGGGGCCATGTATCGTGAGATTTTGAGTGCAAACCTCCTTCCATCAGCAAGGGCATTGAGGATGAAACGTGGCTGGGTCTTTCAGCATGACAACGATCCCAAGCACACCGCCAGGGCAACGAAGGAGTGGCTTCATAAGAAGCATTTCAAGGTCCTGGAGTGGCCTAGCCAGTCTGCAGATCTCAACCCCAGAGAAAACCTTTGGAGGGAGTTGAAAGTCCGTGTTGCCCAGCGACAGCCCCAAAACATCACTGCTCTAGAGGAGATCTGCATGGAGGAATGGGCCAACATACCAGCAACAGTGTGTTCCAACCTTGTGAAGACTTACAGAAAACGTTTGACCTCTGTCATTGCCAACAAAGGATATATAACAAAGTATTGAGATGAACTTTTGTTATTGACCAAATACTTATTTTCCACCATAATTTGCAAATAAATTCTTTAAAAATCAGACAATGTGATTTTCTGGATTTGTTTTCTCATTTTGTCTCTCATAGTTGAGGTCTACCTATGATGTCAATTACAGGCCGACCTCATCTTTTTAAGTGGGAGAACTTGCATAATTGGTGGCTGACTAAATACTTTTCCCCCCACTGTATTAGTAGGCCAAGAAGCCCCTTTGTAGGGATGGTTATAGAGGCATTAGGCGGGTGGCAGCATCAGAATGGTGGCAGCAGCACATGGCCAGAAGTAATGGACCATTTTGCCAGCACACAACAGTATGATCATTAGTGGCAGAATGATCTATTCTGTTGCATCAGGCACTGGTGTCTGGAAATCCTGGTTGATCCACAAAAGATTTTTGGGTTGAAAGGCGAGTGCTTTTAGGGGTAACTATGCCCCCCGCCACACTGAACACCTGCTCTGAAACCACACTACTGGTTGCGGTCACACTTCAAGTTTGCATGTCCAGTAGTCCAGGGGATCTTGGATCATGGTTGACAGGATGCAGTCAAAGTATGCGATCGCCTGTTGGTTGAGGTTCTGCTGCATGTCCAAATGCTGCTGGGTGGTTTCTTCAAAAGGTGGCTGCAGAAAACTGCTCATTAGAGATTCCAGACTTAAAGGGGTATTCCCATCTGACAAAGGTAGTTTGTATAGTTAGATATAGTCATACCAATATTATAACTAATAGAATGTATTTATATAAAGTGTACCGTTTAGAAGATTTCCCTATTTGTATATCCATTGTCCCACACACATCAGTCAGGCCGTTGCCCCTAGTTACGGCCACCGCGGCCATGTAGTAGTGGTGGCCGGCTTGCTCCTTTTCAAACCCGCTCTGAGGTAACTGCTGACCAGGTGCAGAACTGCATGACAATGCCTAGCTTTACATAGGTGATATGATGGAGGACCACTGTGAACTGTGCCAAAGGGAAGGGTGGGTGAGGACAAGGTGGAGGATGAGGAGGCAGAGGAGGACATTGGCGCAGAAATCCCAGCATTACAACGCGAAGGCGGCATTGCCATCATCTCCCCAAGTTGCTGGTGTGCCTGGACCGGAAGCACATTTACCCAGTGGACTGTGAATTACATATATTGTCCTTAACCATAGTTACAACTCCATACATCAGTGATGGTGTGAACTCTACCAGATACCGAGAGGCCCAAGGATTGTCCCACCTTCTGCTCAACGTACATGTGCAGGGCTGGTACACCTTTTTTTGAAAAGTAATGTTGGCTTTGGACTCTCCACCTTGGGTGTGCAGAAGCCATCAGTTCTCTGAAGAGTCAACTATATTGAAAGGGAGGTACCAGCAACTTGGTCAGATGCACATTCAACTTCTGTGCCGTTGGATGAGTGCACGCATACTGTTGTCTTTTTGCAATTTCCTCGGTAATCAATTGCTGTCGAAATAAGTGACAAGGAGTGGGAGGAGCATCAAGAGCAATAGACGACATTGAAGTCGATGGGAAGGAATGAAAGCTTCCTTCTGCTGATGTTGACAAGCCCTGACTGCTTGAGACGGGGTGCGAATGCTTCGTTTTGCTCAACACTAATGTCAACCTTGAGTAACAAGTTCAGAACATGAAGCTTTGTCAGGTAGTGAAGAATATTGGGCTGACAGCTTTTTCTTGTACAGGTGCCTTTTGTACCATTGGACACTGAATTCCCACCAGGTTTGGACTGCTACCAAATCCACATGTGGGCCCAATTTCTGACATAGATACATCCTCAAAAGGTCTAGCAGAAGATGAACCCACCAATATAAGTTAAGATGCAGATAAAATGTAATCCCCGACTTGTGGAACACAGACATAGTACATCAAAGTCAAGAACGCTCTTTTTAAAATAATATTTTATGAGATGGATACTTCTTTGACCTTGGTAGAACGCTTTGGTCGCCAGTTCTTCTGGCCAGGACACTCTTAAAGTGTCTAGGATGTATTCTTAAGGTCGTACTAGACTGCACAATATTCAGGCCAAATATCTGGAACATGCGTTCATACAAACACTTGTTCCCGATAACATTCCCATATAATCTAGCAGCCGATCAGCCGATGAATGAGCAAATGCTAGGATAAAAGATGTGCTAGGATAAACAGGGATGTCCTGCCAGTAATGGGGCATCTTTCATCCTTAAGAAAGATGCCAATCGGCTGATGAATTAGAATTTGGTAGTTCATCAGCTGCTAGATTATACGGGTCAATTATCGTAAGCAAGTTCCCGATAATTGGCCTGAAAATCGTGCAGTCTTATATGGCCTAAAGAATACATTCTAGATTTTAGAGAGCCCCTTTAAGAGTTTCTTGGCCAGAAGAACTGGCAGCCAAAGAGTTCTACCAAGGTCAAAGAAGTATCTATCTCGTAAAATATTATTTTACAAAGAGCGTTCTTGACTTTGATGTACTATGTCTGTGTTCCACAAGTCGGGGATTACAAAAAAAAAACATTAAATAGTCCATGAAAATATCTTATGCCAAAAGTACTTTTGTGCTGGAGATAAGAAAAGCCCTTCATGGCGGGCGCAGGCTTCCAGAGGAAACACGCTGTATCTGCCGGACTGCTGTTCTCTTCGGGATTTTGTTTACTTGCAGAAGAGGGCGGACAGAGGAATCTGTCACTCCAGGCACCACCATACCTCCCAGGAGATTAAAAGGAACTGTGGCTGACATTTGCCAAGTTTGCATGGACTATACTGACTCTCTGCATGGTTATTGTCAGGAGTGAAACCAGAGACAGGAATGAAGAGGAGGGTATTTTTAGAACGCTTGTATTAATTTGCAGTATTAACTGTTCGGGATGTAGCGGGTCAGCCACAGTTTAAGGTTTGTATTAAATCACATATGCCTTTAACGCAAGATCTCCTTCCAAGTCTCCACGATTTCTTCCAAAGTATTATCTACAAGTCAGTTAGTGCTTGTAACCTGTGGTCTCCTGGGTGCATTTCTTTGGCGTTCACGACGGCAGTCTATTAATATGGATGTCAGACTGGAGTACGTAGGGTTTAGCTTGCACGCGTCACTTCAAATTTTGGATGTACTGGAAAGCTTGGGTAACACGAGACCCCCGTGGATCACAAGAAGGGGGTCCTGTGCTCCCCCGTAGGAACTGAGTGATGGTCAAGGATGCTCACGGCTTCACCATCTCTGTGTGACTCCCAAAGAAAAGTCTTGTAAAGATGAATGGAGCAGCAGCCTCGACCACCACTTCATTCATACAGGGATGGGGGGGAGGGGCAAGACCCTTCTCCTTATAAATGGTGGTCCTGATGGTCAGACCTCAACCAGTAATACAGCTATTGCCTATACTAGTGGTGGCTAACCTCCGGCACTCCAACTGTGGTGAAACTATGACTCCCAGCATGCTCCATTTATTTCTGTGGAGTTCTAAGAATAGCAAAGCAAGTGTGCATATTAGGAGTTGTAGTTTTACCACAGCTGGAGTGCCGGAGGTTAGCCATCACGGGCCTCTACCATTTATCCCTGTATTAAATTTTTTTTTAAAAAATATAGAAAAAAAATATATAGAAGATACAGCTCAGCTGTCCATCTTGTGACCATTTTGTGGTTGGCCACTAACCTTTGATAATGTGACCATCCGGCTTATACCCAAAACGGTGAATGGAGGACTCGAAAATAACACAAGCCATACGTTAATAAGAAAATCTGGCCTTGCGTCACTTCAGTATCCAAAATTATATAAAAATACATAAAAATAGTAGTTTATTATTACAATTTTTGAAAACAGTAAGAATAGACAGGGGGCACACATCCGATAATCACAAGTGCCATGATATCATAAAGTATATTAAAGAGAAATGAACCCAAAAAATGCCAGTAATGATATCTACCAAAACCACTACGAGTTCCCTAAAAGTCTTAATACATAGTCATATAATGGTAATATAATACAATATAACAAATAAAAGGAAAATGCCAAGAACAACAAATAGTCTCAACATGGGAATGGACACTACATGACACAGGAGGGTTCACTCACACCCAATTTCCCTTGATAACATGAGCATTATTTGTTCCTTTATTATATCAAGGCCACTACCCATAAGATAAGTATATAATCTTTTTAAAACATTCTTAAAGGGTTATTCCGGTTACCATAAATATAACTTATGTTTTAGACTAATTCATCATCAATAATTACCTAATATAATGTCAGTTTCACATATTTACCGTTTAGTAGTTATAAAGTACTTTCTTCCTTACTACCCACTGTGTTTCCTCATGAGTTACCATGGCACCGACCTGTAGTTCTGAGCCTTTGTCAGGTCAGGCATGCTCAGTGTGTTGCTATCAGTTCTCTAGCTAAATGTCAGTGTGCTGCTGATTACTGAGTAGAGGGGGTGTGTCTGCACTGTGATAGCAGGCAGCCAATCAGTAATCACCAACACTCATGAACAAGCACAAACTCACAGCAGGAAAGCTAGGCATTGTGGGAATTGTAGTTTTGTGAGGGAAGATCAGGAGCCATGATACTCTCAGTGTATGAGTTTGCATGATCCCTCAGTACCTTGCACCAGTATCTGTGACTTCCGTGGGTAAGCTGTCAACCCCATTGGGACTATTCAAAGAAGTAGCTGCCTGGTAGCGCCCCTGCAGCAAAGTCCAGATCCCTGTATAGGGGTTAAAGGGGTTATCCCATCTTGGACAATGGGGGCATATTGCTAGGATATGCCCCCATTGTCTTATAGGTGCAGGTCCCACAGCTGGGACCCGCACCTATATTGAGAACAAAGCGGGGGAGCTCTAAGCCTGGAGAACCCTGGGTTTCCTGGGGTCCTGCCAACACCAGGCGAGCTCCCCGCTGTGCTCATAGAAATGAATGGGAGCGCACCACGAAAGCGCGGCCCAGCTCCCATTCATTTCTATGTAGCCGACGGAAATAGCCGAGTACATTTTCAGCGGCCCCATAGAAATGAATGGAGGGCGGCTGCGCATGCGCAATGCGCCCTCCTTCTCTTTTGAGGCCCCGTTCTCGATATAGGTGCGGATCCCAGCGGTGGGACCCGCACCTATAAGACAATGGGGCATATCCTACCGATATGCCCCCATTGTCCAAGATGGGATAACCCCTTTAAAAGGTGACTACCAGGGGACTGCCAGTATAACACCCCTAAGTTTAGCTCAAAGTGAAACCGGTTGGTTGACACTGTGGTTCCACGCCCACTGATGTAACACAAAGCTCAGACACACATGGAAGAGCAACAACCAAAACAAGCAATAGGAAAAATCCAGGGACGAGCAGAGTGCAAGACAGGCAGTCAGTGGAAGTATTTAACCAGCATTTAACAGGCTACAGGCAGTTACTTTATAGAGACTGATAGTGAGAGTCCTAGCTGGGTTTGAATAGTAGAGCCTGATGACATCATCAGAAGCAGCCCAGGAGTAAGAATTCTGTTGCATAGCAACAGGAAGAGAAAAAAATACTGTTGACCATTCAAAAAGAGGGGGACTATGCCGAAGTCCCTAATCTAGTCAACCTCTGGTTAGCAGAACATCACTACTACTGAGCAAGAGATGTTTTTGGTTGAGTAGTCCGCCATCACCAGGGGCAGATTGGCCATAGACCTTACAGGGAAATTTTCCTGGTGGGCCGATGCCCAGAGGGCCATTTAATCCCTCCTCACAGCCGGCCCACAGTCGTTTTTGGGGATTTATTTTGTGCTGCTGGCAGTATTTTGTGATGGACTGTGGTATTTGGCTCTGTTGGGGTGGTATAATGTGCCACAATATGGTATTGCTGGCCCTGTCTTCCATCAATTTGGACCCAACTACATAACGGGGCCACTTTTAGTATTTTTTCCAGGGCCACTTTAAGTTCCCAGTCCGCCCCTGGCCATCACCTAGACATATACACATACAAAGACTGTAATGAAAGTTAAACATCGAGGAGTCCATGGTGTAAATTTCGAGAAAGCACAACGTAAAAAAAAAAAAACCTCTGTCATTTCACTCTTACAATGCTCCTAAATTTGGCAAACTCGCAACATTTTTCTCCCCCCTGCACTACATTACTCTCAGCTTGCATAATTGTTTATGAGGTCTACCAGTGTGAATGTCGGCTGGACGCTGTGCAGACACATAGCATTAATGCCAGGCAGACGGTAGCTGCTTGCACCCCATAATCTTAAACTCAAGCATCAGATTTCAAATGAAATTATTTCACTTTTAATGTAAAATATAAAAGCTGTGAACTTCTCGAAGCCCCTATTGTGTGTATGGAGGCTCCAGGAGCAAGGAGACTCAACGTGGAATGAGGAAGGATAGAGTCGGTATTGGGTTACATTTCAGATGTCTCTCTCCACTGTATGGGAATGGTGCCAACGTTTAATTTAGGAAAGAAAAGAAGTATCCTTGGTTCTTTCTTAAGCAATTAAAAAAGACAAATTAATGGGCGTTATCTGGCCATCTTCTCCTACTATTCTGGAGGGGGGTGAGGAGGAATGCTATCTCTGTGGACGTTGTACTTTTCAAGGTCTTACAGGAAAAAAAACTTTAGTAACATAATGGAAGAAAGGAAAAAAATAATTGGGATCTGACAAGAATTCTACATTACACAGGGATAGGCTTTATCAATGGACCCTTTGAGTTGTGGGGTCCTAGGTTCAAATTAATTCTCCCCAAAAAAAATACCAAAATGAATACTTGGGCCAGGTGTCAAAATGGACAGGTCCCAAGCTGTGTTTATACTGGTGTTAAGGCCAATTGAAATCCCTCAAGAGAAAAAGATGTTCCACGTCCTGAAGTTCTCCTTTTGGGTAACATACTGACAAGAATTCTACATTACACAGGAATAGGCTATATCAATGAACCCTTTGAGTTGTGGGGTCCTAGAGTCAAATTAAGTCTCCCAAAAAATTGAATCCCCTCAAGAGAAAAAGATGCCCCAGGTCCCGAAGTCTTCCCTTTGGGTAACATATTATAGAGTAGGTGACAAGGTAAGATGGCCGTACATTAGACGGCCCAAAAGACTGATTTTTCCTCACTTTTTGCCCATTTTTTATGCCTTTTTATGATATGAACAACATGACAGATACCAAATAAAAGCAAATAGTAACATAGTAACATAGTTTATAAGGCCGAAAAAAGACATCTGTCCATCCAGTTCGGCCTGTTTTCCTACAAGTTGATCCAGAGGAAGGCAAAAAAAACCCCTGTGAGGTAGAAGCCAATTTTCCTCACTTTAGGGGAAAAAAATTCCTTCCCGACTCCAATCAGACATCAGAATAACTCCCTGGATCAACGACCCATCTCTAGTAACTATAACCTGTAATATTATTACCCTCCAGAAATACATCCAGGCCCCTCCTGATCTCTTATAGTGAACTTACCATCACCACCTCCTCAGGCAGAGAGTTCCATAGTCTCACTGCTCTTACCATAAAGAATCCTCTTCTATGTTTGTGTACAAACCTTCTTTCCTCCAGACGCAGAGGATGTCCCCTCGTCACAGTCACAGTCCTGGGGATAAATAGATGAAGGGAGAGATCTCTGTACTGACCCCTGATATATTTATACATAGTTATTACATCTCCCTTCAGTCGTCTTTTTTCTAAAGTGAATAACCCTAATTTTGATATAAATATCTATGGATATATTAATCTACCGTGTTGAATTTTTTTGTCATTTTCAGGTGCTATATTTAGTCATGCCAAAGCATAGATATGTACCCCACCATTAAAAGTTCAATCCAGGTCATATATCAAGGCCGAGATCAATTGGCAACAACAACTTTTACAAAATGGCTGTTCAAATCTGGGGGTTCCGTAGCCTCAATATAATCATCAGTGTCAGATAAGTTTAAGGTGCCAATACACATTAGACAAATTCAGACAAACCCTCCAACAATCTAATGTGTATGGAGGTGTCCAGGGGCGTAGCAATAGGGGAAGCAGGGGAAGCGGCTGCTTTGGGGCCCAGACTCACAAGGGGCCCCCTCAGGAGGAATACTAAAAGATTTTATTTTCAGGCCCCCCTCAGCAGTATTATACAATGACATTATATACAATATATACGTGTAGAAAACAGACGGAGCGGCTGCTGGGCCTCGTCTGAGAGAACAGTTTTGACCAGCCACAGGAGTGGGGAATGCGTGAGTTGGGAGTTGCGAAAAAGTTGCTGAGGGGGGGCCCCGTCTAAAATTTGCTGTGGGGCCCGGTCAGTTGTAGTTACGCCACTGGAGGTGTCCCACCTCTCTACCAATTGTAGATGTCAGAGGAAAGAAAGATTAGGGTGTTGGAGTTCAACATGCACAATCCTTTTATTCTCAGGCTAGATAAGTGGAGTCTGGCAGCTGCTTTTCCCCCTCCCCTTATTGAATTCTGATGCCAATCAAGCATCGCCACCACCTTTATATTTCTAATTTATCATTCCCTTTCAACTCATTGCTGGTTTTGGCTCCAAAAACTGTCACATCCTTAGTCATATCAAGAAAAACCATATCTCATTCCACCTCCTACACTTCAATATGCCACTATGTTGCTGGGACAATACTACCAATCCAGGCTCATCCACCAAAAGCAGCCATACTGTAGCTGTAGTCTATGGTCGAAGAAGATTTCTGGTTTGAAAGAACACATTTACGCAAATTTTCTTAAATAAGTCTCTATATTGCTCAGGGCATCACGTGGCATAAGTATCTAGTCCTAATCTTGGACATGTGTAGAACGATGACACTTAGCATTTCTAATCAACCAAGGGTCTCACCATGGCACCAAACAGATGATGTATAGCTCTCAGGCCAAAGGAAGCCTTGGATTACAAAAATATTCCACCAACTGTTAGGGTAAGAAATCTCAAGTAACATAGTCAAACATTCTGCGATACAGGATCCTCTATTGCTGCAAGGTTTTCATCAGTAGTTTCTTAACCAACCAAGAATCCAAGGGAGTTTCCATCATCTGATAAGTGTGACCTGGAACCACGTAATGGTCCTCCTGTACATTGCATTCTTCCTTCTTGGAATGATAGCCATGACACCATGGTTAATTTAGGTGCCCTTGAATATGAGACAGATATGATTTGTCATCTGTTATTGGAATTTCATTTAGGGAGCATCCAAGTATGAAACCTCTTGGATTATTCTGAGAAAACCATGATTAAAAAATGTAAGCAATAAAAGTTGAAACCAATCGGGAACATTTCTATTGAAACCTTGACATCTGTCCTTACTCATAGAGGCTCTGCACTTCACTTTGACAGGACCAGGCAGTGAAAACATCCTTATGTCTGGTCCTGTCAATCAAAGTGCAGAGGGCGGGGCAGTTGCAGAGAGAGCAGAGCCTGTGGGTGTAATGATAACGCCCCCGTTGCTCCTAGAGGTTCATTTGCATATATTAAAACATCATTTTTTTCAGCAATGCGGGCACATATGAACATGGGACCAACACAGATGTCTTCAGCTGCTCTCATGTAACAGGTCAGCCAGTTTCATAGGTACAAAACTGCTGACAGATGCCCAACCTATTTACTGAAATTCTGATCACTCAATCAGTTTTTGTCACCCTGCGTCAATCCTATTGCTATAGGGCAATGGTTCTGGCCACTGTGCAATACAATAAATAGATTTAGTCTATGGACAAGAGTGGTGCTTCTTCTTGAAAAAAGGCAGAGACTTTGTTCTAATTGTGTAAAACCCACTAAAGAGGCCATTGTTAATTTTTAGGTCTTACATCTCAACAGTTATGGCACGCCCACAGAAAGTGCTATTAACGTCCAATATGTGCTCAGTTTTGTTTGAAACTCCCATTGAAGTGAATGGGGAGAGCTTTGCATGCGCAACCTCTCCATTCAAAATGGCTATGGCATGAGCCCCCGTGCCTGAGATTTGTGCAACTTTCTGATCTTTATGGCATATTTTGTGAACCCACCACTGTCTTGAGAGTGGAGCCCCATCTTGCGTTGTCAATGGGGATGTGACTGTACATGCGCAGTTCTCTCTCCTCCCTTCTATGTGAATTCTGAAAATACCTGAGCACCTAGGAAACATTTATGGCATATCCTGTGCATTAATGTTGAGATGGGAATAACCCTTTAAGGCCCCATGCACTTGACCGCGTGCTGTTCACACCCATATGTCCGTTCCACCAGACTGAAAAAAAGAACATTTTTGCGGCCATTTTCGGCCATTTCTACAGATGTAAAAAATAATAGCAGCATGCACACGGCAGATCCTCAGATTGCCCACCACAAAACACATGCAATCATATGCATGCGGCCTAAAGATGTCCATACACATTAGATAGCTCGAAAGCTATTCCTTTCAAAACACATGCATGCTTGGTTCATACACTTATCTCCCATAGGAATAAAAGCATAGGTGATGTTGAATTCCAACATGCCAGATCATTCTATTCTTTGTCATCAGCCGTGAGGGGAAAATTGGGGCAACCCCAGACATTAGAAGGTTGCTTGATCCTGGTAAGATTGGCCAAAATTCATCTAATGTATATGGCCACCCCAAGAGTCTTCATGGAGTCTTAACATACATTTGCATTCTACATTGCTTCATTTCATTTTCCACAAACCAATTCATGAGTAAAGGAAACCATCAAGACTTGTATGCATACAATGAAAAGTGAAAAAGTCAGACAGAAATTTACAATTTGTGTGGTTTCGCCATGGAATATGTGCTTAGGGAGTCAGAACCTCAGGTCCCATGCCCTTGAAAACATTGTGTTTGTGTAAAGTTTAGTGTGAAATTCCTCTCTCTTACCTCCCCGTACGGCCTTGTACATTGCAGTTGGGGGATTTCAGCAAGATGAAAACAGTCCTATGAACTTGTAAAAGGAAGGAAAGAAAAAAGAAAACAACTGAGTGGAGGAGAAACAAGTGTGAAGGTCAACGGCACAAGTTGGGCTTACGTGAAGAAGATCTGTCATTAGCACCATGAACGAATCCCTTTTTATTTCTCGTAAAACATCCCAGATCACAAGACTCTTGTAGGGTTGTACAAGGCAGAGGAGTCTAATATCAAGTCAAATATATAATTGCCCCCTTGAGGTACATGCTTTACGAAGCCTTTTCCACCGAACAATGCCCCCAATACTCCATTAGAAGCCTGTCCTAACACTGTCTAGTAATGTCATCATGATTTGTGTCATGTTGCCTACCTGCCGGGTCCCATAGAAAGGAGAAGTCCAGTATTTCCATAGAAACCCCCACCCCTTGCCGAGAACATGGTTGAGGTAGTGCCAAGACCAATCTTCTAGATCAGTGATGCCCAACCTACGGCCCGCAGCCCGCGCATGCCCCTGCATCTTATGGGGCGCGTGCTAATGAGCGCTTCCATTATGGAAGCGCTCATTAGCACCAGAGGACAAGGAAGCGATGAAGACTCTGTACTCACCGCTTCCTGGTCCTCTGCTCGGCTGTGCAGGGCTGCGCACAGCATGAGGGCACTCTGTGACTTCACACTGTGCGCGCCAGTTCACAGCACAGCCGACGGAGGAGGAGGGAGAAGAGCGCTGGAGTGGCGCCGTCCAGGAGCAGGAGAGGTAAGTGCTTTTTTATTTTATATACTCTGTGGCTGATGGAGGCATTTACGTGGCTGATGGAGGCATTTGGGGTGGCTAATGGAGGCAATCGGGGGGCTGATGGAGGCAATTGGTGGCTGATGGAGGCATTTGGGGGGGCTAATGGAGGCAATTGGGGGGCTGATGGAGGCAATTGGTGGCTGATGGAGGCATTTGGGGGGGCTAATGGAGGCATTGGGGGCTGATGGAGGCATTGAGGGGCTAAAAGAGGCATTTGGTGGCTGATGGAGGCACTGGAGGCTAAAAGAGGCATTTGGGGGGCTGATGGAGGCACTGGAGGCGAAAAAAGGCATTTGGGGGCTGATGGAGGTACTGGAGGCTAAAAGAGGCATTTGGGGGCTGATAGAGGCATTTGGGGCTGATAGAGGCATTGGGGGCTGATATGAGAGGCTTGGGGCTCTTATCTGAGATCTGATTAGGCGTTATTCACATTGGGGTCTAATCTGAGGTCTTATTGGGGTCTTATTAACATTGGGGGTCTGATTGGGGCTGTGAGCTGAGGTCTGGTGAAAATATTTTTTCTTATTGTCCTCCTCTAAAACCTAGGTGCGTCTTATAGGGTGAAAAGTGCATTCTGTGCTGAGAATCAAAGTGACAAACTTTGATCCAAACATTTCAAAACTGGTTTCTAGAAAACATCTGCAGACGTCACATTAATGAAATGAAATCAAATAGTGAGTACAGAAATTATTTCTGGTTTATGATTTCTTCCGAATACTGTGTTATCTAAATTTTAATGATTGCATTTCTTTCTGGCAATTCTACCTGGTTCTGGCCCGCAAAATGTATTCCATGTCTAGTGCGGCCCCCAGATGAAAAATGGTTGGGCACCACTGTTCTAGATCATCAATAAGCCAACACACTAGAGGAGAGCATAGACTGCAGTCACACGTGGGCCCTGAGGTGACCCTAAAGGTCCCTCTGCCCCATATAAGAAGAACAGTGCTATGCATGATGGGTCCTTTACAAATTTCCCATTGGGGTCCAGAAGCATACACGTTAGATCAATGTCTTCCAAACCAATTTTGGCGATGCTGACCAACCTTCTTATGTGTATGGGGATGTTCCTTGACATCTGCTGTTAGATATCAACCTGTACAACTCTTTTAATGAGAGGCCACCAGGGGTGAAAAATGGTGTGTCTGACAGTGGCTTATTCGCCTCTCTCTGTTGAGAACACATGCACTTTCAGCTGAGCATGTAAATGTGTGGTGGAGGTCAAAGGAGTAACTGTCAACCAAAGAAGTGTTTGGCCAAAATCTATCCAATGTGTATGGCCAACCATAAAGTGCCCATACAACTTCAATAGTGATCTGCCAAATGTTTGTATACCCTCCAATATACCTGGATGACTGTATTATGTTGCCAGAAACCTCTTGCGACATATCTCACCTGGGAATATAATGATCTGGTGTTGAAATTCAACAAGCTCAATTCTTCTTTCCTCCCACTTCATCTGTTGGGAGAAAGTTGAGAATGGCCCTTCATAAATATAAGACAGTCCTCCAGTCCCACCGAAAATCGACAGGTTCTGCTGACTTGCTCTTGTGTGTATGGGGGCTTATATACCTTTGGTCAACACCCTATAGAAAAGTCTTTAGACTTGAGCAAATGTGTTAAAAATCAATCCAGGGTCCTTCTCTCAATTGAATCTAATCAAACAAAATTCTAATTTTTTTGAAAAATTTGGGTCAAACTTCAATCGATTCACTTATCTCTGGTCTTAATCTACATAGAGAGATGGCCAAAGGCTGAAGTTCCCTTGATCAAAATTACGGCAGATCAATAGTAATAAACCAACCAATAAATAGGATGGAAGATGGTAAACATGTTCTAGTTGCCACTTCATATTTTTAGAGTTTTATCTGTTATCTTCTCAGTGGAGGCTTCATATCTGTTCCTGGCTCTATAGACTTCCTGCATAATACATGTCTGATGGTTCATGTGATCTCGGCAGCGGTTACATCATATGTTTTCTGTGAAACAGACGGAACAATAACAGTAAAAAACAAACACTGTTTAATGCAGACAGGAAAAGGGAATTTGTTACCAACTATGAGGTCGAAACGTGATGAAAAGTAGTCCGTAATAGCCAAAGAATGAGCACATATAGGGGCAGGGGAAAATGATGATATTTTTCCAGCATTCATTAAAATATTTCCTCAATGGCGACAGCTATAATCCATGAGACGACAGAAGACAAATGTGAAAAATTATTATTAAAAAAAGAAATTTAAAAAGTTCTGTTATTCTTAAAGGGGATTTCTGGGAGTTACAAAATTGACTGCCAATCTTTAGGATCTTTAGCATCAATATCAGATCTATGGAAGTCCATGTCTCGTCATCCCTGCCCATCAGCTGATTGCAGGAGCCATGGTGCTTATGCTTACCCCTCCATTGTTTCCCATAATTTTGGTTGTGGCTCTGCCTGGTATTATAGGTAATAGCAGCTCATTCCCTTTAAGTTGAATGGGAGCTGAGCTACAGTACCCAGAACATGCAGGGAACAGCTGATTGGTGGAAGAGCCAGGTCTCAGACCCCCACCTATTGGATATTGATGGCTTTCCAAAGGATAGGTCACCAATGTTAGAAGCCCAGACAATCCCTTTAAATCTGTGTTTTTATAGATATGATGCTAACTGAATAAGGGATGTGGAGTCTAAGGGTACTCATAGCTCATTGAAGGGCCATAACAAGCTCTGATGATAAAACAGTCTTTCCATGGACTGATTGTAACTGTATGGAGGATGAATGATCACTACTGTGATCATTCTTCCCCCATACACTTTACATTATGTTGATAGCACGTGTCCTGTTTAAAGCCACCAAATTAGCTGGTTTTTGGGGGGGTTGTGTAGATGTGTCAATGATTGGGCAAATAAAAGCTTCTATGAAAATGTGTTACTTAATTATTGTCCCATGTAAAATTCCCTCAGGGTTACCCTCGGGACAGGGGCGGATTGGCCATAGACCTTACAGGGAAATTTCCCGGTGGACCGATGCCCAGGGGGCCATCTGGGCCCTCCTAATTGCCAGCAAGTGGAAGTTTTGAGGATGTATTTAGTACTGCTGGCAGTATTTTGTGATGGACTGTGGTATTTGGCTCTGTTGGGGTGGTATAATGTGCCACAATATCACAATATGGTATTGCTGGCCCTGCCTTCTATCATTTTGGACCCAACTACAAAATGGGGCCACTTTTAGTATTTTTTCCAGGACCACTTTAAGTTCCCAGTCCGCCCCTGACTCAGGAACATACGTAGAGAAGAAGGAAACCTATGGCACGGTAAAAATGTGTCACCTTCCTTGAGCTGGTTTATGCCATTACACCATGCCGTTAACTGGATATCTCCTGAGTAGGAGATAGGGCTCATATAAGTCTTAAGGCCACCATATACATTAGTTTATTGTTAGCTACAGCCGACTTCGGACAAGAGAGCTGTTTGGCTAACAACTATTGAATGTACCAGTATATGGCAGTCTATATCTTCCTCTTCCACCTTCTCTGGTGCAGTAGTGTGGGAGATCTTGTCCAGATTTAGACTTTATTTCCCCCATAACATCTGCATGGGCAACCATTATAGTGTATATACACTTCCATTCCTTAAACTTAAAGGGGTTTTCCAGGATATAACATTGATGACTTGTCCTTAAGAAAGACCATTAATGCACAATCAGTGGGGTTCTCAACCGATCAGCAGAAAGAAGGGACAACAGCACAGTACCTGGCAAGTGGCTGTGTCTGGTACTGCAACTTAAACACACTCAGACCCGATCCCTTGAAACAAACTACAAAGAACACAGGAACCATTCTTTGTATGAAAAAAACTAAAAAAAAACTAAATTTCACTGTGCTTCCTGCAATTTTGCTCTGGTGGTAAATACTCCTATGTAATAAAAAGACTCGAGAAAAGGAAGGTTCACAAGACACCAACTCCTGTAGGACAAGCAAGTAGTCACTGTTCATGACCCTCTAGCACGGGCTTCCATTTTTCAAGATTTTAATTGACATTGCAAAGTTTCAAAAATGACATTTGCTCACTCTAATTTTTATTATTGGGTGCTCACTATGAAGACCACCATATTGTAGCCTGATTTTGTGGAATACATCCTACATCCTATCAGCCCTTTAGAAGTGGAATCACTAATAACACTGATGGCTATGATCGCTTCATGTAAATGCAGTGCTTCACCTCCACTGAATGAGCAGCCGACGCTTCCTTCCTGATAATTGGCTGCTCCTCGGGTGATGTAAACCCACCATAAAACTGGTCAGACATGGATAAAAATCAGCCACTTTGCAGGTGGGATCTCCTAACATTGCTCTATAATCTTCTCTACACACATGTTCAACCAAACCTGCCAATTTTGGTGGGATCTAATGTGCATTGTGGTCTTCCAACTGTCAGGAGAAAGTAGGGCGAGGAGGTTACATTTTAATAAGCCCACTTATTTTATTTCAAGGTAGATATGTTGCTGCCAGAGGTTTCTCATGGCATCTTCTTTCCTTTTTGGTGGAGTTCGAAACAACATTCGGATGACATTGAGTCCACTAATATGTAAACGGTATGGACAGCTACGTTCTTATTTATACCCTATACCTTAATGTTCTTTAGTTTTTGCATAACACATCTTGACCCCCAACTCTTCTCTAAAGGTGACCATATACATATCACAGCTATCTTGGAGTACCTCAATGAAAATAAGCAAAAAACTCCATATCAGCATGGCTTCATGAGGGAACGGTCATGCCAAACCAATTTAATCAGTTTCTATTAGGAGGTAAGTTCTAGACTGGACCGCGGCGAATCAATGGATGTGGTATATCTGGACTTCTCCAAAGTATTTGACACTGTACCACATAAAAAGTTAGTATATAAAATGAGAATGCTTGGCCTGGGAGAAAATGTCTGTATGTGGGTAAGTAACTGGCTCAGTGATAGAAAACAGAGGGTGGTTATTAATGGTACATACTCAGATTGGGTCACTGTAACTAGTGGGGTACCACAGGGGTCTGTATTGGGTCCTATTATCTTCAATATATTTTTTAATGATCTTGTAGAAGGCTTGCACAGTAAACTATCAATTTTTGCAGTTGACACTGAACTGTGTAAAGTAATTAACACAGAAGAGGACAGTACACTGCTACAGATGGATCTGGATAGACTGGAGGCTTGGGCAGAGAAGTGGCAGATGAGGTTTAACACTGACAAATGTAAGGTTATGCATATAGGAAGGAATAATGCAAGTCACCAGTACATACTAAATGGTAAAACATTGGGTAACTCTGACATGGAAAAGGACCTAGGAATTTTAGTGAACAGCAAACTAAGCTGTAGAAACCAGTGTCAGACAGCTGCTGCCAAGGCCAATAAGATAATGGGTTGCATCAAAAGAGGCATAGATGCCCGTGATGAGAACGTAGTCCTGCCACTTTACAAATCACTAGTCAGACCACACATGGAGTACTGTGTACAGTTCTGGGCTCCTGTGAACAAGGCAGACATAGCAGAGCTGGAGAGGGTGCAGAGGAGGGCAACTAAATAACTGGAATGGGTGGACTACAGTACCCAGAAAGATTATCAAAATTAGGCTTATTCACTTTAGAAAAAAGACGACTGAGGGGAGATGTAATAACTATGTATAAATATATCAGAGGTCAGTACAGAGATCTCTCCCATCATCTATTTATCCCCAGGACTGTGACTGTGACGAGGGGACATCCTCTGCGTCTGGAGGAAAGAAGGTTTGTCCACAAACATAGAAGAGGATTCTTTACGGTAAGAGCAGTGAGACTATGGAACTCTCTGCCTGAGGAGGTGGTGATAGTAAGTTCACTAAAAGAGTTCAGGAGGGGCCTGGATGTATTTCTGGAGGTAATAATATTACAGGTTATAGTTACTAGAGAGGGGTCATTGATCCAGGGAGTTATTCTGATTCCCTGATTGGAGTCGGGAAGGAATTTTTTCCCCTAAAGTGGGGAAAATTGGCTTCTACCTCACAGGGGTTTTTTGCCTTCCTCTGGATCAACTTGTAGGATAACAGGCCGAACTGGATGGACAGATGTCTTTTTTCGACCTTATAAACTATGTTACTATGTGACAGCTGTTGGCCAAAAGTCCTCCATAGTCTATGAACATAGATATTATTTTAAGGTGGGTGCTGGACTTTTCTGTGGATGCCAAAGGACCCCTTTTTTCCAGAGTCCCCTTTTTTCCAGAGACTCTTAGCATGTTCTTCTGGCCTCCATAGCCATGTCTCCAGTCCCCAAAAACAAAATGATTTTAATCCTTTTAATCTCACCTAAATTAGTGGGTTTTTCTGATATTTATCTATCCAGCTTAGTCTGGGTTCACATCTGATTTTTTTAACTCCGGCAGTCAGTTCCCACCTTGAATAATATTTAATTTTTTGATGCAATTTGGTTTTTAGAGATTTCTATATTCAGATAATTTTTGCGCTGTTGTGAGCTATGAAAACTATTAAAGTGTATAAATATACTGGAAAAATGGGCGAAGAGTAAGTGTGCCAAAATGTTGGGAGGTATGCTTAAAAACGTAGATATAAACCCAGCCTTAAAAATGGAAGGATCCATATGGTGGCCACTGTATTAGACACTTTAAGATCAATTCACCTAGGGGGTAACACAACCATTGCGTAACACTTTGGGAACTGATCCTTAATAATCAGTGCAAAAACAAAGTTAATAATCATTGACCTCATCTTGGGTTCTCCATGTCTCCCCCCAAGTTCCTTCTTGTGAGAATGCTGATAAGGAGTCTCCCACTGATCCCCCCCCCCCCCCCCCCCCCCAATACGTGATTGAAATACTCATGTAAGTGGGATACAAGAGCACTTGGAAGCCAGGCATTACATCAACATTTCAGCTGATAAGGAGATGCACAATGGAGTGTTAGACTAATAGAAAAACATGCTGTGGATAAGGCAGGCTCCTGATACCAGGACATGATGTGAAATCCCATTGTCTCCCATTCTCCCAGTCCATTCAGGGAATCATTGAAAATTCCAGCGGTGGCCGAGAAGCCAGGGGTCATGGTGTGCAGCCCCCTTCCTCTAATGAGAGCTTTTTCCTAAACTCAGATTGTATAAATGATGTCTTCTTAATAAGGAGACGTGATAACACTAGGGCTTTGATTCTTACCATGTAATGTATCAAAAATGAGAGCTAGCACTCTACAGAAAGTAAGAGGGAGGGGGTGTCCCGTCATTTCACCTTCAATATTTAGAAGTGCAATCTAGTTGAGAAATTTTGTAGCTGCTGACAATCACTGATCTGGGGCAGGTTATCGATTTAATAAAAAAATAAAAGAATAAATAAATAAATAAATAATAATAATAACAAAGCTTTCAGTTCCAAAAAAAACAAATTGAACCTGTTTAAAAAAAAATAAAAAATTGTAGGGTCCTTTGATCAGCCATTGGTCGAGGATGATATTTCTAACAGTGGATACACGGTACATCACTTCCACCGTTTCTGAAATCATCTCACCCCTATAGTGATGCCCATCATGCACTGAAGAACTGGATGAATCTCTGACATTTATGACCAGTCCTACAAAGAAATCAAATCTAACAGTGTACTGACTGCTGGAACCTAAAAGACTTAAAGAAGAACTCCCGCAAAAATTTTTATTCTCTAACCTGTTAGGCTACTTTCTCACTAGCGTTTTATAATTCCGGTATTGAGTTCCGTCATAGGGGCTCAATACCGGAATAAAACGCTTCAGTTTTGTCCCCATTCATTGTCAATGGGGACAAAACTGAACTGAAGACAACGGAATGCTCCTGAAAGCATTCCGTTCAGTCTTCAGACCACATGCTGCGGTTTGCTCTCCGTACTGTTTATCCGCACCAAGACGGATCCGGAATGACCCCCAATTGAAGTCAATGGGGACGGATCCGTTTGGTGTGACACAATGGTGAACGGATCCGTCCTCCATTGACTTTCAATGGAGTTCATGACGGATCCGTCACCTGCACACATACAGACATACACATAAACATACACAGACATATACACATAGGAATACACATATATACTTACATGCTCCCAGCAGGTCTCCACAGCGCAGGAGGAGCAGGAGCAGGACGGCGCGCACATAGGACGATTCCACCTGGCGCCCATCAGAGGACGCTGTGGGGAATCGTCCTATGTGTACGCCGTCCTGCTCCTCCTGCGCTGTGGAGACCTGCCGGGAGCATGTAAGTATGTATGTGTATATGTATGTGTATATGTCTGTGTGTATGTACTATGTGACATGTGTGGGGCCGGAGTGGGGTTCCGGCCCCACACATGTCCCTGCGGCAGCACGGAGCCGGTGCACCCTTCACCTGCCGGATCCGTGCTGCCGCTAATGTGAAAGAGGCCTTAGAAAGGTGCATGATATAATCTGTAGTGAATGCAATCTTCTTATCAGGGACTCTAATTGAGAGTTATCCACTTTCTTCTTATTGTAGCTGGGTCATGTGACCAACTGCCCTGACCTCCAACTGACCCAGGACAGGAAGCCAGTCACTGCTCTATTCATTCCTATGAGACTGAAAGTGAGGCTCCCATAGGAATGCATAGAGAATTAGACTTCCTGTCCACACATAAGTCTATGTGGGAGTTGGTGGGTCTAATTCCTGGTCACATGACACAGATAAGAAACCTCAGGATGATATAACTCAAAAATACAGACACTGATAAGAAAATGACATCCACTACAGATTACATCATGTCCCTTTCTAGCAGGACATGGAATACAATTTTTTGCGGGAGTTCCTCTTTAAAGGGGTATTCCCATCTCGGACTTCGATAGGTGCAGATCCGACCTCTGGGACCACCTTCTATCTCCAAAACAGGGACCCTGATTCGAAGAGAGACCAGCATGTCGCGGACACGGAGTCTGTTCTCCTTCACTTCAGGGGCCTTGTTCTTGAGATAGGAGTGGGTCCCAGAGGTGGGACCTGCACCTATCTGATATTGACGGCGATGAGTTCACATCACTGTTTAGCTTTCAGTTCTTCTGATCTGTCAGAAAAACGGATCCTGTTGCATCAGTTGTCATCTGTTTGAGCCAATTCCATCTCAGATCAGTTTTTTTTATGGTTAAGGCCTCATTCAGACGACCGTATATTTGCGGGTCCGCATTATTGCGGACCCGCAAATATACGGGGACCGCCCGGCGTGTGTTCCGCAGTGCTCGGAACACACGCCGTGCGGCCCCATTGAAAATGCCTATACTTGTCCGTGTGTACGGACAAGTATAGACATGTTCTATCTTTTTATGCGGAGCCGTGGCACGGAGCTGTCTCCGTGCCGCGGCTGTGCACTCCCATAGAGGTGATTGGGGCTGCATGTATTCCGCAATTTTGCGGAATACATACGGCCCCATTCATACGGTCGTGAGATTGGGGCCTAAGGGCTTGTTCACATCACCATTTAGCTTTCAGTTCTTCTGATCTGTCAGAAAAACGGATCCTGTTGCATCAGTTGTCATCTGTTTGAGCCATTTCCATCTCAGATCCGTTTTTTTAGATGGTTAAGGGCTTGTTCACATCACCATTTAGCTTTCCGTTCTTATGATCCATCAGAAGAAGAGAGAGACAGGAAAAAAACAGAATCCTGTAAAAAAAAAAACGTATCCTGTTGCATCAGTTGTTTTCCGTTTGAGCCATTTCCGTCTGAGATCTGTTTTTTAGACGGGGAAAAAAGTCCTGCATGCAGTACTTTTGTTTCCATCTAAAAAAACGGATTTCAGCCGGAAATGGCTCAAACAGAAAACAACTGATGCAACAGGATCCATTTTTTTTACTGGATCCTGTAAAAAAAGAATTCTATGCCTAATTGATGCAAAAGGATCCGTTTTTTTTCTCTCTCTCTTCTTCTGACGGATCAGAAGAACGGAAAGCTAAACGTTGATGTGAAATCACCCTGCGTGCAGTACTTTTTTTTCCCCATCTAAAAAATGGATCTCAGATGGAAATGGCTCAAACGGATGACAACTGATGCAACAGGATCCGTTTTTTTTACAGGTTCCTGTTTTTTTCTCTCTCTCTTCTCTTCTGACAGATCAGAAGAATGGAAAGCAAAATGCTGATGTGAACTTAAAAGGAATGGATAACAATTTAGGCAATTAACCATATGATCACATTTAGCAATTTAAAACCGATAATCGTATGCGGTTATTTACTCGCTTAATCCCTTCTACCCCCGACAATTATCAGTTTTTGCGTTTTCATTTTTCACTACTTGCCTTCCCAGAGTCATAACCTTTTTATTTTTTCATTCACACAGCCGTATGGAGTTTTTTTTTTTTTTTGCAGGACAAGTTGTACTTTCTAATGGCACCACCTAGTATTGCATATAATGTAGTGAGAAGCTGGAAAAAAATTCCAAATGGGATGAAATTGGAAAAAAAACACAATTCTGTCACAGCTTTATGGGTTTTGTTTTTATGACGTTCCCTATGCGGTGAAACTGACCTGGTACTTTCATTCTCTCAGTCAGTATGATTACAGCAATACCACATTTGTATAGCTTTTCTTGCGTTTTAATACAAAAAAAAAACTTGAAAAAAATTATTTATTTTTTTTAATCTTCATATTTTGACCCCCATAAATTTTTCATAGTTATGTTGATGGAGCTGTGTGAGGGCTCATCTTTTGCACAATGATCTATAGTTTCTATTAATACCATTTTGGGGTGTGTGAGACTTTTTGGTCACTTTTTTTCAATTTTTTTAAGGAGGAAATCATAAAAAAATGGCAAATTTTTATGTTTTTTTTCAGTTATGTTGTTAGCCATATGGGAGAAACATTTTTATATTTTAATAGTATGGATGTTTTAGCACACTATGATGCCCATGATGGTTATTTTTTCACTGTTTATGTATTTTTATTCTGGGGAAAGGGGGATGGCTTGAATTTTTATATTTTTAAAAAATATTTTTAAAAACTTTTTTTTTTTTTTTAACTTTCTTTTAGGCCCCAATGGTCTAACATCATGCAATCCTTAGACTGCCAATTCTATATATCACTGGAAATAATAGAGTCAGTATATTCCAATGTAGTGCTGCCACCTGCTGGTTTACATTGGAATATTCCTGTGAAAAGCATCAGCGGCTCAGCAAGCATCAGCCTTTCACAGGCAATGAACAGCTTCCCCGATCGCTGCCTGCGGGAGCCGTTCCAGGCCCGGAAGTGCAGCACTTGCAGGTTTTGCAATCTCAGATGTCGTGGTCATATTTGACCATGGCATCTAAAGGGTTAAATGCCCGCGATCGGCATTATTGCTGATCGCAGGCATTAGCTCCAGGCGTCTGCAGTATACAGCGTCAGAAACCCTGCGTCTATGCCCCATGCTGCGCTCGTGAGCAGGCACTATCTTTAAAGACCCGACTTCCGCTGCACCATTACGGCGGAGGTCGGGAAAGGAATGAAGGGGTTGTGTCCGGAAACATATTCAACATTTTTCAAACCAGCACCTCGATCTGAATTTTTTTTGTAATTGCATGTAATTAAAAATTCAGTATAACTACTGAGTAATAAATAAAAATATATCTGTACAGTGCCACCTGCTGTTTGCTCTTTTCCTTATTTTTTGTCTGTCTCACTGAGCTGGTCGCACATGCTCAGAGCTTACTTACAGGTAATCTATGCCGGCTTCTGTTATCTTGAGTGCATTTCCACCATAGTGTTTCTGCCCTGCTGTTGTTGGATGGGACTGCTGCTCCTGTATACAGCACCTGGGCACTGTTTTGGCAGCGCTGGCCCCTCTAAATGATGTCAATCAAAATGGTTCCAGTGCCAAACCCCATCCTGCCGGCTGTGTCAGACCTGTGAGACTCCTGTTCCTGTGAGACTCCTGTCGGCTGTGAGACTCCTGTTTCATACAGTCTGAAAGTCCATTAGGTACTTTTTTACAAACTCCAGGCTGGCTTTCATGTGCAGATGAGGGACTATGGCTTATACACCCATCACCTAGATTACATCCAGGCCAGACTGACTCACACCATGCATCTCACAGTGGACACCCATAGCCAGTACACAGCTGTTAGCCAAAAGTCCAGGAGAGAATCATCAGCAAGATGACACACCTTAGGAACTATTAACAGCCACTTTGCCAGATACCATGCTTCATCATCTGGGGATAGAAATCGCATTTTGTCCAAACTGCTGGTGAATGTACTACAATTCATCAATTCTGAGTAAAAAGAGACTTGTATTCTTTTACTTCTGGCCTGATTCCTCAAACCACCTATCCACTACACCAATCCCCAGGTAGCAACAGCCTGATGGAGTACACCATGATACAACACCTCATCAGGGCCACTACCAGTCCCATGCTCTGCTCTAGCTCCTCAGGGGCTTGCTGAAAATTTACTATAAGCGGACCTCAATCAAGGTGTAGAAACATCTTAAAAAAGATCAAGACATAAAGAGATAATAAAACCCCTGCGCTAGCCTCTTCATAACTTTGGCGAATTCAGCACCAGTTCTAAATGTTAGACAGCTTCTGAGCTGCCATCTGCACCTGAAATACGCCTAATGTAGGCGTATTTCAGTATAGTAAATAATCCCCTAAGTGTCATAGGAAAGGCACTGAATACTTATATTAGTGATGTTCTGCCGTATGTAAGAAGTAAGGCGAGTTTACAACGCACGATTTTACAGCCAATTGTCTGGAAGGAAGTGTTCTTTCCTGACAGTCGGCAGTGATCTCCTTCACAATATGACAATAAGGGTTCGCTATAGCAATCTCTCGTCTTCATACAGAATCATTGTTTCTGGGCAGCAGATCGCTGTTTAGACCGCACGATCTGCTGCCCTGAAACGATGATTAATGTGCTTGCACGAACGACAGGATCACCCGATGAATGAGCGGGACATTTAGATGGGCTGATTGTTGGGAACGAGCGTTCGTAGGAACGGTCGTTCCCGATAATCTTCCCGGAAATCGGGTAGTATCAATCCACATTTAGCTTATTTGCCCCGCTGCGGCCGATTTGTTGATTGCACTGCAATTATGGGAGTCTCACGTTACTAGCGGCCTTGTTCATTCGTCCACAGTGGGCCAAATAAGTTAACTCTAACTTAAAGGGGTTTTCCGGGTTCAGAGCTGAACCCGGACATACCCTTAATTTCACCCAGGCAGCCTGCCTGATGTTAGCATCTGAGCATCCTATGCTCCGATGCCCTCCTTTGCCCTGCGTTAATTAGCGCAGGGCAAAGGCATTCTGCCCGGTTCCGGTGATGAACCGGGCTCTGCCAGGCAGAGGCTTCCACCCAGCAGTGAGCCCGGTGGCATCACTGGTGCTGATGGGCAGGCTTTGGCGCTGCCCTAGCTAGTAAAACGGCTATTGCAGCGCTAAAGCCGGCCGATTACAGCTGGTGACGTCACCGAACACACTGCCGGGCAGAAGCTTCTGCCCGGCAGTGTGTTATTGTAAACAGAAGAGCCCTTGCCCTGCGCAATCCAGCGCGGGGCAAGGGAGTGCATCAGAGCATGAGATGTTCCGATGCTAACATCAGGCGGGCTGCCTGGGTGAATATAAGGGTACAACCCCTTTAACATAAAGCGCTCTGGAATTCATTATATTTACTGTAAACAGAAAAAAAGTTTAGGATTTGTCGAAAACAGGATGAATCCTAATCTACCATCACTAACTTATGTCCATACGAAATTTTAGTTTTTCCTTTTTTAATAAATTTGCAAAACTTTTCACCTTCTCATTATGGGGGATTGAGTGCAGATTGATGGGGAAAAACTTGATTTTTTTAAATTTTTGCTCAAGACAGAACATAACAAAATGTGAAAAATTGAAATGGTCTGAAGATTTTCCAAGTGCCCTGTATTATTATCCATATTAAAGTAATACTTCTATTTTGTCACTTTCTTCTCTGTAATCTTTTTGTGAGACCACACAGCCTTCGTTACTTAGTATTTTTACACTGCTGTTACAAGAACGATTGTGACTAAACTTATTCAAGAATTTCTAATTTTTCCATCTGACAATAATTAAATGTATTCTTTGAGTGTCTTGATCCTGTTCTTACACTGAATAGTGATGACTACTTATAGGGCTTTTTCGGATTTTAATTCGGTCATGGGTTTATCAGTAAAGTTCAAAAAGTATTGATTAGTGTGTGAAAGGCCATCCGACAGACATGTTGCCAAGAAACAAGACCAATAGTAATGGCTGAAATTAATAAATGTTCCATCAAGATCTTGTTTGCTCTCCTTGTCCTGGAGAGGAGAGGACTTTGGTCCCGGCTTATCATGAAATGAATTGTGGAAAAAGATCCTCAAGAATGCTGCTGTGGGCAAATGTTGTATCTCCCACAACATACACAGGGGACTTTAATAAAAGCTGTTGTAGGAAAGTCCTGAAAGACTTTCAATAACTATTAAGGTTCTTGGTGAAGGTCCAAGCTCGAAGGCTCAATGGATATGATCTTTTGACAATTAATTTATCATTTAGATGGTTCAGTAGCAGTAAGCTGGTAAGGCCTATTGTACCCAGATATCCCACCCCTGAATTAATGAGGAGGGCTGTAGTCAACATGAGCTTAAATGAGTACTCAGTTTTTCATAGAGTACATACCAGGTAAATTCAGGAATTAGGTGGCCATTTAATGCATTCTGTAATATCCACTGGCTAGTTCAACATTATCAGCAATTCTTCAGATATCATTATTATGGCTAACATGAAGAGAATTTGTCTCCAGACAGACTATGTCAATCAGGCCTTCAGTCTTCACCGAGAACATCTCAAGGTGTTTGTTCTTATTATGGATGCCCTATGTTGCCTTCCACCCATGACTTCACACATGATCCCCTTTGCGTTTACTTGCCAAACTAAGAAGTGCTATAACTTGCTGATCATGGGGTCCAAAACGTGAAGCTCCAGGAGACAATCCAAAATCTAGACCACTAAGAAGGAATGCTTAACCTCTTCATTGCCCCAAACCACCATGGGTATTGAGATGAACCCAGAGGTATAACTTTACAGTCCTCGATGCCAGTTCCAATAGTATAATAAGCCCTCACCTGATTTCTGCCTTTTATAATATCAGTCTATTCTTTTTCTTATTTGTGCCAGATGGTCCTTTTTGGCCCCCTCAGGCACCTGTGTCCATGTGCTACAGCTACTCTTGCACCCCCTATAGCTATAACTCTGGATCTAACTGATCTCCACAAATTACTAAAATTAATGGCACTGGCCAGGAGTTGTTAAAGAGGACCTTTCACAGTTTTTTTTTTACTGAGTACCTTTACATGGGGAGTACCCTTTGCTGATGCTGGCAAAATTTTTCTTTTTTTTAAAGATCCCTCATCTGCCCTGCTGTGATCCCCCAAAGTTTTGCCGCCCAATATGTTAATGTCAAGCATCGGTACAGGGAGGAGACATCCGTGTTTCTCAGTCGCTGGGATTGGACCACGTCACAGCCATTGAGAAAAAAACAGCTCACCTACTCACTGACCGTGACGGGCTCCTCTGCAATTGGACCACGCCACAGCCAAGTAGAAGGAGATGCCCACTGAGAACAGCAGCCATCTCCTCCTCCCTGTACCAATGCTTGGCATTCACATATTGGAACCCAAAACTTCTGAGGATCACAGCGGGGAAAGCAAGGAGTCTTTAAAAAAAAAAAAGAAAAATTCCGTAAGCATCAGCGAGGGTACCCTCCATGTAAAGATACTCAGTTAAAAAAAAACAACAACTGTGAAAGGTCCTCTTTAAGGTACTAAACTCATGAACAGAGAAAATGTTGTAGGGCCACAGCCCTTTCATTATAGTGATTATAGGAGATTCCAGAATTTGGACCCTAAAGATCAATAAAGCATTAGATTACCAGCTGAACACCCCAATTCTGTTGGCCTATTATCTAATGTGTATTAGGACCTCACCTGGAATATGGAATGTTCTCATAGTAAACAAGAAACCCAATGCTGTTTGCACAGTGTGGCAGTTGCCATATGATACCATATGAAGGGGTAGACAATTACGGAGAAAACGTGGTCTAAAATGGCAGAGAAGTGCTCAAAACCCCATATGCTGTTGCGCATATAAAACATGGGGAGCAAATCCTGCACATGTGATCCGTTGCTAACAGCAATCCCCAACAAAAATGCATACAATGGAGGATGCCTGCAGCGGACCACATGTACCACAAAGACATCCTAGACAAGGTAGCCCATTGTGCCTTGACTTAGATCTGATGGTAACATTCTGGTGCACCTGTGCAGCCTGAGTCACATGAGTCATTGGTAGGTGGGGCTCATAGTCTCCTCCCTCCTCCCATTGTATGTGTGATCTCACGCTGGAGGTAACTAGGAGTAGGTTGCTGTGTATCGGCCTGTATGCTCCTTCCGTAATTGCCCATACGGCATAGGTAGGTTAGCGTTAGGTCCCGTGCCACTCTGAGGTACCTTGACGCTGTGCTCGGGCTCCGGTATGTTCCTGATATAAGGATATACTGGCGAAAGTCTCATTTTAACATCAGCGTGAGGGTTTAGCCATATATTATCAATTGCATTTACCGTCGCAGTGCACCTTTTTCCGTGATTTGTTTCATATGAAGGGGCATACATTGGACAATGCTTCCTGTTATAAGACTAATGCCATGTCAATCCTATTGATCAGCTACACTCTACGTTGGAACTTGACAGAAAGTCTTCAATTTCCCTGCACCACCACCATATGGGCCATGAAGCATTACACAGATCCCATAAAATTCAGCTGTGTGTCCATGTAAAGCATAGAAATTTTGAGTCTTCCACAGCAAGCGATGCTACTTGTACCTTCTCTATGCTCTAGGTAATTGATGAGGTCTCTTTAGAAAGGAATGACATTTTCCACTTGCTCATTACCACCCCCTGCTGGGTAATGAACCTTTTATGAGTTGTCCAGGTGAGTGGGGGAGAGGAGATGACAACTGCTCTGAACACATTCATGCAAACATGGCTTATAAAAGTGGTCATTGTCGCCCATTCAAGCTTTGGCGTTGGAAATTACATTTCATTTTTTTACTACACTGCAATGGAATCATACCAGTTTTTAGTATTCATAAAATGTATGCTTTTTTTTATCAATTTCCATAAATTTGTCAATAAGGAACACTTTTTTTAGTGAGAGGTTGTCAGGCAAAAAAAAAAAAAAACTCACTTCTGAAACCCTTGGGGATGGACATTGATAAAGTGTATTTACCCTGTTGGAAATGTATCCTTCTCTGACCCCACCAATTTCAGCGGAAATGGCCAATCATCTAATGCATAAAGAGGTCTCCTGACTCTCTCCTGATGGCACATGTTGTGGAAAAGAGGGCTCCGGATTTGGTTTGGCATGTGTATGAAGGTGTTAGAAGGAATAGCTGTTGGCTAGAGATGAGCGAATTAATTCTAAAATTCGGAAATTCGATTTTTCCAAAAATTCTTTTTCAGATTCTAATTTGTACGATTCAATTCAGGAGAATCAAAGAAAAGAGAAAGAGAGACAGACAGAAGAGAGACAAAGACTTTCCCAGCCCATCAGAGCACTTTTGATTCTGGTACAATTTATTTGGACCAAAATCGGATCACATAGGCGTTTCAGCCAAATCAGACCCGGAACAAATTTTGAGAAATTCGCTCATCTCTACTGTTGAACATTCAGCCTTCAGCTATCGAAAGGATCCTTTACAATGGATGGAGCTGACAAGTAAGTATGCGTTCCTTCCCGACAATTTACATGCAGTGATCTCCTCCACAGTATGAGGAGGAGTGACCGCTAATGCCATATCTTCTCACCACACAGAATCATTGGTTGTTGACAGCACAATCTGCTGATGGCAAATGGTGATTTAGGTGACCACACCAACGATCCTATGACCCGAAGAGGCTTAGATCGTTTATCGGGTAATCAGCGGCACCTTTACACAGGAAGATTATCGCTAATGAGGATTTGTACGTCATAGCAAAGGATATGAAACTTTTTTTTTTTTTAATTTAGCACAAGGCCACAACATAACAAAATGTGAAAAAAGTGAAAGGGTATGAAGACTTTCCGAATCCATTTTAGTAGACAACTGAAGTCCTCTCCCTTTGTTGATGCCACAATCAGTATAGATTAAGATAACTCAAGGGCTTAAATGGGAGAAATAGAGTATTCTTCGATCCTGGCCATTGCAATGTCAACTACTGACGATTTCCCTGGGAGTGATCGAATGGGTACATCTGTTGGGTCTGTGTTTTCACATGTAAGGCATTGAGCATAAGGACTGTATATTCTGCCATGTTGGTAGGCTTTCCTTTTGGAAGGGTTCAGTTTGGTGATCAAGTCCTCTGTTTAAATAATCTGGTCAATTCAAAGTAGTTTGCTGCCAGGGTTGAACTGTGGGGTTCCTTGGGCTTACCAGAGGAAATTACTTTTGGGGCCCAAACCTCATATCATCCATAAAATAAAATTAATTTTGATTTAAATAAATATACCCTAGTGGCAAGTTATTGGCTGCAAAGGCAGCTTCAAATTTTTCACCTAGGAGTTTAGGGTACTCTATGGTATGAAAGCCTGGGCCCACCAGAGAATCTTCTGGTACTCTGGTAGGCCAGTCAAACGCTTCTTGCTTCCCATCATTACCCAAGTGATATACCCCACAGATAAACCCCTAAGTTATTGGCAATATTAAGGAAAAACTCAAAATATCGGTAGCCAGGCTTATAAACTATGTACAGTACAGACCAAAAGTTTGGACACACCTTCTCATTTAAAGAGTTTTCTGTATTTTCATGACTATGAAAATTGTAGATTCACACTGAAGGCATCAAAACTATGAATTAACACATGTGGAATTATATACTTAACAAAAAAGTGTGAAACAACTGAAAATATGTCTTATATTCTAGGTTCTTCAAAGTAGCCACCTTTTACTTTGATTACTGCTTTGCACACTCTTGGCATTCTCTTGATGAGCTTCAAGAGGTAACATACATAGTAACATAGTAACATAGTTTGTAAGGCCGAAAAAAGACATCTGTCCATCCAGTTCAGCCTGTTTTCCTACAAGTTGATCCAGGGGAAGGCAAAAAAAAAAAAAAAACACTGTGAGGTAGAAGCCAATTTTCCTCACTTTAGGGGGAAAAATTCCTTCCCGACTCCAGTCAGGCATCAGAATAACTCCCTGGATCAACGACCCCATCTCTAGTAACTATAACCTGTAATATTATTACCCTCCAGAAATACATCCAGGCCCTTCTTGAACTCTCTTAGTGAACTTACCATCACCACCTCCTCAGGCAGAGAGTTCCATAGTCTCACTGCTCTTACCGTAAAGAATCCTCTTCTATGTTTATGTACAAACCTTCTTTCCTCCAGACGCAGAGGATGTCCCCTCGTCACAGTCACAGTCCTCGGGATAAATAGATGATGGGAGAGATCTCTGTACTGACCTCTGATATATTTATACATAGTTATTACATCTCCCCTCAGTCGTCTTTTTTCTAAAGTGAATAAGCCTAATTTTGATAATCTTTCTGGGTACTGTAGTCCACCCATTCCAGTTATTACTTTAGTTGCCCTCCTCTGAACCCTCTCCAGCTCTGCTATGTCTGCCTTGTTCACAGGAGCCCAGAACTGTACACAGTCCTCCATGTGTGGTCTGACTAGTGATCTGTAAAGTGGCAGGACTATGTTCTCATCACCGGCATCTATGCCTCTTTTGATGCAACCCATTATCTTATTGGCCTTGGCAGCAGCTGTCTGACACTGGTTTCTGCAGCTTAGTTTGCTGTTCACTAAAATTCCTAGGTCCTTTTCCATGTCAGTTACCCAATGCTTTACCATTTAGTATGTACTGGTGACTTGCATTATTCCTTCCCATATGCATAACCTTACATTTGTCAGTGTTAAACCTCATCTGCCACTTTTCTGCCCAAGCCTCCAGTCTATCCAGATCCTGCTGTAGCAGTGCACTGTCCTCCTCTGTGTTAATTACTTTACACAGTTTAGTGTCATCTGCAAAAATTGATATTTTACTGTGCAAGCTTTCTACAAGATCATTAATAAATATATTGAAGCGAATAGGACCCAATACAGACCCCTGTGGTACCCCACTAGTCACAGTGACCCAATCTGAGTATGTACCGTTAATAACCACCCTGTGTTTTCTATCACTAAGCCAGTTACTTACCCACATACAGACATTTTCTCCCAGGCCAAGCATTCTCATTTTATATACTAACCTTTTATGTGGTACCGTGTCAAACGCTTTGGAGAAGTCCAAATATACGACATCCATTGAGTCGCCGCGGTCAAGTCTAGAACTTACCTCCTCATAGAAACTGATTAAATTGGTTTGACATGACCGATCCCTCATGAAGCCATGCTGATATGGAGTTATTTGCTTATTTTCATTGAGGTACTCCAAGATAGCATCTCTCAGAAAACCTTCAAACAGTTTACCCACAACAGAAGTTAAACTTACCGGCCTATAGTTTCCAGGCTCTGTTTTTGGACCCTTTTTGAATATTGGCACCACATTTTCTATGCGCCAATCCTGTGGAACACTCCCTGTCAGTATAGAGTCCTTAAATATCAGAAATAAGAGTCTGTCGATTACATTACTTAATTCTCTTAGGATACGGGGGTGTATGCCATCCGGTCCTGGTGATTTGTCTATTTTAATATTTTTAAGACGTTGCTGCACCTCTTCCTGGGTCAGAGAGGACAGAGAGGTAGTCACCTGAAATGGTTTTCACTTCATAGGTGTGCCCTGTCAGGTTTAATAAGTGGGATTTCTTGCCTTATAAATGGGGTTGGGACCATGAGTTGTGTTGGACAGAAGTCAGGTGGATACACAGCTGATAGTCCTACTGAATAGACTGCTAGAATTTGTATTATGGCAAGAAAAAAGCAGTTAAGTAAAGAAAAACGAGTGGCCATCTTTACTTTAAGAAATGAAGGTCAGTCAGTCTGAAAAATTGGGAAAACTTTGAAAGTGCCCCCAAGTGCAGTTGCAAAAACCATCAAGCGCTACAAAGAAACTGGCTGACATGAGGACCACCCCAGGAAAGGAAGACCAAGAGTCACCTCTGCTGCGGAGGATAAGTTCATCCGAGTCACCAGCCTCAGAAATCGCAGGTTAACAGCAGCTCAGATTAGAGACCAGGTCAATGCCACACAGAGTTCACGCAGACACATCTCTACAACAACTGTTAAGAGGAGACTGTGTGCAGCAGGCCTTCATGGTAAGATAGCTGCTAGGAAACCACTGCTAAGGACAGGCAACAAGCAGAAGAGACTTGTTTGGGCTAAAGAACACAAGGAATGGACATTAGACCAGTGGAAATCTGTGCTTTGGTCTGATGAGTCCAAATTTGAGATCTTTGGTTCCAACCACCGTGTCTTTGTGCGACGCAGAAAACGTGAACGGATGGACTCTACATGCCTGGTTCCCACCGTGAAGCATGGAGGAGGAGGTGTGATGGTGTGGGGGTGCTTTGCTGGTGACACTGTTGGGGATTTATTCAAAAGTGAAGGCATACTGAACCAGCATGGCTACCACAGCATCTTGCAGCAGCATGCTATTCCATCCGGTTTGCGTTTAGTTGGACCATCATTTATTTATCAACAGGACAATGACCCCAAACACACCTCCAGGCTGTGTAAGGGCTATTTGACCAAGAAGGAGAGTGATGGGGTGCTACGCCAGATGACCTGGCCTCCACAGTCACCAGACCTGAACCCAATCGAGATGGTTTGGGGTGAGTTGGACCGCAGAGTGAAGGCAAAAGGGCCAACAAGTGCTAAGCATCTCTGGGAACTCCTTCAAGACTGTTGGAATACCATTTCAGGTGACTACCTCTTGAAGCTCATCAAGAGAATGCCAAGAGTGTTCAAAGCAGTAATCAAAGCAAAAGGTGGCTACTTTGAAGAACCTAGAATATAAGACATATTTTCAGTTGTTTCACACTTTTTTATTAAGTATATAATTTCACATGTGTTAATTCATAGTTTTGATGCCTTCAGTGTGAATCTACAATTTTCATAGTCATGAAAATACAGAAAACTCTTTGAATGAGAAGGTGTGTCCAAAGTTTTGGTCTGTACTGTATGTTTTAATTGACTCAACGTAAACTCATTCTAGCAAATCCTACTACAGGTAAGCTCCTCACCCAACACCAATGGAAGTGATATTAAAGAAGCCAAAACCTTACACAAGTCAAAAAAATAATATATTAATCTCAAACCAACACTGGCTGATAACAGTGTCTATGAGGCATTGACTGTCCTAGATAAAAGGGCTACTGGCTGCAACCTGAACACACAATATCAATTGTTTATGAGCTGAGGCGACATGGTTGAGTTAATGGCCGACCATGCATTCAATTACCCAGAAATAATGGTAGCTGATTGGTTTGTTCTCAGAACCAAGATTGATTTTTTTCGTTCCCCTCTAAGTTTATTTTAATACACAACATAAAGACTCTCTTCTTCATTTCCTAGTTACTCGAAAAGGTCAACAGAGCAGAAATCCTTCTAAAGAGTCAACCCGAATGACTTGCACAAGAGGCAAATGTGACTTATCAGGCTTGATAGCTCTGAAGAGCAATCAAGATCCTGCATATTAGCTGCTAACTCCTGTAGAGCTCCGCATGTGAAGACAATGAGCAAACACAAACAGACCACAGAGATTGACCCACTCAGCAAGGAGAAAAGCCAGGTTTCTCCTTCTCTATTTAAAAATGGCAGATAAGGATCCGCAAATTAACATGTGTTTGCACACAAGTGGTGGTGACCAGGGCATGGGGTCAGGAAACAGTCAAGGTTGCATTGTATACCGTGTCCTCTGATTCACACACATATAGTGTGCTTTGTAGGGTGGTGCAACCATGTATCAATAGTATCTGTTGTAGGATGGTGGTGCTCTTGGTGCTGGTATCTTCAATGGGTCAATATATCAGTCTTTAATAGGGTGGTAGTATCTGTAACATGTATAAATAGTGTATTTTGTAGAATGGAGAGGTTACTTTTTGGTATTGGTATTGGCAACATAGATCAATAGTCTATTTTGTACTGTGGTGGTATCTGCAACATGTATAGTCTCACTTCTAGGGTCATGATGGTAATATCTGCAACACGTATCAGTATTGTCTTTTGTAGGGCATTGGTGATACTGTTGGTGATGATATGTTCAACGGGTATCTGTGATGGTGGCATCTGCATTGTTATAAATAGAGTATTTTGTAGGATTGTGGTACTAGAGGTGGTAGTATCCACAATATGTATGAATAGTGTATGTAGGGTGTTTATGGTACAGTTTAGAGATGAGCGAAGTTTTCAAAAATTTGTTTCGGCAACTTCGCCGACGTTTGCCAAGAAATTTTCTTCATTACAAATTCATTTTTAACGAATCTGTATGAATCAGGTGTACCCAGGCCACTGTGCCTTAGGATAGGGCCACATGGAGTGGCCGCAGTGCGAGCGGGTTGCTACGGTGAAGAACCACGCGGCCAATAAGCCCGCAACTGCCTTTCACTTAATAATGAAGACCGCACAGTATACTCCTTCATTGTTACAGGGTTTCTATCACCAGTTTTTTGCGTATGAATCAGGCTGACATTAGAGATGTGCTAATGTCATCTAATTCTAAATATGTGTATCTTTTATTCAATAGTGCCCCCGTTTTTCTACAATTTTAACTTTTATTTTATGCTAATAAGCCTCTCGGAGCAGGGGGTGTGTTACCCTTGCTCCTAGAGGCTCCCACCTTTAGAAATGCCCCCTAATTTTTGAGTGACCGGGCCAGGCAGCTTTCTTCTCCTGCTGGCCCTGTCCTCTGTGTATATCGCACGCCTGCGTCATCCCCTTCAGTACTCGGCGCAGGCGCAGTGAGTGAAGGACTCTGGCAGGCTCCCGGCTTCCTCACTGCGCCTGCGCCGAATACAGTCACAGTCAAGCACAGTGCAGGCGCAGAGAGGAAGCCAGGAACCGGCGAGCGCCCTTCACTCACTGTGCCTGCGGCAAGTCCTGAAGGGGACGGCGCAGGCGCAAGATATACACGGAGGACAGGGCCGGCAAGAGGAGAAGAAAGCTGCCTGGCCCTGTCACTTAAAGGGGCTCTCTGAGTTATATATATTGATGACCTATCCTCAGGATAGGTCATCAATATCAGATCAGCGGGGTCCGACACCTGGCACCCCCGCCGATCAGCTGTTTGAAGAGGAGGCGCGCGCTGTATCAGCGCTGCCTCCTCTTCATTGTTTACATGCTGGCCGTAACGGGGTAGTGGTGAGTAGGTGTAATTACATACAAGTTTATGGAAGCGATTCTTCCCATAGAAATGAATGGGGCGGTGAGGTGTAATTACACCTACTCACCTACTGCGACCCCTATAGCTACGCCACTTTTGATGACCTATCCTCAGGATAGGTCATCAATATCAGATCGGCTGGGGTGCCGGGGATCAGCTGTTTGAAGAGGAGGTGCGCGCCGTACCAGCGCTACCTCCTCTTCATTGTTTACATGCTGCCCGTAACGGGGTAGTGGTGAGTAGGTGTAATTACATACAAGTTTATGGAAGCGATTCTTCCCATAGAAATGAATGGGGCGGTGCGGTGTAATTACACCTACTCACCACTACCCCGTTACGGCCAGCATGTAAACAATGAAGAGGAGGTAGCGCTGGTACGGCGCGCACCTCCTCTTCAAACAGCTGATCCCCGGCACCCCAGCCGATCTGATATTGATGACCTATCCTGAGGATAGGTCATCAAAAGTGGCGTAGCTATAGGGGTCGCAGCGGTCGCAGTTGCGACCGGGCCCCTAAGCTGTCCTCAGGCCCCCAGTGCCCCCATGTGCCAGTAACAAATGCCCCCTGTAAGAGGTATGAGGCGCTGTATTATACTGGATGTAAGAGGTATGGGGCGCTGTATTATACTGGATGTAAGAGGTATGGGGCGCTGTATTATACTGGATGTAAGAGGTATGAGGCGCTGTATTATACTGGATGTAAGAGGTATGGGGCGCTGTATTATACTGGATGTAAGAGGTATGAGGCGCTGTATTATACTGGATGTAGAGGTATGAGGCGCTGTATTATACTGGATGTAAGAGGTATGGGGCGCTGTATTATACTGGATGTAAGAGGTATGAGGCGCTGTATTATACTGGATGTAAGAGGTATGGGGCGCTGTATTATACTGGATGTAAGAGGTATGAGGCGCTGTATTATACTGGATGGTAAGAGGTATGGGCGCTGTATTATACTGGATGTAAGAGGTATGGGGCGCTGTATTATACTGAGTGTAAAGAGGTATGAGGAGCTGTATTATACTGGATGTAAGAGGTATGAGGCGCTGTATTATACTGATGTAAGAGGTATGGGGGCGCTGTATTATACTGGATGTAAGAGGTATGGGGCGCTGTATTATACTGGATGTAAGAGGTATGGGACGCTGTATTATACTGGATGTAAGAGGTATGGAGCGCTGTATTATACTGGATGTAAGAGTATGGGGCGCTGTATTATACTGGATGTAAGAGGTATGGGGCGCTGTATTATACTGGATGTAAGAGGTATGGACGCTGTATTATACTGGATGTAAGAGGTATGGGGCGCTGTATTACTGATTAAGAGGTATGGGGCATGTTATACTGATGTAAGAGGTATGGAGGAGCTGTATTATAGTGGATGTAAGAGGTATGGAGCGCTGTATTATACTGGATGTAAGAGGTTATGGGGCGCTGTATTATACTGGATGTAAGAGGTATGGGCGCTGTATTATACTGGATGTAAGAGGTATGGGGCGCTGTATTATACTGGATGTAAGAGGTATGGGCGCTGTATTATACTGGATGTAAGAGGTATGGGCGCTGTATTATACTGGATGTAAGAGGTATGGGGCGCTGTATTATACTGGATGTAAGAGGTATGGGGCGCTGTATTTATACTGGATGTAAGAGGTATGGGGCGCTGTATTATACTGGATGTAAGAGGTATGAGGGCGCTGTATTATACTGGATGTAAGAGGTATGGGGCGCTGTATTATAACTGGATGTAAGAGGTATGGGGCGCTGTATTATACTGGATGTAAGAGGTATGGGGCGCTGTATTATACTGGATGTAAGAGGTATGGGGCGCTGTATTATACTGGATGTAAGAGGTATGGGGCGCTGTATTATACTGGATGTAAGAGGTATGGGGCGCTGTATTATACTGGATGTAAGAGGTATGGAGGCGCTGTATTATACTGGATGTAAGAGGTATGGGGCGCTGTATTATACTGGATGTAAGAGGTATGGGGCGCTGTATTATACTGGATGTAAGAGGTATGGGCGCTGTATTATACTGGATGTAAGAGGTATGGGCGCTGTATTATACTGGATGTAAGAGGTAGGCGCTGTATTATACTGGATGTAAGAGGTATGGGGCGCTGTATTATACTGGATGTAAGAGGTATGGGCGCTGTATTATACTGGATGTAAGAGGTATGGGGCGCTGTATTTATACTGGATGTAAGAGGTATGGGGCGCTGTATTATACTGGATGTAAGAGGTATGGGGCGCTGTATTATACTGGATGTAAGAGGTATGGGGCGCTGTATTATACTGGATGTAAGAGGTATGGGCGCTGTATTATACTGGATGTAAGAGGTATGGGGCGCTGTATTATACTGGATGTAAGAGGTATGGGCGCTGTATTATACTGGATGTAAGAGGAGGCGCTGTATTATACTGGATGTAAGAGGTATGGGCGCTGTATTATACTGGATGTAAGAGGTATGGGGCGCTGTATTATACTGGATGTAAGAAGTATGAGGCGCTGTATTATACTGGATGTAAGAGGTATGGGGCGCTGTATTATACTGGATGTAAGAGGTATGGGGCGCTGTATTATACTGGATGTAAGAGGTATGGGGCGCTGTATTATACTGGATGTACGAGGTATGGGGCGCTGTATTATACTGGATGTAAGAGGTATGGGACCCTGTATTATACTGGATGTAAGAGGTATGGGGCGCTGTATTATACTGGATGTAAGAGGTATGGGCGCTGTATTATACTGGATGTAAGAGGTATGGGGCGCTGTATTATACTGGATGTAAGAGGTATGGAGCGCTGTATTATACTGGATGTAAGGGTTGGAGCGCTGGTATTATACTGGATTGTAAGAGGTATGGGGCGCTGTATTATACTGGAATGTAAGAGGTATGGGGCGCTGTATTATACTGGATGTAAGAGGTATGGGGCGCTGTATTATACTGGATGTAAGAGGTATGGGCGCTGTATTATACTGGATGTAAGAGGTATGGGGCGCTGTATTTATACTGGATGTAAGAGGTATGGGGCGCTGTATTATACTGGATGTAAGAGGTATGGGGCGCTGTATTATACTGGATGTAAGAGGTATGGGGCGCTGTATTATACTGGATGTATGGGGCGCTGTATTATAACTGGATGTAAGAGGTATGGGGCGCTGTATTATACTGGATGTAAGAGGTATGGGGCGCTGTATTATACTGGATGTAAGAGGTATGGGGCGCTGTATTATACTGGATGTAAGAGGTATGGGCGCTGTATTATACTGGATGTAAGAGGTATGGGGCGCTGTATTATACTGGATGTAAGAGGTATGAGGCGCTGTATTATACTGGATGTAAGAGGTATGGGGCGCTGTATTATACTGGATGTAAGAGGTATGGGGCGCTGTATTATACTGGATGTAAGAGGTATGGGGCGCTGTATTATACTGGATGTAAGAGGTATGGGGCGCTGTATTATACTGGATGTAAGAGGTATGGGGCGCTGTATTATACTGGATGTAAGAGGTATGGGGCGCTGTATTATACTGGATGTAAGAGGTATGGGGGCGCTGTATTATACTGGATGTAAGAGGTATGGGGCGCTGTATTATACTGGATGTAAGAGGTATGGGGCGCTGTATTATAACTGGATGTAAGAGGTATGGGCGCTGTATTATACTGGATGTAAGAGGTATGGGGCGCTGTATTATACTGGATGTAAGAGGTATGGGGCGCTGTATTATACTGGATGTAAGAGGTATGGGGCGCTGTATTATACTGGATGTAAGAGGTATGGGCGCTGTATTATACTGGATGTAAGAGGTATGGGGCGCTGTATTATACTGGATGTAAGAGGTATGGGGCGCTGTATTATACTGGATGTAAGAGGTATGGGGCGCTGTATTATACTGGATGTAAGAGGTATGGGGCGCTGTATTATACTGGATGTAAGAGGTATGGGGCGCTGTATTATACTGGATGTAAGAGGTATGGGGCGCTGTATTATACTGGATGTAAGAGGTATGGGCGCTGTATTATACTGGATGTAAGAGGTATGGGGCGCTGTATATATACTGGATGTAAGAGGTATGGGGCGCTGTATTATACTGGATGTAAGAGGTATGGGGCGCTGTATTATACTGGATGTAAGAGGTATGGGGCGCTGTACTATTATACTGGATGTAAGAGGTATGGGGCGCTGTATTATACTGGATGTAAGAGGTATGGGGCGCTGTATTATACTGGATGTAGAGGTATGGGCGCTGTATTAATACTGGATGTAAGAGGTATGGGCGCTGTATTATACTGGATGTAAGAGGTATGGGGCGCTGTATTATACTGGATGTAAGAGGTATGGGCGCTGTATTATACTGGATGTAAGAGGTATGGGCGCTGTATTATACTGGATGTAAGAGGTATGGGGCGCTGTATTATACTGGATGTAAGAGGTATGGCGCTGTATTATACTGGATGTAAGAGGTATGGGGCGCTGTATTATACTGGATGTAAGAGGTATGGGGCGCTGTATTATACTGGATGTAAGAGGTATGGGCGCTGTATTATACTGGATGTAAGAGGTATGGGGGCGCTGTATTATACTGGATGTAAGAGGTATGGGGGCGCTGTATTATACTGGATGTAAGAGGTATGGGGCGCTGTATTATACTGGATGTAAGAGGTATGGGCGCTGTATGTATTATACTGGATGTAAGAGGTATGGGGCGCTGTATTATACTGGATGTAAGAGGTATGGGGCGCTGTATTATACTGGATGTAAGAGGTATGGGCGCTGTATTATACTGGATGTAAGAGGTATGGGGCGCTGTATTATACTGGATGTAAGAGGTATGGGGCGCTGTATTATACTGGATGTAAGAGGTATGGGGGGCGCTGTATTATACTGGATGTAAGAGGTATGGGGGGCGCTGTATTATACTGGATGTAAGAGGTATGGGCGCTGTATTATACTGGATGTAAGGAGGTATGGGGCGCTGTAATTATACTGGATGTAGAGGGTATGGGGCCGGCTGTATTTATACCTGGTGTAAGGAGGTATAGGGCGCTGTATTATACTGGATGTAAGAGGTATGGGGGCGCTGTATTATACTGGATGTAAGATGTATGGGGCGCTGTATTAGGCTACATTCACACGAACATTGTGTTTTGCAGTCTGCAAATTGCGGATCCGCAAAAAAAGGATGATGTTCCGTATGGCATCCTTTTTTTTTGCAGATCCACTGTAACAATGCCAATCCTTGTCCTCAAAACAGACAAAAATAGGAATGGACATACAGATGCGGACAGCACACAGTGTTCATTTAAGTGAATGGGTCCGCATCTGAGCCGCAAAATATGCAGATCGGAGGCTGCAAAAACAACTGTGGTGTGAATGTAGCCTTACCCTGTATGTTCTGTAGTGATGTACGTAATGTTAGGATGGAAAAGGTTAGGGTTAGAATTTGGCATGGTGGGGGGTTCAGTTTTTGAGGGGGGGGCCCAAGCTGACCTCTTGCACCATGAGCCTTTAGCTACGCCCCTGGTCATCAATATATATAACTTGGAGAACCCCTTTAAGAAAAAGGGGGCATTTCTAAAGGTGGGCAAACGGAGCCTCTAGGAGCAGGGGTAACGCCCCCCCTGCTCCTAGAGGCTTATTAGCATAAAATAAAAGTTAAAATTGTAGAAAAACGGGGGCACTATTGAATAAAAGATATACATAATTAGAATCAGCACATCTCTAATGTCAGCCTGATTCATACGCAAAAAACTAGTGACAGAAACCCTTTAATGGCCGCATGGCACCTTTAAACAGGGGCTGTTGCTGATATGGGATTTGGCTGGTTAGGTGGGGGGACAATATGTTGGCACACTCAGCGCTCTCCTGCCATACAGGTGGGAGCTCGTCTTCTGCCATCTGCTTTTCCTCCTTTTATATATGTCAGTAGGAACATCCAGCTCCTCCTCTCTCTGCGTCTTGCTGACTTCTCTAGGAAGTAAAGCCAGCAAAAGGTAAGGACAGTCATCATTGATACCTGGCCACCATAAGGGGTGCAGACTGGATGGTTTTGGTTGGAACGCTGGGCACTGAAATAATAAAGGCTTCCATCTTAGGGTGGGTTCGCATCAGCGTTCATAATTCCGTTTTACTGTTTTGTTATAACAGGGTTATAATGGTATATAATGGAGTTTAAGGACAGAATGCAAAACGGAACCCTTTAATACATTTCTATGGGCACAAATAACAGTTCTGTTTTGTTCCGTCACTTACCTGTTGTAAACATAACGTTGTCTTTGAGGGACAATAGCACAATAGTTGTCTTCACAATTGTGCAGGCTTCAGGGTTGAGATCACCCAGGGTTCTCTGTTTCTTCAGTGCCTGTGCAGAGCTTCCTCCAGTGATTTGTATTCTGAGAGCCGAGGTCTTTACATCACTGTACAGTAAGTGAGGGGTTAAACCTTAATCCTGATGGGTTTTGTGGATTTCGGAGCTGTTCTATGTCATATTGTTCACATGTTAATCTAGGGCTAGGAAACAATAGCCTCTTAATGCTGCTTTGGGGAGTTAATCATGGATTTCATTGTCTAAACACTCCGAGCTGCCGATCATTGAATTGTTTGTGGAGAGCCAGGGGCTTGGAATAATGTTCTTAGGGAATTTTCCTGCTGGGCCGGGTAGAGGGTAATGACATTATTATAACTCAGTTGGATCATTTCAATATGACTAGTATTATAAACACTTTGTTCTGCACCTCAGAACGAGAAATACATATGAGATCCATCTGTTTGTGTCTACGGCTCCATCTACCGCTGAAACTGGACAAGTCAATTCATCGATGTAATGTATGGCAGACTATTGTAGGCCTGCAATGTTATACAGTCGCTTGCAAAATCATTTACCCACACACCCCTTGGTGGTTTTCCTGTTTTTGTTGTAAAACAATCTAGATATAAAATTATTTTAGAGGGTTAAGACAAAAAAAAGAAGAAATTTTATGGCCATAAGTATTCACCCCTGAAGGTCCATACCTTGTGTAACCACCTTTTGCTGCAGTTAAGGATGCCAGTCTCTTGGGGTATGTCTCTATTAGCTTAGCACATCTAGAGACTGGGATTTCTGCCCATTTGTCCAGGCAAAACTGTTTCAACTCCTTTAGGTAAGATGGATTGTCTTGGTGTCCAGCCCTTAAAACCTTCCAGTGTAGTCTTAGACTGGGTTCACATATGTGGAGGAACAGACTGACGGAATTCACTGTATCCGGTATCACCATAGCCGGTAACCACCGTGCACTAGCGGATCCCCCATTCACTGTAATGGGATTTAGCGGGGATCCCGCCACTTGCCAGTATATATGCTGGCTTTCAGCCGGACAAAAAAGGATCAATGCAGCAATATATGTCCATATATGCCAGACACAATGAATTCTGGCAGTCTGTTCCTCCACCAGAACAGACTACAAGAATTCACAGCGCATATGCAATCGTGGCATTAGTTGTATGTTTTAGGTCATTATCCTGCTGGAAGGTGAACCTCCGTTCCAGTCTCAAATTTCTGGCAGGCCAAAATGGGTTTTCCTCAAGAATTGCCCTCTATTTACTGCCATCAATCTCTCCTTCAGTCTTGGTCAGTTTTCCAGACCTTGCCAATGAAAAGAATCCTCAAAACAAGATGCTGCTACCATTAGGCTTCACAGAATGGTGTTCTTGGGACAATTGAAAGTATTGAAAGTGTTGGGTTTGCTCCACACATTGTGTTTCCCATCTCCTCTGTGGAGTGTACGGCTTATAGTGTCCCATAGACAGGTCCTTCCATCTCCTCTGTGGAGTACATAACTTATAGTGTCCTATGGACAGATCCTTCATCTCCTCTGAGGAGTGTACGGCTTATAGTGTCCTATGGACAGGTCCTTCCATCTCCTCTGTGGAGTGTACGGCTTATAGTGTCCTATGGAACAGATCCTTCCATCTCCTCTGTGGAGTGTACGGCTTATAGTGTCCTATGGACAGATCCTTCCATCTCCTCTGTGGAGTGTACGGCTTATAGTGTCCTATGGACAGATCCTTCCATCTCCTCTGTGGAGTGTACGGCTATAGTGTCCTATGGACAGATCCTTCCATCTCCTCTGTGGAGTGTACGGCTTATAGTGTCCTATGACAGATCCTTCCATCTCCTCTGTGGAGTGTACGGCTTATAGTGTCCTATGGACAGATCCTTCCATCTCCTCTGTGGAGTGTAGGCTATATAGTGTCCTATGGACAGATCCTTCCATCTCCTCTGTGGAGTGTACGGCTTATAGTGTCTAATGGACAGATCCTTCATCTCCTCTGTGGAGTGTACGGCTATAGTGTCCTATGGACAGATCCTTCCATCTCCTCTGTGGAGTGTACGGCTTATAGTGTCCTATGGACAGATCCTTCCATCTCCTCTGTGGAGTGTACGGCTTATAGTGTCCTATGGACAGATCCTTCCATCTCCTCTGTGGAGTGTACGGCTTTATAGTGTCCTATGGACAGATCCTTCATCTCCTCTGTGGAGTGTACGGCTTATAGTGTCCTATGGACAGATCCTTCCATCTCCTCTGTGGAGTGTACGGCTTTATAGTGTCCTATGGACAGATCCTTCCATCTCCTCTGTGGAGTGTACGGCTTATAGTGTCCTATGGACAGATCCTTCCATCTCCTCTGTGGAGTGTACGGCTTATAGTGTCCTATGGACAGATCCTTCCATCTCCTCTGTGGAGTGTACGGCTTATAGTGTCCTATGGACAGATCCTTTCATCTCCTCTGTGGAGTGTACGGCTTATAGTGTCCTATGGACAGATCCTTCCATCTCCTCTGTGGAGTGTACGGCTTATAGTGTCCTATGGACAGATCCTTCATCTCCTCTGTGGAGTGTACGGCTTATAGTGTCCTATGGACAGATCCTTCCATCTCCTCTGTGGAGTGTACGGCTTATAGTGTCCTATGGACAGATCCTTCCATCTCCTCTGTGGAGTGTACGGCTTATAGTGTCCTATGGACAGATCCTTCCATCTCCTCTGTGGAGTGTACGGCTTATAGTGTCCTATGGACAGATCCTTCCATCTCCTCTGTGGCAGTGTACGGCTTATAGTGTCCTATGGACAGATCCTTCCATCTCCTCTGTGGAGTGTACGGCTTATAGTGTCCTATGGACAGATCCTTCATCTCCTCTGTGGAGTGTACGGCTTATAGTGTCCTATGGACAGATCCTTTCATCTCCTCTGTGGAGTGTACGGCTTATAGTGTCCTATGGACAGATCCTTCCATCTCCTCTGTGGAGTGTACGGCTTATAGTGTCCTATGGACAGATCCTTCCATCTCCTCTGTGGAGTGTACGGCTTATAGTGTCCTATGGACAGATCCCCTCCATCTCCTCTGTGGAGTGTACGGCTTATAGTGTCCTATGGACAGATCCTTCATCTCCTCTGTGGAGTGTACGGCTTATAGTGTCCTATGGACAGATCCTTCATCTCCTCTGTGGCAGTGTACGGCTTATAGCGTCCTATGGACAGATCCTTCCATCTCCTCTGTGGAGTGTACGGCTTATAGTGTCCTATGGACAGATCCTTCCATCTCCTCTGTGGAGTGTACGGCTTATAGTGTCCTATGGACAGATCCTTCCATCTCCTCTGTGGAGTGTACGGTTATAGTGTCCTATGGACAGGTCCTTCCATCTCCTCTGTGGAGTGTACGGCTATAGTGTCCTATGGACAGATCCTTCCATCTCCTCCTGTGGAAGTGACGGCTTGGTATAGTGTCCCTATGGTCAGGTCCTCCATTTCCTCTGTGGAGTGTACGGCTGTAATAGTTGTCCTATGGACAGATCCTTCCATCTTCCTCTGTGGAGTGTACGGGCTTATAGTGTCCTTATGGACAGATCCTTCCATCCTCCTCTGTGCAGTGTACGGCTTGGATAGTGTCACTATGGACAGATCCTTCCATCTCCTCTGTGGAGTGTACGGCTTATAGTGTCCTATGGACAGATCCTTCCATCTCCTCTGTGGAGTGTACGGCTTATAGTGTCCTATGGACAGATCCTTCATCTCTCCTCTGTGGAGTGTATGGCTTATAGTGTCCTATGGACAGGTCCTTCCATCTCTCTCTGTGGAGTGTACGGCTTATAGTGTCCTATGGACAGATCCTTCATCTCCTCTGTGGAGTGTACGGCTTATAGTGTCCTATGGACAGATCCTTCATCTCCTCTGTGGAGTGTACGGCTTATAGTGTCCTATGGACAGATCCTTCCATCTCCTCTGTGGAGTGTACGGCTTATAGTGTCCTATGGACAGATCCTTCCATCTCCTCTGTGGAGTGTACGGCTTATAGTGTCCTATGGACAGATCCTTCATCTCCTCTGTGGAGTGTACGGCTTATAGTGTCCTATGGACAGATCCTTCCATCTCCTCTGTGGAGTGTACGGCTTATAGTGTCCTATGGACAGATCCTTCATCTCCTCTGTGGAGTGTACGGCTTATAGTGTCCTATGGACAGATCCTTCATCTCCTCTGTGGAGTGTACGGCTTATAGTGTCCTATGGACAGATCCTTCATCTCCTCTGTGGAGTGTACGGCTTATAGTGTCCTATGGACAGATCCTTCATTCTCTCTGTGGAGTGTACGGCTTATAGTGTCCTATGGACAGATCCTTCCATCTCCTCTGTGGAGTGTACGGCTTATAGTGTCCTATGGACAGATCCTTCCATCTCCTCTGTGGAGTGTACGGCTTATAGTGTCCTATGGACAGATCTTCATCTCCTCTGTGGAGTGTACGGCTTATTAGTGTCCTATGGACAGATCCTTCATCTCCTCTGTGGAGTGTACGGCTTATAGTGTCCTATGGACAGATCCTTCATCTCCTCTGTGGAGTGTACGGCTTATAGTGTCCTATGGACAGATCCTTCCATCTCCTCTGTGGAGTGTACGGCTTATAGTGTCCTATGGACAGGTCCTTCCATCTCCTCTGTGGAGTGTACGGCTTATAGTTTCCTATGGAAAGATCCTTCATCTCCTCTGTGGAGTGTACGGCCTATAGTGTCCTATGGACAGATCCTTCATCTCCTCAGTGGAGGGTTACGGCTTATAGTGTCCTATGGACAGATCCTTCATTCTCCTCTGTGGAGTGTACGGCTTATAGTGTCCTATGGACAGATCCTTCCATCTCTCTGTGGAGTGTACGGCTTATGTGTCCTATGGACAGATCTTCATCCCTCTGTGGAGTGTACGGGCTTATAGTGTCCTATGGCAGATCCTTCCATCTCCTCTGTGGAGTGTACGGCTTTATAGTGTCCTTGGACAGATCCTTCCATCTCCTCTGTGGAGTGTACGGCTTATAGTGTCTATGGACAGATCCTTCCATCTCCTCTGTGGAGTGTAACGCTTATAGTGTCCATATGGACAGTCTTTCCATCTCCTCTGTGGAGTGTACGGCTTATAGTGTCCTATGGACAGATCCTTCATCTTCTCTGTGGAGTGTACGGCTTATAGTGTCCTATGGACAGATCCTTTCATCTCCTCTGTGGAGTGTACGGCTTATAGTGTCCTATGGACAGATCCTTCCATCTCCTCTGTGGAGTGTACGGCTTATAGTGTCCTATGGACAGATCCTTCCATCTCCTCTGTGGAGTGTACGGCTTATAGTGTCCTATGGACACAGATCCTTCCATCTCCTCTGTGGAGTGTACGGCTTATAGTGTCCTATGGACAGATCCTTCCATCTCCTCTGTGGAGTGTACGGCTTATAGTGTCCTATGGACAGATCCTTCCATCTCCTCCTCTGTGCAGTGTACGGCTTATAGTGTCCTATGGACAGATCCTTCATCTCCTCTGTGGAGTGTACGGCTTATAGTGTCCTATGGACAGATCCTTCCATCTCCTCTGTGGAGTGTACGGCTTTATAGTGTCCTATGGACAGATCCTTCATCTCCTCTGTGGAGTGTACGGCTTATAGTGTCCTATGGACAGATCCTTCCATCTCCTCTGTGGAGTGTACGGCTTATAGTGTCCTATGGACAGATCCTTCCATCTCCTCTGTGGAGTGTACGGCTTATAGTGTCCTATGGACAGATCCTTCCATCTCCTCTGTGGAGTGTACGGCTTATAGTGTCCTATGGACAGATCCTTCATCTCCTCTGTGGAGTGTATGGCTTATAGTGTCCTATGGACAGGTCCTTCCATCTCCTCTGTGGCAGTGTACGGCTTATAGTGTCCTATGGACAGATCCTTCCATCTCCTCTGTGGGAGTGTACGGCTTATAGTGTCCTATGGACAGATCCTTCCATCTCCTCCTGTGGCAGTGTACGGCTTATAGTGTCCTATGGACAGATCCTTCCATCTCCTCTGTGGAGTGTACGGCTTATAGTGTCCTATGGACAGATCCTTCCATCTCCTCTGTGGAGTGTACGGCTTATAGTGTCCTATGGACAGATCCTTCATCTCCTCTGTGGAGTGTACGGCTTATAGTGTCCTATGGACAGATCCTTCCATCTCCTCTGTGGAGTGTATGGCTTATAGTGTCCTATGGACAGATCCTTCCATCTCCTCTGTGGAGTGTACGGCTTATAGTGTCCTATGGACAGATCCTTCCATCTCCTCTGTGGAGTGTACGGCTTATAGTGTCCTATGGACGGATCCTCTCCATCTCCTCTGTGGAGTGTACGGCTTTATAGTGTCCTATGGACAGATCCTTCCATCTCCTCTGTGGAGTGTACGGCTTATAGTGTCCTATTGGACAGATCCTTCCATCTCCTCTGTGGAGTGTACGGCTTATAGTGTCCTATGGACAGATCCTTCCATCTCCTCTGTGGAGTGTACGGCTTATAGTGTCCTATGACAGATCCTTCCATCTCCTCTGTGGAGTGTACGGCTTATAGTGTCCTATGGACAGATCCTTCCATCTCCTCTGTGGAGTGTACGGCTTATAGTGTCCTATGGACAGATCCTTCCATCTCCTCTGTGGAGTGTACGGCTTATAGTGTCCTATGGACAGATCCTTCATCTCCTCTGTGGAGTGTACGGCTTATAGTGTCCTATGGACAGATCCTTCATCTCCTCTGTGGCAGTGTACGGCTTATAGTGTCCTATGGACAGATCCTTCCATCTCCTCTGTAGAGTGTACGGCTTATAGTGTCTATGGACAAGATCCTTCCATCTCCTCTGTGGATGTACGGCTTTATAGTGTCCTATGGACAGATCCTTCATCTCCTCTGTGAGTGTACGGCTATAGTGTCCTATGGACAGATCCTTCCATCTCTCTGTGGAGTGTACGGCTTATAGTGTCCTATGACAGATCCTTCATCTCCTCTGTGGAGTGTACGCTTATAGTGTCCTATGGACAGATCCTTCCATCTCCTCTGTGGAGTGTACGGCTTATAGTGTCCTATGGACAGATCCTTCATCTCCTCTGTGAGGTACGGTTATAGTGTCCTATGGACAGATCCTTCCATCTTCTCTGTGGAGTGTACGGCTTATAGTGTCCTATGGACAGATCTTCCATCTCCTCTGTGGAGTGTACGGCTTATAGTGTCCTATGGACAGATCCTTCTATCTCCTCTGTGGAGTGTACGGCTTATAGTGTCCTATGGACAGATCCTTCCATCTCCTCTGTGGAGTGTATGGCTTATAGTGTCCTATGGACAGATCCTTCCATTCTCCTCTGTGGAGTGTACGGCTTATAGTGTCCTATGGACAGATCCTTCATCTCCTCTGTGGAGTGTACGGCTTATAGTGTCCTATGGACAGATCCTTCCATCTCCTCTGTGGAGTGTACGGCTTATAGTGTCCTATGGACAGATCCTTCATCTCCTCTGTGGAGTGTATGGCTTATAGTGTCCTATGGACAGATCCTTCCATCTCCTCTGTGGAGTGTACGGCTTATAGTGTCCTATGGACAGATCCTTCCATCTCCTCTGTGGAGTGTACGGCTTATAGTGTCCTATGGACAGATCCTTCCATCTCCTCTGTGGAGTGTACGGCTTATAGTGTCCTATGGACAGATCCTTCCATCTCCTCTGTGGAGTGTACGGCTTATAGTGTCCTATGGACAGATCCTTCCATCTCCTCTGTGGAGTGTACGGCTTATAGTGTCCTATGGACAGATCCTTCCATCTCCTCTGTGGAGTGTACGGCTTATAGTGTCCTATGGACAGATCCTTCATCTCCTCTGTGGAGTGTACGGCTTATAGTGTCCTATGGACAGATCCTTCATCTCCTCTGTGGAGTGTACGGCTTATAGTGTCCTATGGACAGATCCTTCCATCTCCTCTGTGGAGTGTACGGCTTATAGTGTCCTATGGACAGATCCTTCATCTCCTCTGTGGAGTGTACGGCTTATAGTGTCCTATGGACAGATCCTTCATCTCCTCTGTGGCAGTGTACGGCTTATAGTGTCCTATGGACAGATCCTTCCATCTCCTCTGTGGAGTGTACGGCTTATAGTGTCCTATGGACAGATCCTTCATCTCCTCTGTGGAGTGTACGGCTTATAGTGTCCTATGGACAGATCCTTCCATCTCCTCTGTGCAGTGTACTGCTTATAGTGTCCTAGTGGACAGATCCTTCCATCTCCTCTGTGGAGTGTACGACTTATAGTGTCCTATGGACAGATCCTTCCATCTCCTCTGTGGGAGTGTACGACTAATAGTGTCCTATGGACAGATCTTTCATCTCCTCTGTGGAGTGTACGACTTAATAGTGTCCTATGGACAGATCCTTCCATCTCTCTGTGGAGTGTACGGCTTATAGTGTCCTATGGACAGATCCTTCCATCTCCTCTGTGCAGTGTACGGCTTATAGTGTCCTATGGACAGATCCTTCCATCTTCCCTGTGGAGTGTACGGCTTATAGTGTCCTATGGACAGATCCTTCATCTCCTCTGTGGAGTGTACGGCTTATAATGTCCTATGGACAGAACCTTCCATCTCCTCTGTGCAGTGTACGGCTTATAGTGTCCTATGGACAGAACCTTCCATCTCCTCTGTGCAGTGTACTGCTTATAGTGTCCTATGGACAGATCTTTCATCTCCTCTGTGGAGTGTACGGCTTATAGTGTCCTATGGACAGATCCTTCCATCTCTGTGGAGTGTACGACTTATAGTGTCCTATGGACAGATCCTTCATCTCCTCTGTGGAGTGTACGACTTATAGTGTCCTATGGACGGATCCTTCCATCTTCCCTGTGGAGTGTACAGTTTATAGTGTCCTATTGACAGATTCTGCCATCTTTTTTGGGAAGTGTACAGTTTGTGGTGGCCCTATGGACAGATTTCTTCCATTTCATCTGTGGAGTGTACGACTTTTTTTGGTCCTATGGACAGATACTATTTTTTTCTGCTGTCAATCTTTGAAGCTCTTCAGTGTTATCACTGGTGAATATTGTCCTCCTTGCCTTGTCTGTGGGTTTTGTTTTTCTAGTCAGATTTGTTATTCTGCCATATTCCATTTTGTTGTAATGGATATGTTGGTACTCCTTGAGATTTTCAGGGCATGGGATATTTTTTATAACCTATTCCGGATTTATACTTTCCCACAATTTGACTCTGACCTATTTTAGTAGCGTCTTGGTCTTCATGTTGCTTAGTAGTGTTACCGACTCAGGAGCCATTCTGAGCAGATGTACACATGTGACACTCTGATTGCACACAGGAGGTCATTAGTCACCTAATTCGACTAGTATGTCTGTTATACAGTATTTGATCACTGTATAGCACTGCTATTTAGACATTGTGCAGTATTATTTTTGAATTGGATGATGGCATCGGCAGAGTATGGTACTGTTATATAGGCAGCTTTATAAAAATATTAGTTGGCCAATTTATGGCAATACTTGGGCGCCATACTAGACGATGCTTGTAATTAGATGTTGTATGGTACGGTTATTGTTACACTTTATTGGAGAACACCATATGGCGGGGGAGGTTTTGTAAATGTCACCATTCAAAAAGAAGGTCCTGTTCAAGAGATGATGGTGAAGAGCATTGCTTTCTGCTGTTTATGTCATAAATTAGGGGCATCCTCTGGCAGTCTGTGCGCCTAAACAGAAGATAATATTGTCACCATGCCTGGCCTTTCAGTAGTTGCCACCCTCATATTCAGAAAACTGGCGAGGGCAGTGTAAAAACACTACTATTTTTTCAAAATGTGGAAAAAATACTGTTTGCAAACTTTTAGCTTCACTAATGATAAATGATAAATCTCTCCCAATGTCTTGTAAAAAAAAACCATAGGACTCTCCATATGCCAGTATTTATTATTGAACAAACTTCATAGCCACATTTCGACTTGCACAGAAGTCTTTATCAAGCTTGCTAAAGATTTCTGTGCAAGTCAAAAGGTTGCTATGAAGTTCAGTCAATAAATAGACCTTTGAGACACTGACATAAGTAGAATCCTCCTGTTTTTGACACGTTTAATAAGAGGAGCCTTTGAGCCGAGGCCTAGCACTGAGTGCACCAAATTGAACCCTCGTAGGAACAAGGCAAGATCCACAATAGTATGAGAAGCCTCAATGCCTTGCACTCATTTAATAATCTGGCAGCAGTCCTGATTAACGGACTTTCAGGTAACATTTCTTATTCAATATTGTCTTTTTTCTTAAATTTAAAAAAAAATGAAATGAAACAAGTGTTTTTCTTTGAAATGAGTCACAACTGAACACAAGGTTTCCTTTTTCGCTCTCCCCACTCATTCATTCTTCCTTGCACACTGTTGACATGCGGTGAAAAGCACGATGTTCTCTCGAGATAAGGACATGACCAGTTTTTGTTCTGAAAAAATCTAATAATCCCGCTTTCTAAAAGAGACAGGTAGGAACGGCTGTAATTAGTGGCGGCTGCTCAGTGAACAGCAACAGGAACAAAACCGCCTGTTAGTTATTGGAATCTGTGTCTTTACATAGCGCTATTAAACAAACAGAGGATATTGGAATATAGAGGAATATTGACTTTTTGTGATGTATTGTTCGTGGATTTCTTCCCCGTATTTGTTCTGTAAATGTCTTATCAGCCGGAGAAGGGTGTACATGTGTTCTGGGAAAGGATTATACTCACTTGTCACTTTGAAGGCCCAATATACTGCATGGTGCCCACCATGTGTGTCAGTGTGACAAAAAAAATTACACCAAAAAAGAAAAACGCGGGATCCCCTTAAAAATATTAATATTATTAAATATCCATTAAAATACTACTTGATCTGGCAGTATAGTCTGCCGCCCAGATACTCATTTCATCGCAACTGGTCGTAAACAGTCACTTACCTGGCAGCAATCAATTAGTATTTCAAGCATGACCACCGCTACTGGATTGCAGGGTGGTCGTAACCACTGGATACCGGCAGTGTCTAATGTGATGGAAAAATGAATAAAGCCAGCAAAGGAGGCAATATGGATAATCACAATACATGAGTATTAGAGATGAGCGGATCTTCTAAGATTCGTTTCGGCGAATACTCCCCGAATATTTAAAAAGATTCGATTCGGTTCAAGTTGCGTAAAAAAGTATTTGTGTTCTGCGAACATTCCCGCGAATACGTACGCCTGAGTGTACAAAGTGCGTACGAAGCTTTAGCGTTTTATTGTCTAGGACGCACAAATAACGCACATACATTAAAAGTACGCTCCTCAACTGAATAAGTACGCATTAGCGTACAAATTATATGATGCGTACGTAGCATTAGCGTACAAAGATTTAAGAAGAATCTTCCAAAGCGAATCTGAAAATATTCGGATTCGCTTCGGTGTATAAAAATTTCCAAGATTCGTATCAAATCTACGAAGCGGCGAATAGACTTGCTCATCTCTAATTAGTAGCCATGTCACCAATGCCTCACAAATCACTGAAAAACCTCTAATACATCAGGATAAAAAAAGTCAACAAGACCATAGAATTAAAGATGAGCGAAGTTTTAGAAAATTCGATTCGGCAACTTTGCCGAATTTTACCAAAAATTTGCTTTGTGACTAATTACTTTATCACGAATCGCATCTTTTTGTAAGTAGAGGGTGCAATGACAGGGAGCTGCAATAGCGCCTCTCTCCATCACTGTACCCCTCTGATGCCGCGTTCATACATGATCGCAGCACCTGAGTGTAAAAACAGTGTAAAATTAACATTAAAAAATTTCAATCAAACTTACCGCCTCCAATTGCTTGCGACAGGCAGGCAGCCGCCATCTTGCTTGAAGATCTGGCACGAAATATTGCGTGGCTCGAGATGACGTCATGAAGCCAGACAGCGTGCTGACGTCATACGTCACCGCGCATAGGACTTCGGCTGAAATGTTGATGGCGGCAAATAGAGGAGGTAAGTTTTTTGATTTTTACACTATTTCAGGTTAAATCGATTCGCTACCACGAAACATGAGAAAATTAAGCTTCACGATGAATCGAATTTATCCTGAATTTCGGATCAAATTCCACTTCGGAGGATTCGATTTGCTCATCTCTACATATAATCTAAGAGAAACTAAAAGCCGAAAACATAAAAATGCACACAATTGTTAGGTAGGGTGGGAGGAGAGGATGTGAACTGTTCTTATTGATCCTCCTTAAAGGTGTTCTCCAGGAATTAAGAAAATGAAAATACGTAAATATTACTTTACTATAAATATATTCCCAAATACCTTTCATTAGTTGTAATGACTCGTTTTGTCTGGGGAGCAATCATTAGGAGAAACAAAATGGCCGCCGTCCTATTAGTACACACAGAACCTGTCCTAATCACACAGCAGGACAAGTTACTTCACATCACTGAGGTAAAGAGCCGCCTCATTCTCCTCTCTGCTCTGCTTGTCAGGGATTATGATCCTGAATACAGTTTAATATGATATTTAGCTGAATCTCTGTGGGAATGGAGTTCATGAGGAGACATGAAGTACAGAGAGGACGGACAGGACAGATTGTGGTAATGGAGACTGCACACAAATGCTGCTGCCTATTAGTCACATCTGCTCATGAATTCCATTACTTCAGAGATTCAGCTAAAGATCTGTATTCAGGATCATAATCCCAGACAAGCAGAGAAGAGGATGAGGCAGCTCTTTACCTCAGTGCTGTGAAGTAACTTGTCCTCCTGTGTGATTAGGACAGGTTCTGTGTGTACTAATAGGACAGCGGCCATTTTATTTCTCCTAATGATTGCTCCCCAGACAAAACGAGCCATTAAAACTAATGAAAGGTATTTGGGAATATATTTATAATGAAGTAATATTTAAGTATTTTTATTTTCTTAATTCCTGGAGAACCCCTTTAATACCCCTCACTGCGGAATAACACCCTTATGCTGGATGCGGTCTTCCCTCGACCGACCACTTCCTTACCTTAAAGAGGTTGTCCGGACTTTTCAATATTGATTGGCGAAAATCCGACATCTGGCACCCCGACGATCAGCTGTACGGGCAGACAGTGCATGCAGTGCGCACATGTCGTCTCACTTCTCTCGTCCTGCCCGCTGCAGCTGTTCCACAGACATACAGAAGTGAGCAGGAAGAGAGAAGTGAGACGGCACTTGCGCACTGTGCGCACCATCTTCTCACACAGCTGATCAGCGGGTGTGCCAAGTGTCGGACCCCCGACGATCTGATATTGATGACGTATCCTGAGGATAGGTTATCAATAGTAAAAGTCCAGAGAACCTCTTTAAAGTTTCCCTACATAAATAAAATAAAAACAAAATTATAACAGCTGCCCCAACGTGTTTCCCCTAAGAGGTTCATCACGAGGCCAATACACAAGAAAATGGAGGGTATCTTCAAGGGATTTGATAGCATTAACCCTGTAACATAGTAACATAGTTTATAAGGCCGAAAAAAGACATCTGTCCATCCAGTTTGGCCTGTTATCCTACAAGTTGATCCAGGAAGGCAAAAAAAACCCTGTGAGGTAGAAGCCAATTTTCCTCACTTTAGGAAAAAAATTCCTTCCCGACTCCAATCAGGCATCAGAATAACTCCCTGGATCAACGACCCCTCTCTAGTGACTATAACCTGTAATGTTCCATTAAATCATGATACCAGTATACATCAAACAGGGATGATAATGAAGCCACTAGACATAACCACATAGTGTATAAAAAGATGCAAGGTAAAAAGAAACAAGCAGGGGCGTAGCTAAAAGCTCATGGGCCCTGGTGCAATAGTTCAGCTTGGGCCCCCGTTCCCTCAGTACTTTGTATGTCTTCTTATGCGGCACAAGGGTGTTTGGGCCCCCTCAGTCCCCTGGGCCCAGTAGCGACTGCTACCTCTGCACCTTCTATAGCTACGCCCCTGGAAACAAGACTCCTAATGGAGCTACTCACTCCTACAGCCATGGATCCGTCCTCACCTGACTGTAAGTCAATGGGGGCGGATCCGTTTGGTATGACACACGAGTGCAGGGGATCCGAGCAGTACAGTGCTCGTTACGAGCACGTTCACTCAACTCTAGTTATGTTTTAAGTGTCCACTTTTTCAGTGATTTGTCATCAATCACATGGTACAGCTTTCATTCAAGTGAATAAGGCCGAGCTGCAATTCCAAGCATGACCACTGTACGATGTATGGAGCTGTGTTTGGTATGCCGTGAGGAGGTAGCGGCCTCCACAAACATCTGATCTGTGGGGTGCCGGAAGTCAGACTCCCAACGATCTCATAATGGATAGATTCATGTGAGATAAAAATGATCACTACTATAGGATGAATTAACATTATAATATTTTACATTATACAGGGGCAGTATATTAGTAGTTATATTCCTGTACATAGGAGTAGGGAGTAGTATTATAGTAGTTATATTCTTGTACATAGGAGCAGTATTATAGTAGTTATATTCTTGTACATAGGAGCAGTATTATAGTAGTTATATTCTTGTACATAGGAGGCAGTATTATAGTAGTTATTTTCTTCTACATAGGAGTAGTATTATAGTAGTTATATTCTTGAACATAGGAGCAGTATTATAGTAGTTATATTCTTGTACATAGGAGCAGTATTATAGTAGTTATATTCTTGTACATTGGAGCAGTATTATAGTAGTTATATTCTAGTACATAAGACCAGTATTATAGCAGTTATATTCTTGTACATAGGAGGCAGTATTATAGTAGTTATATTCTTGTACATAGGAGGCAGTATTATAGTAGTTATATTCTTGTACACAGGAGCAGTATTATAGTAGTTATATTCTTGTACATAGGAACAGTATTATAGTAGTTATATTCTTGTACATAGGAGCAGTATTATAGTAGTTATATTCTTGTACATAGGAGGCAGTATTATAGTAGTTATATTCTTGTACATAGGAGAAGTATTATAGTAGTTATATTCTTGTACATGGGAGCAGTATTATAGTAGTTATATTCTTGTACATAGGAGACAGTATTATAGTAGTTATATTCTTGTACATAGGAGACAGTATTATAGTAGTTATATTCTTGTACATAGGAGGCAGTATTATAATAGTTATAGTCTTGTATATAGGAGCAGTATTATAGTAGTTATATTCTTGTACATAGGAGCAGTATTATAGCAGTTATGTTTTTGTACCTAGGAGCAGTATTATAGTAGTTATATTCTTGTACATAGGAGCAGTATTATAGTAGTTATATTCTTGTACATAGGAGCAGTATTATAGTAGATATATTCTTGTACATAGGAGGCAGTATTACAGTAGTTGTATTCTTGTACATAGGAGCAGTATTATAGTAGATATATTCTTGTACATAGAAGCAGTATTATAGTAGTTATATTCTTGTACATAGGAGCAGTATTATAGTAGTTATATTCTTGTACATAGGAGCAGTATTATAGTAGATATATTCTTGTACATAGGAGCAGTATTATAGCAGTTATGTTCTCATACAGAGGAGACAGTATTATAGTAGTTATATTCTTGTACATAGGAGCAGTATTATAGTAGTTATATTCTTGTACATAGGAGCAGTATTATAGTAGTTATATTCTTGTACATAGGACGCAGTATTATATCAGTTATATTCTTGTACATAGGAGCAGTATTATAGTAGTTATATTCTTGTACATAGGAGCAGTATTATAGTAGTTATATTCCATACCTTCCAACCGTCCCGGATCCAGCGGGACAGTCCCGGATTGCAGTGGCTGTCCCGCTGTCACGGCACGGGGGAGGTATGTCCCGGTCTCTGGCAGCTGTCTCTGCATCCATAGCATGCAGAGACAGTTGTCTGTTACATGAAGAAGCAGACAGTCGGAATCAACTGCCTGCTTCGTCCATCCGCCCCCCCCCCCTGCAGCTCTCCGTACCTCCTGCTGCATTCTGTACCTCTTGTCTAGGCGGGGGGGCGGGGCCAGCCATCAGTCAGCATTGGCCCTGTCCCCTCCAGACAAAAGAAGCTGATGTCCGGCTGGTGATGCTGCTGCCACTAAGAAGGTAAGTATAAGGTTTTTTTTTTTTTTTTACTTTCTATGAGGGGCAGAAAGGGTTGTATTATCTCTGTACTGTGACATCCCTGTGTTTATTATCTCTGGACTGTGACATCACTGTGTTTATTATCCTGTACTGTGACATCACTGTGTTTATTATCCCTGTACTGTGACATCACTGTGTTTATTATCTCTGGACTGTGACATCACTGTGTTTATTATCTCTGGACAGTGACATCACTGTGTTTATTATCTCTGGACTGTGACAGCACTGTGTTTATTATCCCTGTACTGTGACATCACTGTGTTTATTATCCTTGTACTGTGACATCACTGTGTTTATTATCCCTGTACTGTGACTTCACTGTGTTTATTATCCCTGTATGGTGGCATTACTTGTGTTTATTATCTCTGTACGGTGACATCACTTGTGTTTATTATTCCTGTACGGTGACATCACTGTGTTTATTATCCCTGTACTGTGACATCACTGTGTTTATTATCCCTGTACTGTGACATCACTGTGTTTATTATCCCTGTACAGTGACATCACTGTGTTTATTATCCCTGTACGGTGACATCACTTGTGTTTATTATCTCTGTACGGTGACATCACTTGTGTTTATTATCCCTGTACGGTGACATCACTGTGTTTATTATCCCTGTACGGTGACATCACTGTGTTTATTATCTCTGACTTTACTGTGTTTATTAAACCTCGTGCAGTTAGGGGACTGGGTGAGATTAGTTTATAGTGGGTGGAGTTAGGGGCATGGCCTAGTGCTGAAAAAATTTGAGCTATGCTATGCGCGCCGCACAATATGTCCCTCTTTGACTCTTTGCAAAGTTGGGAGGTATGATATTCTTGTACATAGGAGGCAGTATTATAGTAGTTATATTCTTGTACATAGGAGCAGTATTATAGTAGTTATATTCCTGTACATAGAAGCAGTATTATAGTAGTTGTATTCTTGTACATAGGAGCAGTATTATAGTAGTTATATCATTGTACATAGGACGCTGTATTATAGCAGTTATGTTCTCGTACATAGGAGACAGTTATGTAGTAGTTATATTCTTGTACATAGGAGCATAGGCAGTATTATAGTAGTTATATTCTTGTATATAGGAGCAGTATTATAGCAGTTTTATTCTTGCACATAGGAGCAGTATTATAAAAGTTATATTCTTGTACATAGGAGCGATATTATAGTAGTTATATTCTTGTACATAGGAGCAGTATTATAGTAGTTATATTCTTGTACATAGGAGCAGTATTATAGTAGTTATATTCTTGTACATAGGAGCAGTATTATAGTAGTTATATTCTTGTACATAGCGCAGTATTATAGTAGTTATATTCTTGTACATAGGAGCAGTATTATAGTAGTTATATTCTTGTACATAGGAGCAGTATTATAGTAGTTATATTCTTTACATAGCGCAGTATTATAGTAGTTATATTCTTGTACATGAGCGTATTATAGTAGTTATATTCTTGTACATAGGAGCGGTATTATAGTAGTTATATTCTTGTACATAGGAGAATAGTTATATTCTTGACATAGGAGGCAGTATTATAGTAGTATATTCTTGTATATAGGAGCAGTATTATAGTAGTTATATTCTTGTACATAGGAGCCAGTATTATAGTAGTTATATTCTTGTACATAGGAGCAGTATATAGTAGTTATATTCTTGTACATAGGAGCAGTATTATAGTAGTTTATATTCTTGGTACATAGGAGCTGTATTATAGTAGTTATATTCTTGTACATAGGAGGCAGTATTATAGCAGTTATATTCTTGTACATAGGAGCAGTATTATAGTAGTTATATTTCTTGTACATAGGAGCAGTATTATAGTAGTTATATTCTTTATATAGGAGCAGTATTATAGTAGTTAATATTCTTGTACATAGGAGGTAGTATTATAGTAGTTATATTCTTGTACATAGGAGCAGTATTATAGTAGTTATATTCTTGTACATAGGAGCAGTATTATAGTAGTTATATTCTTGTACATCGGAGCAGTATTATAGTAGTTATATTCTTGTACATAGAGCATTATTTATTAGTAGGAGCAGTATTATAGAGTTATATTCTTGTATATAGGAGCAGTATTATAGTAGTTATATTCTTGTACATAGGAGGTAGTATTATAGTAGTTATATTCTTGTACATAGGAGCAGTATTATAGTAGTTATATTCTTGTACATAGGAGCAGTATTATAGTAGTTATATTCTTGTACATAGGAGCAGTATTATAGTAGTTATATTCTTGTACATAGGAGCAGTATTATAGTAGTTGTATTCTTGTACATAGGAGCAGTATTATAGTAGTTATATTCTTGTACATAGAGGCAGTACTGAAATAAAATGTATATTTTTATTGTCCTTATGTCTTTGATTTGTACTGTGAGGATATTAATAATTTTTAAAAATTAAAAAAATCTACTCCAATAAACCAATGCAATGTATCCTTCTTTGTAGTATAATTTGCTTTCATTGCCCTTTGACCATCGCTGTTTTGTCATCGTACAGTTATATACCGTACTTTAGTCAGGTTGTAAAGTCTGCTTGAAACCAAAGGCCCATGAACTCTTAAACCACTACAACCTGACGTTAATGAGGCAGTATCTGATCAGGTGTGACATCAATGCTTCTATAACTTGAAGCACCATCCCATAAGTGATTGATTAGATAAGAGATAAGTAGAGCATTTTCCAGTTAATTTCAAATTTTTGGAAAACTTTCTCAGTCCATTAATCAGTTCTTGAGGGTCTCCTGAACAACCTAACAGCACTTCCCATATAGATGACCAGTGATTCAGGTTGTGACTATCAGCATGTGAGGACCACAGAGCAATTCCACCTACAATTGGACATTAGTTGGTTCTTCCAGAGGGTTAAGGACCGGCTCACCCAATGTAGTTTTTGACAGTTTTTTTCAGCTAGTATAGAGATTGGATTGAAAAAGAGCAATATTATAAGCAATTTTTTCTCTTTTCCACTCCTTCTTTTAGCTAAAAAAAACCTGCACCAAAGCTGAATGAACCTGGTTCTTCACGTAGACAACCCAATCATATTGAACGTCTGGCCAAAGAAGGCTTTCTTCTGCAAAATCAGCAATTTTTTTAGGAGCTAGACCCAAGGACGAATGGCCTTCCATGTAATCGTTCCAGAATGTTAACCACTTTTATAGAGAGGTGCCTTTCTAGCTCCTTGCAGAGGAGGTTCAGAGCTCAGAAACTATACCAATAGCTACCATACAGAAATAATGCACATAGTGACATCTCAGTACAGAAAAAATGCACAGTGACAGGGGCGTAGCTATAGGGGGTGCAGAGGTAGCAGTCGCTACTGGGCCCATGAGCCTGAGGGGCCCAAAGACCCTTTTGCCACATAAGAAGACACTTGTATTATTAAAACAAATGCATGCAGGTCAAGTTACACCTCTGGCTGGAGGGAAGGGGTTAGGTCAAGAATTTGTCATGGTGATGGGAGGGTGGGGGGGTGTTGTTTCAATTTTTGCCTCAGAAAGTACAAAGGCTATGTGATCCCCTGCCCCTGACCACAAAGCCCTGAGGGAAGGGGGGCCAAGCTGAACTCTTGCACCAGGGCCCATGAGCCTATAGCTACGCCCCTGCACAGTGATATCACAGTATATGAATAATGCTCACAGTGACATCTCACTACCAAAATAATGCACATAATAATCATGATCCATACCTATTACTTACGACACTGCATCAAGTAAAGATGGGGCCTGATACCCTTTATCTAGGGCTTCATAATTCTAACATAGTAGCACATTAGAGCCCTTAAAAATGAACATCCAAATTTTAAAGCTACACTTCCATCAGAAAGGTACATTTTTTTAAACTCAATATTCATAGAAAAAAAGATTTTTTTGGGGATATTTTTGGATATTTTTCTTTTTTTTTATTTCGGCAGTACCTTACCGACGAAAGTTAAATACAAAATTCTGTCCATCATTAGTACTCACTACAAATCATAAGACCTCCTACATAGATAGATAATCCACAGTCAGTCTACTACAACTGTGAGGGAAAAAATGTTAATTGCAGGGTAATCAGTATGATAATAGTAGGTGTAGAATTGGGCTAACAGTATGATAATTCTGTTGTTCTCTTTATAGGCCTAAACTAAAATGCCTGCAGAAGAACATCGCATTGATTAGTCTAATGCGTGATGCTCTAATAGAGTCACTACAGAGGGTCTCCCTCTCGGCGAGGTGAGTGGTCTGAGAGAATAAAGCAAGAATGTCTGCCATCCTCAAAGTTCAAATAACAAGAAAGTTAAAGAGCCAGGACATGAAGCAGAATACATGGAGTGACTTGAAAAATTATATCCAGAAAATAATTCACTATTTTTGTTCTTTTTTTAAAATACGGTAGGTTGTCAATATGTGATACAAAAAAAATAGATGGAAGTGTCCCTGTAACACCATGTTGTCTTAGGTCTAAAAATCTGTGCTGAATTATATTCTAATACGTCATTAGAGTATCCAGAGCTGCAAATACCCTCCATAGACCAAGCATGAAGCAATAAAATTCTAGCTAGGAAATAGTGTTAGGTTCCCGTCCTACAGAAATCACCTTGACGATTTGGTGGACGGGCCCAGATAATTTTGTACAAAATATATTTACCAAGAATCTCTAATTTACTAAACAAGCATAGCTTTAGCTTCAGAATACCTCATATTACTATGGCATTTTGTGCTTTATCTGGTTGGCAGTGTGCCGTTGCATTGTATGAATAAAATTCTAGCTGCCTACAGTCACCACTAGAGGGAGCTCAGGAGCTTACTGTGTACTGTTTTAGTTCATAATGAGCATGCAGAAAGCTCCTGAGCTCCCCCTAGTGGTGGCTGCAGACATATATATTTTTACCATTTCATGCTATGTCTATGCAGGGGATTTGGAGCTCTACATTGTGAAAGTGGAGCTTTAAAGACTATAAAATATATGTTAGGAATTTAGCACAGAATTTTGGACCTAAAAAGCAATAAAATGGAATTCAGGGACAGATATTCGCTTTAATAGAATTATTCTATGTAGCCTGCAGACTTCATTCAGAGTCTTTAGGAAACGGCTACCCGGTGATTTTGTATTGCGGTGTAAGCCATAGGAATGAATGGGCTTGCAGCGCGACTCGCACGTTTGCTGCAACATGCGAATCGCAAAAACCAACACTGCTGGAATTTTAGCAATTAGCGTGTCACGGTCACAGAAATCATGTGAGTTGTCCTGCATCCCTATTCATTTACTATGGCAGCCCTACCACGCTGCAATACCTGAGTGCGCGGCGCGTGGAGCTGTAACCTATTCCAAGCCCCGTTGGCATACATTAAAGCGGCAGAGCTAAGGGAACCGTCGCATTGGCAGGACATCTGTGCAGGAGAAGTTATTTTTAGATCCTACAATCAACATCTCCTGGAGTAGAAGGTCTGCCAACAAAAAAGGAGGTGCAGATAAGAAGCTGCATGCACATGTAATACGCTTGTGAATGCCAGGTAGACACCCGCACACAAGGGCTTCCTGCAAATGCTTCGAACCTTCATTGCAGGGAGCAAGGTCGTGTTTCACTTCATAGAGAAGCTACAACGTAACCGATAAGAGCTTAAAGGGACACTTCGCACAGATCTGATCCACTGGAGGGGATCTGCTGAGCAAAGAGACAGAACTGTACCGAAACAGTTAAATACACGACATGGAACAATTCTGTGATGTGCTTGGAAAATTCTTAAACCCGTCACCAGGATCAAACATATTACACCAGGGGTTGTCTTGTGAAAATTGGTTTTGGCGTTCCCTAAAAAATTACTTTCATTATATTTGCAAATGAGGACTTCAGGGCACTGAGGGGCGGGGCCTAGCCCCCTTGGTGCACCTCAGCTCCTTAGCTTTCTCAGTGCTGGCCACGTCCCTCAGCGCACTGAAGCCGTCATTTGCATAAAGAATAAAAAGTACTTCTTTCTCAGGAACGCCACAACCGATTTTCACAAGACCAGTAAGATTTTGATCAGCAGGATGAAGCCCTGGTGTAGTAAGATTGATCCTGGTCATGACTGTAAAAGTTTTCCAAGCTCATCACAAAATTGTTCAATGTTGCATAGTCTACTGTCTATTGGTGCAGTTCTGGTGTGTTGTTCTTCTCCAGTGTATCAGTTCTGAGTGGGTGCCATATCTGATTAGTGGGGTCCGACACCAGGGAAACCTCACGATCAGCTGTTTGAGAAGGTACTAGAGCTCTCAGTAGCACCACGACCTTCTAACAGCTTAGTTCATGTGACGTCACATTTATTGGTCACGTAGCCAATGGGGCTAAGTCTCGATTCCAAGCTCAGCCGCTGTGTTTGGTAAGCGGTGTGAAGGCCTTGGCACTACTGCAAGTGCTGGTGCCTTCTCAGACAGCTGATCGATAGGGGTCCTGGTTGTTGGACCCCTACTGATCAGATACTGGAGATCTATCCAGAGGATAGGTCATCACTATAAAAATTTCGGAAAAGCCCTTTAAAGGGAGTCTGCCACCGGGCTCCTGTGCTTTTGTTTCTGCTATCCCGGCCCCAGCCATTGCCTCCGCCCGCCCTCCTCTTCACTTGAGTCCTCCTTCTTTCCTGGTGAGATCCTGTGCCTGTCCAGTCTTGCGCCGCGTCGGTGCATGCGGCATCTCTGTAGTTACTGCGCATGCGCCAGCCCGGCGCGAGACTAGATAGGCACGGGATCTCACCAGGAAAGAAGGAGGACTCGAGTGAAGAGGAGGGCGGGCGGAGGCAGTGGCTGGGGCAGGGATAGCAGAAAAAAAAGCACAGGAGCCCGGGCTTCATGGCCGTGAACACCACCTCCGGGCACTTCCAAGTGCTCATTTACATATAGATTAAAAAGCGTTTTTGCAGCTTATAAAAGTCTGAAGAAAAAGACAAAGGTGCCAGTAGATTTATGTTTAGGTGTGCTATAAGTAAGCGCTTTATAGGGGCATAGGAGGTGACAGGCTCCCTTTAAGTGCTACAGATTTACAAAAGTCCGGTGCTACCTTTTAGGGTATACTAGTAGTGAAAAAGAACATCAGCCATGAGGCATGGAGAAGTGAATGCCACCAGTTTATGTCACCTGGGCCATTTTAATACATTTGGCAGATGTTTTGTAAATTATACATTTTTGCTCAGGTCCTCCTCATGGCTGCTGAAGCTCTCAGCATTAATTAATTTAGGAGCATCTGGTACTTATACACCTTACTGATGGCATTGTGGTATTTGGCTCTGCCGAGGCAGTATTTTTGGCTGCACTGTGGTATTTGGTTCTGCCGAGGTTCTGTTGGACCTACTTCGTTGTGTTGGCCCTGCCTTCTGTCAAATTGGGCCTGCCTACAACGTGAAGCCACTTTTAGTTTTTTTTTTTTTCCATGGCCGCTTTAAGTTCCCAGTCCACCCCTGGTTCAGTCTTTGGGAACCATTAGGAAATGGGTCCTCGGCAATTGTCCAGTTTTCTACCTCTTAAAAACTAGTCTCAAGAGTGAACCATTCCTGGTCTTCAGTGGAGAGGTGCCTTAGATGTATGTATTTCTCACTCATAGGTTTCTTTAACTCCAAAAGCCACAAGCAACAAAAATTCTTCACTAGTTATGTGATGGTGATGTTCCGACTCTCCCCCGAGATCAGATGTTTTGGATTCCAACATGCTCCATCCCTTGTTCCTACAGGAGATAAGTTCAGGGACTGACTGGCCATATACCACACATGGAAATTTCTCAGAGGGCCGATGCACAGGCCCTCCACATGCCCATTGCCCAGACAATGGACTGATGCTCTCAGGAGCTGCTAGTTCCCTGCTGAATTAAACTGCATCACTGTCCTCAGTATGGTAACAGGGCGGTATTTTATGCTGCACTGTGGTATTTGTTTTTGCTGGGACGGTATTTTGTGTTTTACTATTGTATTGCTGGCCCCGCCTACTTCTGTTCTCCCTGACTACTTGTGTTTCCCCACCTTCTGTCAATTTGGACTTGTCTACAATTTAGGGCCTCATTTAGTTTTTTTTTTTCAATGGCCGCTTTAAGTTCCCAGTCCGCCCCTGGATAGGTTGCTCCCAGAAGTGTCTGGAGAGGCGTCTGGCAGTGTTTTTTGCATGCTCAGCCAATCCAAGAATGAATGTGTATGGGAGGGAATGGACGGAATAGCTGTCAGTTGAACAGCTATCTCCCGACTACCCCATACACACTCTCAGTTTGGCAGAGTGTGTATGTGTTTTCATTGGGGGAGGGGAAAAAGCCACCACTAGACATCTCTGTTGGTGGCTTATCTCCCAGGAGAACAAAAGGATCAGGCATTAAAATTCAACATGTCGATCCTTCTGTCACCCAACATCATCTGTTTGGGGAAAGACTGGAGCTCACCATGCACATTAAATTGTAGGCCGCCCCCACCAAAATGATGGTTTAACCAGCAATAATATAACCAGCTTTGGAATGCTCAATGTTTTTGTTGTGGTCGACACAGCATTCCCAATAAAAAATTTTCATCTTGTAACGTACGGCCCGAATCCACCAGAATGGTAGTTTCACAGAGTTCCTCTCCATTCTGACTCATAAGGGGATGGTCCTGATCACCAACTTTATGACGTCCATATTCCCTATAGACAAACGGGCAAAGGTTATCTTCATGAGGCAATCCATTTAAACACAAAAAAAAGGAATCAAGGCAAAAAAAATTTTTTTACACAATTATATTTGTAACATGCTTCGTACTAATGTAGACTAGTCACAATATTCCTTTCAATCTTACTTTGGACCCGTTGTAGCTTTTATCTAAGTGCTGTCTGTTAGTATTTTTGGGATGGTATCTGTTTTCTGTCGGTTAGCAATGACAAGGTTAGAAAAAGTTTATGACATTCCTAATAAGGTTCTCGTTAGGATGATGTACATTTGCAGCCATACAAATTGGGATTACCAGAAATAGCCCCCGTCCATCAGTCCCACAGGACAGCCGATACTTAACTTGTCCCCAGGTAGAGATGAAGACTCTGCGGCAGATAAGGCTTTTCTTTCTGTTTTGTCGTAGAAGCCCATGTCACCTTGAAGGGCTAAAAGTCAGAGGAACGGAAAAGGACGAGATGAAGAAGTCTACAGAGAAGGACAAGGAAGAGGCTTGGAAAAAAATTAAGAGACCGTTACAAAATTATCAGTTTCTCTAGTTTTACAATTTATGGGTATATGTTAGACTAAAATGAGCAGTTTCTCCCAAAGTTCCAGATAAAATTTTAGAAAATGACAACCGGTCAAAATAACAAAACAGTTATAGTAATATCAGACCTCAAATAATGCTTAGAGAACAAGTTCATACTCATTTTTAATAACACAGTATTATTTCAACTTAGGTAGAGTCCCGACATCAATATTTCGTGGAATAACCCTGTTTTTTTATCCCTTCTTTCATACATCTTGGCATGCTTTCCACCACTCTTTCACGTTGCTGTTGGGTAACTTTTTGGCACTCCTGGGACTGAAATTCAAACGGATCTGCTTTCTTTGATGGCTTATGATCATCCATCTTCCTCTTGATCACATTCCAGAGGTTTTCATTGGGGTTCAGGTCTGGAGATTGGTGTGGCCATGACAGGGTCCTGATCTGGTGGTCCTTCCTCCACACCTTGATAGAACTGGCTGTGTGACATGGGGCACTGTCCTGCTCAAAAAAACAGTCATCAGATTTGGAGAAAATTGTCAAAGCAGAAGGAAACAAGTTTTCTTCTAGGATAACTTTGTATGTGGCTTGATTCATGTGTCCTTCACAAAGACAATTCTGCCCAATTCCTGCCTTGCTGAAACACCCCCACATCATTACCGATCTTGAACCAACCTTCACAGTGGGTGCAAGACACTGTGGCTTGTAGGCCTCTCCAAGTCTCCTGCTAACCATTACATGACCAGGTGTTGGGCAAAGCTAAAAAATTGGACTCATTAGAGAAGATGATCTTACTCCAGTCCTTTACCATTCAGTCTTTATGGTCTTTTGCAAACTTTAGCCTGGCTCTTCTTTGCTTCTCATTGATGAGGGGCTTTTTTCCAGCTTTGCACAACTTTAGCCTCTAGAAGCCTGTTTCCAGCCATCCTCGCTGTGCATTTCACCCCAGCTCCTACTTGCCAATCTTTTTGTAGGTCACTTGAACTTATCCTACAATTGTTAAGTGATATTCGATGAGGTGGTGGTCATCATGATCAGTCAGGGCAGATTGGCCATAGAGCTTACTTACCTAAATTTCCTGGTGGGCTGATGGCCAGGGGGCTGCCTGAGCCCTCATCACGGCCGGCCAATTTACGTTTTTGGGGATGTATTTTGTGATGGACTGTAGTATTTGGCTCTGTTGGGGTGGTATAATGTGCCATAATATGGTATTGCTGGCCCTGCCTTCCATCAATTTGGATCCGACTAAAAAATGGGGCCACTTTTAGTATTTTTTCCAGGGCCACTATAAGTTCCCAATCCGCCCCTGTGGTCAGTAGACAGTTGTTTCCACCCTCTGCCAGTCTGTAGCTTTGTTGTCCCCAATGTTCGCTGCTTGATCCTGTACTTATTTGAAATTTTAAGGATGAAAGCAACCCGAAGCTCACTGTGTCCCTCAGCCACAGCTAGAAAAGCTAGAATTGAACCCTTCTTCTCCTCACTAAGAACGTTTCTTTTCAACTCATTTGGTATGGCCTGTAGTTATTTTTTTATTACACTTATTTTTCAGGTACTACTAGCACTGCCTTTGTCATCCAGCTGGTTCTATAACAATTGAATTGTGATGACCACAGGAGTGGTTTCTATACTATTGTTTGTTAAATATGATTTGATTTGGGCGATAACCTAATCAGCACTGTACGTGTAGAGAGAATGGTTTAAGAGAAAATTGATGTGGTCTCTTAACCAGGTTATTCTTTGTGAACCTTAGGAATGACCGTTATTCTAGTAAATTAAAAATATCTAACATAGCCCCCTATCTACTATATTCCATTGATAACACTGGTGTCTCCTTATGTAGGAGAGGAGCATGTGGGCCTTATGTATCAAGGCCAGGGTGTGACTGTTACTTTTGCAACCCCTATAGCTACAGTTCTTCTCCTTTCCCAACACATGGCCAAGCGTAGCCATACACGTAGTAGTGTATGTGGGATAGTTGGGAGGAATTGCTGTCAGCCAATGAGTGTTTGACTGACAGCCACCTATGGTGTCTGGCCACCTCATTCTACCTTCTCTTACCTCACACTGAGCCCATAGCCAGGATCCAGATAAGGAGAAGTGCATATTAAATTTGGCCATGCCCGCTCTTTGATTAGGAGTCAGAATGTAATGGCGTCAATCACATACCTTCTGGGGTTTGATTGCACAGAAGATTGGGCTGATAAGTAAAGTGTATGTCAACAGTGCTGTGTTGTACCTGGGTGTTACCTGCTGTGATAGTCGGGTTATCTGCTGATCGCTCACAGGGTTTTGTGAAGCCTTTATCTGCCCAGTAGGTGTGAAGCCGATAGTGGGCATAAGAATAAAACAATCTGAAAATGAAGGAGACACCGTAATTATCTAGATCCTATAAGAGGTGCAAGGTAAGGCCCTATTACACTGCCAGATTACAGTTATGATGATCGCTAACGAGGGTTTGTATAAATGCTCGTTAACGAACATCTGGTAGTGTAATACTGCCGCCGATTACCCAATGAATGAGCAAACGATTGGACAGATCATGGTGTCTAATACCGATGGCGCCCCAACTCTCCCCCAACAGCAGATGACAGCAAAAGAAGATTAAGGCATGTTGGGTTTCATCATGTCAGTTCTGTGTTTCCAGAGAGATAAGATGGCAGCAGAGATGTCTAGCAGTGGTTTATTCATTTCTTCCTATTAAAGAGGTTTTCCAAGAGTTTGATATTGACGACCAGGGGCGTAACTACCATAGCGGCAGACCATTCGACTGCTATGGGGCCCAGGGTAAGCGGGGGCCCAGTTGGGATCATCTCCTGGAGGTGAAACCTTGGACCCTACCTCTAAAGCAGTGATGGCTAACCTCTGGCACTCCAGCTGTGGTGAAACTATGACTCCCAGCATGCACCATTCATTTATATGGAGTTCTGAGAACAGCCATAGCTTGGGAGTTGCAGTTTTACTACAGCTGGAGTGCCGGAGGTTAGCCATCACAGCTCTAAAGGAACAACTTTTAGAAAATGAAGCAGTGGAAAAAATGGCTCAATGGTCACCGAAAGTAGTTTAGGCAGAATCCCTTCTGTCCTGTGGGGGGGCCTGGTTGGATCCTTGCTATGGGGCCCTTATTCTCTATGTACGCCACTGTTGACGACCTATCCTCAGAACTCCGTCCGACTCCCGGAACCCCTACTGATCAGCTATTTAAAGAGACTGTGACACTACGGTGAACTTTGAAGCCTCTTCCTAGGTCAATGATGTCACGTTCATTAGTCATGTGGCCTAAGAGCAGCTCAGTCTCATTCAAATGAATGAGACAGAGCTGTACCAAGCATGGCCACTATATAACGTATGGCACTGGGCTTGGTAAGCTGTGAGGAGGCTGCATCTCCCATGGGAGCGGTGCAGTTTCCTTAAACAGCTGATCGTGGGGGTGTGGGATGTCGGACCCCAACTGATCTGTTATTGAACTCTTGGAAAATTAACTGTAGACGAGGAGTGTAGAGGAGGAGATCGAAAACTGTTGGACGAAAGAGTATTTGGCCTACCGATCTAAAGGCCCCTGTACACAGTCCTAACATTGGGCAGATTATCGCTAACAACCATTCATAGGAACACTCGTTAGAGTTTATCTGCCAGTGAAAAGGTGCCGCCAATTACCCAATGAACGAGCAAAAGGATCGTTCATGTAGTCACCTACACAGCACGATCTCTTGCCAGAAAACAATGATTCTGTATGGGGATGAGCTACGTTATTAGCTATCGCTCCTCCCCATACTGTGCAGGAGATCGCTCCATGTAAATGCAGTGGACTCCTTCACCGAAAAGCAGGAAATTGTCAGGAAGGAACAATTCCTTCCCGAACAATCGTCTGGTCAACTGAGCTGTGTAAAGGGGCTCAAGCTGGCAATGCACATTAGATGTACATCAGCCAAACCTGCCGATTTTGGAAGATGGCCATCTAATGTATATGAGGGCCTCCCAACTCTCCTTCACTGCCAGGGGAGATAAGTATCGGGCCTATTGGATTTCAACTTGCTCAATACTTTTGTTCTTGGGGAGAACATTCATACTCAGCCAAGCCAAGCATATATTTTTGAGAAGGAATTAGGAGACCTAGCTGTTTGGTCAAAACAGTTATTGGAAGTCCATAGTAAGCCTAAGCTGCACCTGTCTAGACGGGGTAAACCCTTTAAGAAAGGTTTATGTGACCTGTTTATGTGGATAATTAACATGATCTGGTCCTGGAAAAGACCAGTGCTGTCAAAAAATGTCCAACAAGGCAATGCAAGTATGAAGTTGTCAAGATTTTCTCGGCTCTTAGAGATGCTGGCCAGATCTCTTGAGAGTTTAGTGATCTAACTATCTCTGACTAAGAAGAGTAAACATTTCACATGAACTGTACAGTTCTGGACGGTACGAGTTTATAGATAGAAGCGTCAGACAATTTCAATGAACTTGTGGGTCATGTTACTATTATTCTGATTATGGGCTTGTTAGGGTCAGGCTTGACCCTGGTGAAGTAAGAGTTCTATTCCACAAGAGTTCTATTCCACAATACAGAGCTGTAGCCGCTCTGCGTACCAAGTGCACAGTACAGCACTGTGTTAGGCTACGTTCACATCTCTGGTAACCTGATCAGGCAGGCTGTTCCATCAGACAACAGCCTGCCTGACTTCACCAGATCCGGCATTGCCAGATACTACCCTTCACCACCAGATCCCACAAACTATAATGGGATCTGTGGGGATCCAGCTGCTTTTCGGACTGAGTGCCAGGTTTTGGCCAGACAAAAAGTGCATGGAACCAATAGTTTTTGTCCAGATCCAATTATAGTCTATGGGGTCCGGCGGTGAACAGTGGGCCGTTCTCTGCAGTATCAAAGATGTGAACATAGATGTTCTCCGGAAACATCGGAAAACAGTATCGAAGATGTGAACTGGATGAACAAGATGTGAACATAGCCTTAGTGAGGTACGTGGGCATAGAAGGAATAGTCCTAAAGGAGATTACCTCCATAATATGATATATAATGGAACATGCTACAAGTTATACAAGTACAGTGATCCCTCAAGATACAATGGCCTCAGAATACAATATTTTCGACATACAAGGATCTTTTCTGACCTATCGTAAGTTGAAACCAGACTCAACATACAATGTCTCAGACTCAGATCCAACCAATCAAGGTCACTTCTCTGGTAAAATAGCTGTATTAGTTGCTAGTTATCAGCTGTTCCTGACTATGATATGAAAGGACTTGTCTTATCTGCCTTAGTTATCTGCTTATTTTTCTTAAATCTTCATTTTCTCTTATCTTGGATGACATTTTGGGGCTTTGGAACCAATTACTCAACTTACAATGGTTTCAACTTACAATGGTCGTCCTGGAACCAATTAATATTGTATCCTGAGGGACCACTTGTACAATATGCATCCATAAATTGTTTAGGTGTTGTTTTATGACTCCCCAAAATCAAAGCTTGTATGGAGCCATATAATGACTGTGTGTCTGAGGTCAATACACTACAATAAAACAGCGCTGTCCTTTCTGTTTACAGGCCACAAACTGAAACCGGAATTCGACTAAGAAGCTATGGGCCCTTGGGCGCTGCCATAGTAACCAAAAGGTCCCCCCGCGTTGTGACTGGATGCTTTTTCAAGGCTAGAAGGATTATAAACTACAAGCATCCCAGGGCCCTTTCACAATGGCATATTTTTTAGCCAAAACGAGCACCATTTGAAGAGATGGCGTATTGATCGGCCCTCATGTTAATCCATTTCCATGAGGCACTCACCGGCACTTTATGTGCCAGAACAATCTTCCACTATCATTGGCAGCACATTCTATTTAATCGGTGGCTTTGGCTGCCGTTTATCTAATGTGTATCCACGTTTTACACCAAGTTGGTGATTTTTCGGGTGATTTGTCATTTATTAGCTCCATGTATTCACTGTCCGCTGCCCGCCAAACCATTGTGTTACTGATAACATTGATCTCTACAGATACTGGGCAATCAGTTCAAAAGATATCCGCTATTGTGGTCAATTGTGCAGTACACTAAAGACAAGCTCTGAGGATTTTGTTATCAATGGGTCCCCTTTTTTAACTGTTTTGCTGCAAGAGAAGTCAAAAATGTAAAAAATAAAAATATCCAAGTGGACACTGTGATGTAGCCATAGGTTTCTATGGGCCCAAACATAGACATTGGTATACATGTGCTTATTTTGCTATAAGGAGTTTTTACTCTTCACTAAGTTTTGGGGTAAAAAAATGAATATTTCAAAAGTATGCCCCATCATGATATTATATGAATATTGAAGAACATGAAATATAGCCTTCAGGCGCTGGGTCTCTGTTGGTTTCCACTTTCTTACAATGACGACATATCTGTGAAAACCCCAAGAATTCTTTGCTCCAAGAATAGGCATAGCGTAAAACCAAACCATTTCCAAAGGGAATCCACTGTTTATGATGCAATTAGACTAAGTAGAATATGGCGGACATCACTGTCACCCAATGATCCCATTCACTATAATGGGGTTCATCAGTTTTCTGCATGAATACTGACATAGCAGAGCTGGAGAGGGTTCAGAGGAGGACAACTAAAGTAATAACTGGAATGGGTGGACTACAGGACCCAGAAAGATTATCAAAATTAGGGTTATTCACTTTAGAAAAAAGACGACTGAGGGGAGATCTAATAACTATGTATAAATATATCAGAGGTCAGTACAGAGATCTCTCCCATCATCTATTTATCCCCAGGACTGTGACGGTGACGAGGGGACATCCTCTGCGCCTGGAGGAAAGAAGGTTTGTACACAAACATAGAAGAGGATTCTTTACGGTAAGAGCAGTGAGACTATGGAACTCTCTGCCTGAGGAGGTGGTGATGATAAGTTCACTAAAAGAGTTCAAGAGAGGCCTGGATGTATTTCTGGAGTGTAATAATATTATAGGTTATAGTTACTAGAGAGGGGTCGTTGATCCAGGGAGTTATTCTGATGTCTGATTGGAGTCGGGAAGGAATTTTTTCCCCTAAAGTGGGGAAAATTGGCTTCTACCTCACAGGGTTTTTTGCCTTCCTCTGGATCAACTTGTAGGATAACAGGCCGAACTGGATGGACAGATGTCTTTTTTCGGCCTTATAAACTATGTTACTATGTTGCTATGTTACTGGCACTCTGCTGGACAAATTGCCAGTATTTCTTTTTTGGGAAGGGGGGAGAATCTGTGATGGTGACTCCTGCCGAAACCTCTGCTGCAGACGTGAGCCTTATCTTAAAGGTGATCAACAATAAAACATTCCGGACAGTGTCGGACTGGGGTGCCTAGGGGCCACCAGTAGAATTCATTCAGGAGGCCCACTGTAAAGCTACATGCATATAGTACCTGCCCACAGAGTGACAGAAGCAGCAAGATGCTACAAGATGATTGATTATGGAGGCCCCTGCAATGACCTTGAGAGGTCAGATACCTGGGGAAAGGGATACAGGTTAGACTCTGTACCTAGACACCATCTCAGCCACCTGATGCATCTATGATAATTAACTATGTACCTAGATATCATCTTAGCCAGTCTTTCTCTACGTCAGTCTAGTGTGCTATTTGTGCAGGGGGTGGGGGACTTGGGCCCGAGCCTGTTTCTGTACTTGGGTTTCATCCTCTTCTGGGGTATACAAGGCATGACCAGTTAAAAGGGTTGTCCAGCCTTTTTTAAGTGATGGCCTCTCCTCATGATAGGCCATCACTAGCTAATCAGCAGGTGTTTGGCACCCTGCAACCCCGTCAATCAGCTCTTCAGTGTAGCTTGAATGGGAGCAGGGCTGTAGTAGCAAGCTCCCTCCACTACAGCGTTGACAGTGCTTTGTAGCTACACCAAGCAGCTGTTTGGTGGTGGTGCAAGACCTCTGCTGATCTGCTATTGATGGCCTATCCTAAGAGTGCAACATGTGTCCACTTGCTGCTCCCGAATTTGAGCAGTGGCTCAGGGCCCAGATTCACTTAAATGGGGTCAGCACTGTGACCACCAGCTCCGTCCAGTACACAATAGATGGAGCTGTGTAGTTCCGGCGTCGACGCTACTCAGATGATCAACAGCGGTGCAGGGTGTTGAACCCCAGCCAATCATCCTAAGGATAGGCCATCAATATTAAAATCCTGGTATATCCATTTTAGATCTGACCATCATTGGAGGTACATGTTTAGGGTATTTTCCTATGTAGACCTCCAACTGAAGGCTCTGACATCATATCTTGCCCATAGGACCGCATTGCAAAACCATAGACCAGATGGTATAGGTTTGTTCTGTGTTCCTCTGCATGGAATAACATGGTCTACTACACTATTCCATACAGCATAAAACAGTATGCCGACCACAGCTATGGTTTGTAAAGATGGACTTCCACGGCTCGATATTCGGTCAGATTATCATGAAGGAACGTTCCTGCGAACACTCATTCCTGACAATCTACTCGTCTAAATATGTCGCCGATCAGGACGAGCAAAAAGCTCCTTCATCAGGTGCCCTGTCATTCATGCAGGCACATAAATTATCATTTGTGGGCAGCAGATCCTGTGGTTTAAACAGCAAACTGCTGCCCAAAAACAGTGGAGCTGTATGAGGACAAGCTATCGCAATAGCGATCCCTTCTTCTCATACTGTGGAGGTGATCGCTGCATGTAAATGCGTGGTCTCCTTCAATGAACGAGCAGCCGACTGTCAGAAGGGAACGCTTCCGTCCTAACAATCGGCTTTAGCTCGGCCCATGTAAACCCGCCTTAATTCTGTACCTCCAAAGCGGGTTTAAAATGTCAAAAGAAAAAAAGAAAAGAACCTTACTAGGATGAATAAAGAGTTAGTGAACTAGAGGCTGGTAAGGCAGAGCAGTTTTGTGAAACCCCCTAGAAGCTTGGAGGTTAATAAACCACTCTCTTATCTATTTTAATGTTATCAAATTCCAAGGGAAAGAGCTCAGGGCTGGGAGTTTGCTTTCTCAACTTCCATATGTTGCCGCTCAGGAGCAAGCAGACCCCAGCACCGTGTGAATAATTTGTCCCCGCAGTCAAAGGTATTGTGCACTTTGTCTTTTCTTTTCTGTATGAAAATGGTTATTGTGGTTGTTTTTGAAAAATAATGCCGGGCAATCAGTGACAAGCAGCCATTTTACGGGGAGGCGGGAGAATTATAAAAAATATATATATAATTTTAAAAAATATAATAACAATAATAATATAAAAAATAATACAAAAAAAATATAAAAGAAAAGAAATAGTACCAGTAAAGCATTTGTAAAGCTGTGATAAAACATTTAAAAAAATTAGTCTTAAATTATGTAAAAATAGCTAAGGAAACATTAACAAAAAAAGCCTCTTTGAACTCTCAGAGGTGAATTTCTAGATCTAACATGTTACTATGAAATAGTATTATCATGATTAATTATATATGTGTTGAAAAGTCATTTCAATTGTGCTTCTCCTGGGGTTTTTTTCTCATGTGAACAAGAAAAAAAAATTCAAAAATTGTTTTTAAAAAATGCACTATTTCTTCTTGAACTGTAACATAAAATATACAAAATTTACGTTGCTGAAACTAACATTTTCAGAAGTATTCCGTTATTGAAGAAAGCCTGAGATTGGTTAGAATTTTTTGGCTCTGTTTTTTTATGGGTTTTTTTTTATAAATGTCAAATTATATTATTATACATTTTTACATCATGTATGAACAGGATTCAAAATATAGATTGAATTATATTACATTAATATACTCAGAAAATGTAATATTTTAATTGTATCCCAGAAAGACAAAAATTGCAGGAAAAAATATACAACGAAAGATAAAAATAATACTATAAGAATTTGAAGACTGCATAAGAACATAACAGAATATAATACTAGTAAAAAACGTAACTGTCAATCAATAACAACAAAATAATAATAATTAAATGTAATGGTATAATAATAATAATATGCTAATGTATTAGTATAATATAATAGTAACCATAACAGTCTGATAATATAATGACTATATAATAAATTCATTTAACAAGAACAACAGCATAAATAATAATAATGTAATGGTATAATAATATAATGCTGATGTATTAGTCTAATATAATAATGACAATAATACAAATATATTAATATAATAGTATAATAATATAATGATAACATAATAATTTAATATAAAAGGAACAATAGCTGTATAAAATAATAATAATAATAATAATAATAATAATAATAATAATATGATGATGATGATGATGATGATGATGATTATGACAATATAATAATATCATTACTATGGTTTTTGAGTATTTCATATTCCCACTGTATGAGTATTTTCACATAACCACGTAATATTATTTAGTCAGCATTATTTCAAATGTTTAATGTGATAAAAAATAAAACAGGTAAACTAAAAAAAAAATATTCACTTTTTATTTTTCATTTTACATTTAATTACTTATGCTATATTAACAGCTCATATATTTTAAATCATACTGTCACATTTCTTTCCAAAATTCCAAAATGTTGTAACATTTTGCAGACAAAGGGCATAACAAATGTATTATAATATTCAAAAATAATAATTAATCAATCATAGTTTTAATCAGAAGTGTTTATTAGCTCACAACTGTAGAGTACAGAACAAATATGAGATAATGCAGATATCGGGACCTGTCAAGTTACTGTTAAGGAAAGTTCAGGTGTCCTTCACCCTTCCATGTATCTCTGGTTCAATATTTGTGAACTGACAAGTTCCACCAGGGCAGGTTCCTTGACATTCAAGTAAAATTTCCTTCAGCATGAGAAATTTTTGGTGGCTCTTTTATTGAATGGGATACAATAGGTTGCATATAATTGATGATGTGAGCTGTGATCCTTGTAAACCTTAGATGATCATTAGACGTTCCGACCACTGGAAAATCATTCATCTAAAAGATCTTACCATCCACATAGTACATAAAAAGAAAGGGAACTCAAAAACAAAGAAAGGGAACTCAAAAATTCTTCACAGTTGAAAAACTGAATAATGTCAAAGATCAATCATTATGGTCGCAAATAAAAAAAATAATAAAATCAACACATCCCATGGAGGCAGACCATCCATGTGATTGTTATGTTACCTTGAAGAGAGGACTCCCAATCCTAGTTAGTCCCATTAATTTTGTCACTGGGGGGCAAGAACCCGTTCAGGACTCACAAGGGTTGTCCAAAGTGATGTACAAAGACCAAAATCTGGTGCCATAAGGAGGAGCCTATTTTGATTACTGTTAGCATAAGCATAAGTTTTTGGAACACACAAAAAAATATATTTAAGTGAAATCGGCAGATCGACAAATCCACATTAAATTGTACAGATTTGTTGAAGATTTGCCATTGTGGATTTTCCTGTGAATTCTGAAAGGAGGAAAATAAAAGTTGTCAAAAGGTTTGAAATCATTTGCCAATTTTGGTGTGTATTTATTGGGTATTTTACCTTTCCCATTGAAGCCAATAGGGAAAATCCACAAAAAAATTGAAGACATAAATTTCAAAATGTTGTAAAAATTTTTTACAATCTCATCTACATTACTGCTACTGATTCCACATCATGTGGCGGTACGCTTAAGGTGGATTTACACGGGCAGATGAGCAGCAGATTTTCAGGAAGGAAGCTCTACATTTACATACAGCGATCTCCTCCACAGTAGGAGGTCGAGGGATTGCTATTGTGATACATCTGCATTGTTTCTGGGCAGCAGATCGCTATTTAGACCAGAAACGACCAGTGAGTGAGCATTTCGCGGCACATTTAGACGGGCAGATTGTCGGAATGTTTATTCCCTACAATCTGCCCAATTACCTGCCCGTCTAAGTCCACCGGCACATTCAGCTTGTATGCTAATGAAGTTTGGGGTGGGGGGGGGACTAACAAAAACTGGCCAACTATCTATGGCAATAATAGGTTAAATGCCATTTAGACATTACAGTTTTTTATATAATAGCCGTAAGCAATGAATTCTGACTGAAACATGAATTATTACACCACATATTACATAATACTATAATAATGTGTAATACTATAATGTGCTACAGCTTACACTAATAGGCTAATAATGTGCTACAGCCTACATCATATCAGCAGGACCAAAGGACAGAGATACAAAGAAGCCGCACTATAGTATTCAGTTTCTGAAAGTGGACCTCTTGGCCTTTACTTTGGGATACGTTTCCCTTCTCCCCACCCTTCTCGTTGGGATCCCTGCCCATTTTTGATAAAGAAAAAGGAAGGGAAAATTGAGATTAAATACACTCAAGTTAATAAGCCGTATCTGTGTGTAGGGACGGTTTTATACTTTCTAAGGAACCTGATCATGTGAACTGATCTCTGGGCAAGCCTAAAGGTGCATTTGGATGCTCGTTCATTGGTTGATCCTGTTGCTCATGCAGAGACCACCAGGGGCGGACTGGGAACTTAAACAGGCCCTGAAAAAAATACTACAAGTTGCCCCCGTTTTGTAGTCGGGTCCAAAATGATGGAAGGCAGGGCCAGCAATACCATATTGTGGCACATTATACCACCCCAACAGAGCCAAATACCACAGTCCATGACAAAATACTAACAGTAGCACAAAATACATCCCCAAAAACTTCTATTGGCCGGCCCCCTGAGCATCGGCCCACCAGGAAATTTCCCTGTAAGGTCTATGGCCAATCCGCCCCTGGGCACCACCGATCATGGTTTCTGAGCAGCAGATTGTGATGTCTAAACAACGATCTGCTGCTCAGAAGCCATGATTCTGTATGACGAGGGATCGCTGTAGTAATCCCTCGTCCTCATACAGTGAAGGAGATCACTGCATGTAAATACGCAGTCTCCTTCACTGAACGAGCAGGCGACTGTTGGAAAGGGGCGCTTCCTTCCCAGCAATCAGCCGCTCAGGCAGCCCATCTAAATCTGATTATCTGAAAGATTTTCACACAGATCTTTTTTTACGCACTCTAACTATTGGTCTGTTTGGACAGAAATTGGTCAGATAATCTGTCGGTGTACTACAGGCCTAAGGCTCTCAGTGACTCTTACAAGGGCTAGATTGTCATGTGTAAACAACTAGGTTGGAGCATCTCCAAAATGGCTGGTTTTGTGAGGATGTTTCTTGGTATGTAGTGATTCGTAACTACCAAAAGGGGTCCAAGGAAGGACAACCAGTGAACGGGGACCACCCGTCAGATAGCCTTTGAGACTCATTCATCTGATATTTCACAAGATACTACATCATTAAATTCAACCCAGAGGCCTTTGCTATTCAGAAGACAACCCAACAAAGAGAAATAGTGTCCTATCAACCTATGTTAGACATTCAACCAGAGGCAAAGCTGGGAAGAAGGCTCAGCAAGAAAAAATAGGGTATCAATGGTGACCATACACATTAGATGAATGTTGGGACCAATCTCAGTGGGACTAACTGACCATTTATACATATGAAGATTTCCTGACTACCTTAGGCCGGGTTCACATCTGCGTTGTGGACTCCGGCACTGTATCCGGTGTACATGCCGGCTTTAAGCCGGACAAAAAATGCTACACACAATATTTTTTTTCCAGCCAAAATCGGCACATACTGTAGGCCAGAAAGTGGTCGGATTACCACTGGATCCCATTCCAGTGAATGGGGATGCTGTGCTGGATACGGTGAACTCTGGCAGTCTGTTCCTCCACCAGAGCAGACTGCCGGAGTTTACAGCGCAGATGTTAACCCAGCCTATATGGCAGATGTTAGTGGAAAGAAGGATTTGGCATGTTGGATGTCAACAAAGAGATCCGGTGTTCTCATGAAGATAATCCACTTTCAGAGGTATCTGGCAGCGGTGTATTCCCCTCTTCCTACTTAGAGTGCTCTCAAGTTTGGCCCAACTCAGCATGCATGTGTATGGGATGGTGGCGAGGTACAACTGATGGCCAAATGGTCATCCATCTAAGGTGTAGCAGCAGTTTTAGACACAGGGTTGTAGGAAATTCTAGCTATGATTAAGAACTAAACACATTATTATTATGGTGGTACGAAATGTCCTCTGTCTGTCTATATCAGGGGCAGATTGGCCATAGACCTTACAGTGAAATTTCCCGGTGGGCTGATGCCGAGGGGGCTGCATGAGCCCTCTTCATGGCCGGCCAGTGGAGGTTTTGACAATGTATTTTGTGCTGATGGGGACAGTATTTTGTGATGGACTGTGGTATTTGGCTCTTTTGGGGTGGTATAATGTGCCACAATATTGTATTGCTGGCCTTCCCTACTTTTGTTGTTCCTGCCTTCCATCAAAACGGGGCCACTTTTAGTATTTTTTCCAGGGCCACTTTAAGTTTCCAGTCTGCCCCTGGTCCATATTGTTCAAGTCCCAAGTGGAGAATCACCATCTACATCCTAGTAATTGAGATGAACCACTTTAAAACCACTTAAGATGACTGAAACCACAACTAACGCAAAACCCTACAACATATTTCCCTGAAATCCAGCTGTAAACCTCTGTCAGATGGAGATTATGACTTAGTATGGTCTGGGAAGAGGAAGGGAGGAAGACCAAAGACAAAAAAATCCTCCTCCAAGCAGATGAGTAATATCTCCTCATTCATCGGTGAGCGCTTAACGACTCTGCTTCATCTCTCAAATCATTCATAATGGTTTTATGTGTAAATAAAAGCGTCACGAGCAGCCAGGATTTGGTACAATTACCCCTTGCATGTTTTATTTGTACTTAAAGTGTCTTAAGGAGCTTATTGAAGAGTTAACAAGCAATACGTCAAGTCTTACAGCAGCAAATCCCTTAACCTGCCCTTCACCTAAACAGAGAGTTCATCACAGTCGCAAGCAGTGTAGATACACAGAACAGCCTTATATATACTACTATGACTCTTATTCCAGTAGTAGAAATAAGTGCCCCCCCTACTCGTAAAAGGTGACTCGTTAAAATAAATGCCTCTTCTATAGCAACATTAGTTACTCAGGGCTCAGAGTGGGGTTAAAAAATAAAAGAAAGGAAACACCTTCACCGATTCTCCATTGCTCCTGGAGATGCCTGCTCAGCTAGTCACTGGCAGCCATGTTCACCCACCTCAGTCAATGATTGGTGGAGCTAGCCTTTCCTGATGAGACCAGACCTAGAAGAAGAGACCAGTGGGGAACGGGTAGTCGTTGGAATGGAGAGATTAGTTAGGGTGAGTTTACACCAGCACTTTATCAAAAGTTTGGCCCTGCTGGACAACCCCTTTGAGTCTTCTGTGTCTCCATTTGCTGTGCATGTAGTGTTCTCTGTTACCTGGTATATCGGGCAGGAGATAGGCTGCTTGGAGCATCCTTCAATAGATGTGATGATGTCATCAGAATGTGCTGACCTGCACTGAGAAGACCTGTGGGCCACCTAGGCCTTGATATGCAGTAGCTGCTGTAGGCCACTGCATTTACATATCTAAGTGTGGGCAGAGGCGTAGTTAAAGGCTCATGGGTCCTGGTCCAAGAGTTCAACTTGGGCCCCCCTTTCCTCAGTGCTTTGTAGCCTTGGGCAGGGAAGCACATAGCCTTCGAGCTGCCTGAGGCAAAAATTGAAACTGCATCCGCCCCCCATGCCAAATTCTTGACCTAACCCCTTCCCTCCAGCCAGAGGTGTAACTGGACCAGCATGCACTTTCTATAATACAGGTGTCTTCTTATGCGGCACAAGGGTCTTTGGGCCCTCTCAGGCTTCAGGGCCCGGTAGCGAATGCTATCTCTGCACCCCCTATAGCTACGCCTCTGAGTGTGGGTGATATAAGATGGGTAGACCGCCACCTGATGGTTTCTGAAGCTAAACCAATAGCTTACAAGGGGTATCTCTGAGAAACAACTATTTCATATTTCAGCAACTTGCAGTTTGCGTTTCTTTTTGACTTCCTCTGGATCAACACTATTGGGCAGTAGGACAAACCATTTTCCATGGAGGAAGTCTATGCTTTCTTGACATTGCTGGTCAATGGACAGGTTGACTATGTAAGTAAACTAGTTTTCGCCTTTTCAACATTTTTTCAATTTTCTTTCACACTTTCCAAAATCCAAAACTTTATTATTTTTGACATAGCTGTATGATGACTTTTTGATAGACACCATAGTTTTTGGGCACCATAGTTTTTGGGTTTTAATTTTACATGTTATTGCAATTTTGACAATACCAAATGTATATATTTTTTTATATTTTACTAGTTTTACAAAATAAAAAAAACTTTAGCAAAATGAAACAGAGATGAATGAGTGCTCGTTTTTTGTATATATGACTTTTTCATCTCTTTTTCAATATTTCTGTATTGCTGTGTATTGTGCCTACAGCATCATTCTATTACATCCTGCCACTGATGGTAGGCCAAGAGGCCTTACAAGTCTGCCATGACAACCCCTCAGATGAGAGGGCCGTTTCATTGACAAAGGCATAGCTGCCAACAGTCCCAAGTTTACAGGAACTGTCCCTAATTTTCAAAGACATTCCCTGCAAATTCGGGGTGCCTCGGGCTGAAAATGGTTGGAACCTATGTACGCTTTGGGGCGGGGTCTATTGGTCCATAGTTGACTGTAAGTATACAGAGGGACCTCTCTCTCTCTGTATAACCACCTAGATGCTGCAGGCTATATTGACTGTGGCATTTGAGGGGTTAAATGGCTCGGATCAGAGTTACTTCTAACCCTGGTCATTGCAGGTAGGTCTCATCTGTAAAACACAGTCAGTTCACATCCTGCGTACATATATGATAGAGGCCGCTAAGGGGTTAATGTGATATCAAGTTTGTTTCATCTACTGGTAAGCACAGCAATAACTTTTAAAAGGAAAGTGTTTTTTGTTGTTGCCCATAGCAACCAATTACAGCACAGCTTTCATTTTCAGAAAGCACTACATTAAATCTGTGCTGTGATTGGTTTCTATGGCTGCCCATGGTAACCAATCACCATACTTCTTTCATTCTCTAAAAACAGTATAAGAAATGATAGTTGAGCTGTGACTGGTTGCTATGGCTGCCCATAGCAACTCATCACAAGACAGCTTTCATTTGCTGAAAGGATGGAGATTAGTTGCTATGGGCAACAAAAACAATCATCTTTTTAGACAGTTTCTATAATTGAGCCCCAATGTTTCGATTCTGTTTTCTTTTTGGGCCTGGCAGAGCATTACGCTGTCTCCATACATCATGGCACTCGTCTGTATCTTTATTTTAGCTGGGTTTTTCCATAATAACATCCAGGTTAGGGAGACAACATACCTCCTAACTTTTAAAAAGAAGGAAGAGGGACACTATGTGCGTCGCGGCAATTTTTTTCCACACTAGGCCACGCCTGTAACGCGGTCTAAAACATAAGTAAACACCTAATCCCACCCAGTCCCCTAAATGCCTCCACATAGTAATTATTCCCCCTCTATGCCACCACAAAGTAGTTATGCCAGCATTGTGCCCCCTTCACAGTACTTATGTCCAGATATGTGCCTCCTTCACAGTAGCTATGGCAGATAAGTGCCTTCTTCACTGTAGTTATGTCCAGATATGTGCCCCTTCACAGTAGTTATGTTCAGATATGTGCCTCCTTCACGGTAGTTATGTCCAGATATGTGCCCCCTTCACAGTAGTTATGTCCAGATATGTGCCCCCTCACAGTAGTTATGGCAGATAAGTGCCTCCTTCACTGTAGTTATGTCCAGATATGTGCCTCCTTCACTGTAGTTATGTCCAGATATGTGCCCCTTCACAGTAGTTATGTCCAGATATGTGCCTCCTTCACGGTAGTTATGTCCAGATATGTGCCCCCTTCACAGTAGTTATGTCCAGATATGTGCCCCCTCACAGTAGTTATGGCAGATGTGTGCCCCCTCACAGTAGTTATGTCCACATATTGTCCCCTCACAGTAGTTATGCCCACATATGTGCCCCCTCACGGTAGCGATGCTCAGATATGTGCCCCCTCTCAGTAGTTATGGACAGATAGGTGCCCCCTCACAGTAGTTATGCCCAGATATGTGCCTCCTTCACAGTAGTTATGTCCAGTTATGTGCCCCTTCACAGTAGCTATTTCCAGATATGTGCCCCCTCACAGTAGTTATGGCAGATATGTGCCCCCTCACTGTAGTTATGTTCAGATATGTGCCCCCTCACAGTAGTTATGCCCAGATATGTGCCCCCCTCACAGTAATGTCGAGATATGTGCTTCTCACAGTAGTTATGTCCACATTTGTGCACCCTCACTGTAGTTATGTCCAGATATGTGCCCCCTCACAGTAGCGATGCTGAAATATGTGCTCCCTCTAAGTAGTTATGGCCAGATAGGTGCCCCCTCACAGTAGTTATGTCCAGATATGTGTCCCTCACAGTAGTTTTTCCCCGATATATGCCCCTCGCAGTAGTTATGCCCAGATATGTGCCCCCTCACAGTAGTTATGTCCAGATATGTGCCCCCTCACAGTAATTATGGCCAGATATGTACCCCTTCACAGTAGTGATGCTCAGATATGTGCCCCCTCTCAGTAGTTATGGCCAGATATGTGACCCCTCTCAGTAATATGTCCAGCTATGCTCCTTGACAGTAATATGCCCAGTAAAGTGCCCCTCACAATCAGTTAAAAAAAAACTCTACATACTCACCTCGTTACCCATCAGCAGTAACACCAACAGAATTACACACGGAGCTCCTGGCCAGCCCCGCCCCCTACCCAGTTCTTGAGGTTTCCTCTTGGTTGACTGACTGGCCACATGACATATTTCCATTGCAGAGATCTCTGTTTGCTGTCAGTGAATGGCAATGTCCTGTGTACACTAAACTTGTACACACATAATACGTATCCGAGCTGAGGATTCGTTTCAACTGTATCCAATCTAGACAATCCTGAACAGGCAGGGCTCTAGGCTTGTGCGGTTTATCTACGCTGACACACTGTAACAAACTCTCTGGACAGGAAAGAGATGGGCCTCCGCTTTGAGGTGTATTAGAGCTGTGTACATTTCAGTCTTTGGATGTAAGCAAGCAGAGATGTGGAAATTGGCGAGCAACTAAAGCATTGGAGGAAGTTGCAGATCTTTGTGTTCTACATTTTTATTATTACAGTAATTTCCCGGCTCCTTAGAATAAATAGGCCAAAAATATGAGATCGGAGGGGACTCTTGGCACACTGCTGATCAGCTGGTTAAAGGGGCGGCAGTGCTCCAGTGTGCGCCCTATCCCTTTTATTGTTTGTTGTGTGCTACTCTCTAATTTTATTAGCGCTTTGCCTAATATTACAGCTCATGTTCAGGCTTCTACCTCCAGTCAGGGGGCTTTACATATATATATATATATAGTTTTAGAGAAAGCTGTGCGTGTTCCGGTGATAGATGTATATGTCGCGATATACTTATGTATACACATGGATGTCTATGTCCTGAAAAGGAATGGACACAATACATACATATGCTTTATGGCTGTACACGGATGTCACATGGAGATGTCCGGAGAAGGAATGCACACAATACACACACATGTATCATGGCTGTACATGGATGTGACACGGATGTATATGTCCTGAGAAGGAACGTACACAGTACACATGTCATGGCTGTACACAGATGTCACATGGATGTATATGTCCTTAGATGTAATACATATATATGTATCATGGCTTTTACATGGATGTATATGTCCTGAGAAGGAATGCACACAGTACACATATGTATCATAGCTGTACATGGATGTGACACGGATGCATATGTCCTGAGAAGAGATGCACACAATAGACATATGGAGGTGTATGTCCTGAGAAGGAATGCACACTGTACACATATGTTTCATGGATGTACGTGGATGTCTATGTTCTGAGAAGGAGTGCCCACAGTACACACATATGTATCATGGTTGTCACATGGATGTCACATGGATATATATGTCCTGAGATAGAATGCACACTGTACACATATGTATCATGGCTGTCACATGGATGTCTATGTCCTGAGAAGGAACGTACACATGTCATGGCTGTACACAGATGTCACATGTATATGTCTTTAGATGTAATACATACATATGTATCATGGCTTTTACATGGATGTATATGTCCTGAGAAGGAATGCACACAACAGACATATATGTATCATAGCTGTACATGGATCGTAGATGGGTGTATATGTCCTGAGAAGGAATGCACACAGTACACATATGTTTCATGGATGTACGTGGATGTCTATGTTCTGAGAAGGAGTGCACACAGTACACACATATATGTATCATGGCTGTACATAGCTCTACATGGACATATATGTCCTGAGAAGGAATGCACACAGTACACATATGTGTCATGTCTGTACGTGGCTGTGACACGGATGCGTATGGCAGGCCGGTGTCTGGAGCTGAGGTTTGGCAGGCGGAGGATCTGATTATCGGCCTCTGCTCTCTATCTGCAGGAACTGTAAACCTCCAGGCGTCAGTCTGAGGCCGGGATACTCAGCCCAAACCTGTCACCCTGATGAAAAGAAGCAGACTAACGAGCGTTTAATTACTGGAAAACGCCTCTAAGTCACCAAACACTTCCAACAGGCACCTGTGTGTCCCCAGCCCAGGGCTGACTCATTACACGCAGGCTGCTGGCGAACTACACCTCCCAGCACAGGCAGCCATGCAGCTCACAGCCCGTGGCGGAACTACAAACCCCAGCAGACTCTGGCACAGCGCGGAAGCATTTACCAGTCTTGGCGCACAGGCTGTGGAGGGACTACTAGTTCCAGCAGACCATGGTAGCTGTAGGCCACAATTCAGACATGGAGAAAATACAGGCCACTTATTCTCCGTGTGCGTAGGAACTACAGATCCCAGCAGATCCTGCCAGCTTTAGGGCTCCTTTACATATGAAAATACGGATCAAATACGGATCGTCGTTTTACGGATCGTTTTTGTTTCATTTTGCTCTAAATGATCCGTTTTTTTTGTTCCTTTATTTTGTTAAAGGGGTTTTTAACTTTTCTTTTGCTTTTATTGTAACATTCCTGAAATACGGATGTAAAACTATGAAAATACGGAAAATATGTTTTTATATTCAACCCATTGGCTTCTACGGCCTAAAACCGGCGCCAAGATGGATCCCTCCAAATTCTGCATGCATTAAAAAACGTGAGTACAAGAGCTCATGCACACAAACGTATTTTCTTTCTGTGTCTGTTCCGTTTTTTGTTTTTTTTTGCGGACCGTATGCAGAACCATTCATTTCAATGAGTGCACAAAAAAAACGGAAGTTACTCCACGTGCATTCCATTTCCGTAGAACACGTCCTATCATTGTCCGCATTACGGACAAGGATAGGACTGTTCTATTAGGGAACAGCTGTTCCGTTCCGCAAAATACGGAATGCACATGGACGTCATCCGTATTTTTGGCTGATCCGTTTTTTATGACTGCAAAATACATACGGTCGTGTGCGTGAGTCCTAAGGCCTGGTTCACATTTGCATTTTCCCACACGTACCCATTGATTTGAATATGTTTGTTCACACATCGGTAGCTTTTTACTGACCATGGAAACGTGAAAAGTCGCGGAGACATGCGCCACTTTGCTCTGTGACCCAACAGCCTATGGGTCTGTGAGAATCGCGGACACAAGGATGGTATCTGCGTTTGGTTTGTTTTTCACTGACCACTGATGGAAGATGCTTTCAGCTGAGCAGTGTCCGTGGAATACAGATGACACACGGAGGGCAAAAAACGGACACGTGGACCAAACATGGATCCTTCACAGACAGATTTTTTTATGGACAGACACGTGGGTGGAGTCACACGTTTTGTGTAGGTCAGATGTTACTTGAACATCTATAGCAAACTATTGGAAATTGAATATACACAGCCCGATCGGGGATCGGGTGAGCACCGCGGCCTCTTCGTCGGCCTGTGACGTCACATCAGGTGGATAGGATTGAGATGCAATACCAAGCAAGGCCACTACACAATGTACGGCGCTGTGCTTGAGGACACAAGGGGGATGGAAATGATTTTCAGTCACTGAACTTTCTGCAACAAATCTGCCCCATGTGAATACAGCCCAAATCTGCATCAATGCAAGACTGGCAGTGGCACTAGATCTTAGTAAAACATACTCCTGGATGCCTCAGTGCCTCAGCATGCCTCTCAGTTCATACAGAGGATTGGATGCTGGATTATGGTGGTTTCCTCCTCTTGATGCATGGGACGCTTACTGTTACATCCATGTGTAAATATCTGATGATGCTATGGGGGATTGAGCAAGTGTCCCCACCATTCATGTCAATGAAGAAAAATTGCCAGTACACTGGAATCTCACTGAACCTCAATATTCAGCCCCTGTATACCTCAATGTACCACTATATAGCCTCAGTATACCTCCATATACCTCATTATACAGCCTCAGTATACCTCCATATACCTCATTATACAGCCTCAGTATACCTCCATATACCTCATTATACAGCCTCAGTATACCTCCATATACATCATTATATAGCCTCTGTATACCTCCATATACCTCATTATACAGCCTCAGTATACCTCCATATACCTCATTATACAGCCTCAGTATACCTCCATATACATCATTATATAGCCTCAGTATACCTCCATATACCTCATAATACAGCCTCAGTATACCTCCATATACTTCATTATACAGCCTCAGTATACCTCCATGTATCTCATAATACAGCCTCAGTATATCTCCATATACATCACTATATAGCCTCAGTATACCTCCATATACCTCATTATACAGCCTCAGTATACCTCCATGTACCTCATAATACAGCCTCAGTATACCTCCATATACCTCATTATACAGCCTCAGTATACCTCCATATACCTCATAATACAGCCTCAGTATACCTCCATATACCTCATTATATAGCCTCAGTATACCTCCATATACCTCATTATACAGCCTCAGTATACCTCCATGTACCTCATAATACAGCCTCAGTATACCTCCATATACCTCATTATACAGCCTCAGTATACCTCCATATACCTCATTATACAGCCTCAGTATACCTCCATATACCTCATAATACAGCCTCAGTATACCTCCATACACCTCATTATACAGCCTCAGTATACCTCCATATACCTCATTATACAGCCTCAGTATACCTCCATATACCTCATTATACAGCCTCAGTATACCTCCATATACCTCATTATACAGCCTCAGTATACCTCCATATACATCATTATATAGCCTCAGTATACCTCCATATACCTCATAATACAGCCTCAGTATAGCTCCATATACCTCATTATACAGCCTCATATACCCCATATACCTCATTATACAGCCTCAGTATACCTCCATATACCTCATTATACAGCCTCAGTATACCTCCCATATACCTCATTATACAGCCTCAGTATACCTCCATATACCTCATTATACAGCCTCAGTATACCTCCATATACCTCATTATATAGCCTCAGTATAACCTCCATGTACCTCATAATACAGCCTCAGTATACCTCCATGTACCTCATTATACAGCCTCAGTATACCTCTATATACCTCATAATACAGCCTCAGTATACCTCCATATACCTCATTATATAGCCTAAGTATACCTCCATACACCTCATTATACAGCCTCAGTATACCTCCATATACTTCATTATACAGCCTCAGTATACCTCCATATACCTCATTATACAGCCTCAGTATACCTCCATATACCTCATTATACAGCCTCAGTATACCTCCATATACCTCATTATATAGCCTCAGTATACCTCCATGTACCTCATAATACAGCCTCAGTATACCTCCATGTACCTCATTATACAGCCTCAGTATACCTCTATATACCTCATAATACAGCCTCAGTATACCTCCATACACCTCATTATACAGCCTCAGTATACCTCCATATACTTCATTATACAGCCTCAGTATACCTCCATATACCTCATTATACAGCCTCAGTATACCTCCATATAGATCATTATCAGGGGCGTAGCTAAAGGCTCATGGGCCCTGGTGCAAGAGTTCAGCTTGGGCCCCCCCCCCCCCCCCCCCCCCCGGCTACATTCACACGACAGTTGTTTTTGCGGCCTCCGATCTGCATATTTTGAGGCTCAGATGTGGACCCATTCACTTAAAAGAACACTGTGTGCTGTCCGCATCTGTATGTCCATTCCTATTTTTGTCCGTTTTGCGTACAAGGATTGGCATTGTTAGAGTGGATCTGCAAAAAAAAAAAAAAAAGATGCCATACGGAACATCATCCTTTTTTTGCGGATCCGCAATTTGCAGACTGCAAAACACAATGTTCGTGTGAATCTAGCCTAATCCAGCGCCCCATACCTCTTACATCCAGTATAATACAGCGCCTCATACCTCTTACATCCAGTATAATACAGCGCCCCATACCTCTTACATCCAGTATAATACAGCGCCCCACACCTCTTACATCCAGTATAATACAGCGCCCCATACCTCTTACATCCAGTATAATACAGCGCCCCACACCTCTTACATCCAGTATAATACAGCGCCCCACACCTCTTACATCCAGTATAATACAGCGCCCCATACCTCTTACATCCAGTATAATACAGCGCCCCATACCTCTTACATCCAGTATATACAGCGCCCCATACCTCTTACATCCAGTAATAATACAGCGCCCCATACCTCTTACATCCAGTATAATACAGCGCCCCATACCTCTTACATCCAGTATAATACAGCGCCCCATACCTCTTACATCCAGTATAATACAGCGCCTCATACCCTCGTTACATCCAGTATAATACAGCTCCTCATACCTCTTACATCCAGTATAATACAGCGCCTCATACCTCTTACATCCAGTATAATACAGCGCCTCATACCTCTTACATCCAGTATAATACAGCGCCCCATACCTCTTCATCCAGTATAATACAGCGCCCCATTACCTCGTACATCCGGTATAATACAGCGCCCCATACCTCTTACATCCAGTATAATACAGCGCCTCATACCTCTTAATCCAGTATAATACAGCGCCCCATACCTCTTAAATCCAGTATAATACAGCTCCTCATACCTCTTACATCCAGTATAATATAGCTCCTCATACCTCTTACATCCAGTATAATACAGCGCCCCATACCTTCTTTACATCCAGTATAATACAGCGCCTCATACCTCTTACATCCAGTATAATACAGCGCCCCATAACCTCTTACATCCAGTATTAATACAGTGCCCCATACCTCTTACATCCAGTATAATACAGCGCCTCATACCTCGTACATCCAGTATAATACAGCGCCCCATACCTCTTACATCCAGTATAATACAGCGCCCCATACCTCTTACATCCAGTATAATACAGCGCCTCATACCTCGTACATCCAGTATATACAGTGCCCCATACCTCTTACATCCAGTATAATACAGCGCCCCATACCTCTTACATCCAGTATAATACAGCACCTCATACCTCGTACATCCAGTATAATACAGCGCCTCATACCTCTTACATCCAGTATAACACAGCGCCTCATACCTCTTACATCCAGTATAAACACAGCGCCCATACCTCTTACATCCAGTATAATACAGCGCCTCATACCTCTTACATCCAGTATAATACAGCACCTCATACCTCTTACATCCAGTATAATACAGCGCCCATACCTCTTACATCCAGTATAATACAGCTCCTCATACCTCTTACATCCAGTATAATACAGCGCCCCATACCTCTTACATCCAGTATAATACAGCACCCCATACCTCTTACATCCAGTATAATACAGCGCCTCATACCTCTTACATCCAGTATAATACCAGCCGCCTCATACCGTCTACACTCCAGTATATACAGCGCCCCATACCTCTTTACGATCCAGTATAATACAGCTCCTGCATACCTCTTACGATCCAGTATAATACAGGCACCTCATACCTCTTACATCCAGTATAATACAGCGCCCATACCTCTACATCCAGTATAATAAATCGCCCCATACCTCTTACATCCAGTATAATACAGCGCCCCATACCTCTTAATCAGTTAATACAGGCCCATACCTTAATCCAGTATAATACAGCGCCCCATACCTCTTACATCCTAGTATAATACAGCGCCCGATACCTCTTACATCCAGTATAACTACAGCGCGCCATACCTCTTACAATCCAGTATAATACAAGCGCCCGCATACCTCTTACATCCAGTATAATCAGCACCCCATACCTTTACATCCAGTATGATACAGCGCCCATACCATCTACATCCAGTATGAATACAGCGCCCCATACCTCTTACATCCAGTATAATACAGCGCCCCATACCTCTTTCATCCAGTATTATACAGCCCCCCATACTCTTACATCCAGTATAATACAGCGCCCATACCTCTTTCATCCAGTATAATACAGCGCCCCTACTCTTACATCCAGTATAATACAGCGCCCCATACCTCTTACATCCAGTATAATACAGCGCCCCATACCTCGTTAATCCAGTATAATACAGCGCCCTCATACCTCTTACATCCAGTATAATACAGCGCCCAATACCTCTTACATCCAGTATAATACAGCGCCCCATACCTCGTAATCCAGTATAATACAGCGCCTCATACCTCTTACATCCAGAATAATACAGCGCCCAATACCTCTTACAACCAGTATAATACAGCGCCCCATACCTCGTACATCAGTATAATACAGCGACCCATACCTCGTACATCCAGTATAATACAGCGCCCCATACCTCTTACATCCAGTATAATACAGCGCCCCATACCTCTTACATCCAGTATAATACAGCGCCTCATACTCTTACACCAGTATAATACAGCGCCCCTACCTCTTACATCCAGTATAATACAGCGCCCCATACCTCTTACATCCAGTATAATACAGCACCTCATACCTCTTACATCCAGTATAATACAGCGCCCCATACCTCTTACATCCAGTATAATACAGCGCCCCATACCTCGTACATCCAGTATAATACAGCGCCCCATACCTCGTACATCCAGTATAATACAGCGCCCATACCTCTTACATCCAGTATAATACAGCGCCCCATACCTCTTACATCCAGTATAATACAGCGCCCCATACCTCTTACATCCAGTATAATACAGCGCCCCATACCTCTTACATCCAGTATAATACAGCGCCCCATACCTCGTACATCCAGTATAATACAGCGCCCCATACCTCTTACATCCAGTATAATACAGCGCCCCATACCTCTTACATCCAGTATAATACAGCGCCCCATACCTCGTACATCCAGTATAATACAGCGCCCCATACCTCTTACATCCAGTATAATACAGCGCCCCATACCTCTTACATCCAGTATAATACAGCGCCCCATACCTCGTTACATCCAGTATAATACAGCGCCCATACCTCTTACATCCAGTATAATACAGCGCCCCATACCTCTACATCCAGTATAATACAGCGCCCCATACCTCGTTACATCCAGTATATACAGGCCCATACTTCTTACATCCAGTAATACAGCGCCCCATACCTCTTACATCCAGTATAATACAGCGCCCCATACCTCTTACATCTAGTATAATACAGCGCCCCATACCTCTTACATCCAGTATAATACAGCGTCCCATACCTCTTACATCTAGTATAATACAGCGCCCCATACCTCTTACATCCAGTATAATACAGCGCCCCATACCTCTTACATCCAGTATAATACAGCGCCCCATACCTCTTACATCCAGTATAATACAGCGCCCCATACCTCTTACATCCAGTATAATACAGCGCCCATACCTCTTACATCTAGTATAATACAGGCGCCCCATACCTCGTACATCCAGTATAATACAGCTCCTCATACCTCTTACATCCAGTATAATACAGCGCCCATACCTCGTACATCCAGTATAATACAGCGCCCCATACCTCTTACATCCAGTATAATACAGCGCCCCATACCTCTTACATCCAGTATAATACAGCGCCCCATACCTCTTACATCCAGTATATATACACAGCGCCCCATACCTCTTACATCCAGTATAATACAGCGCCCCATACCTCTTACATCCAGTATAATACAGCGCCTCATACCTCTTACATCCAGTATAATACAGCGCCCCATACCTCTTACATCCAGTATAATACAGCGCCCCATACCTCTTACATCCAGTATATAATACAGCGCCTCATACCTCTTACATCCAGTATAATACAGCGCCCCATACCTCTTACATCCAGTATAATACAGCGCCCCATACCTCTTACATCCAGTATAATACAGCGCCCCATACCTCTTACATCCAGTATAATACAGCGCCCCATACCTCTTACATCCAGTATAATACAGCGCCCCATACCTCTTACATCCAGTATAATACAGCGCCCATACCTCTTACATCCAGTATAATACAGCGCCCCATACCTCTTAATCCAGTATAATACAGCGCCCCATACCTCTTACATCCAGTATAATACAGCGCCCCATACCTCTTACATCCAGTATAATACAGCAGCCCCATACCTCTTACATCCAGTTATAATACAGGCCCCATACCTCTTACATTCCAGTATAATACAGCGCCCCATACCTCGTACATCCAGTATAATACAGCGCCCCATACCTCGTACAATCCAGTATAATACAGCGCCCCATACCTCTTACATCCAGTATAATACAGCGCCCCATACCTCTTACATCCAGTATAATACAGCGCCCCATACCTCTTACATCCAGTATAATACAGCGCCCCATACCTCTTACATCCAGTATAAACAGCGCCCCATACCTCTTACATCCAGTATAATACAGCGCCCCATACCTCTTACATCCAGTTATAATACAGCGCCCCATACCTCTTACATCAGTATAATACAGCGCCCCATTACCTGCGTTACATCCAGTATAATACAGCGCCCCATACCTCTTTACATCCAGTATAATACAGCGCCCCTATACCTCTTACATCCAGTATAATACAGCGCCCCATACCTCGTACATCCAGTATAATACAGCGCCCCATACCTCTTACATCCAGTATAATACAGCGCCCCATACCTCTTACATCCAGTATAATACAGCGCCCGCATACCTCTTACATCTCAGTATAATACAGCGCCCCATACCTCTTACATCCAGTATAATACAGCGCCCCATACCTCTTACATCTAGTATAATACAGCGCCCCATACCTCTTACATCCAGTATAATACAGCGTCCCATACCTCTTACATCTAGTATAATACAGCGCCCCATACCTCTTACATCCAGTATAATACAGCGCCCCATACCTCTTACATCCAGTATAATACAGCGCCCCATACCTCTTACATCCAGTATAATACAGCGCCCCATACCTCTTACATCCAGTACTATATACAGCGCCCCATACCTCTTACATCAGTATAATACAGCGCCCCATACCTCTTACATCTAGTATAATACAGCGCCCCATGCTTAGGGGCCCAGTCGCAACTGCGACCGCTGTAACCCCTATAGCTACGCCACTGATCATAATACAGCCTCAGTATACCTCCATATACATCATTATACAGCCTCAGTATACCTCCATATACCTCATTATACAGCCTCTGTATACCTCCATATACCTCATTATACAGCCTGTGTATACCTCCATATATCTCATTATACAGCCTCAGTATACCTCCATATACCTCATTATACAGCCTCTGTATACCTCCATATATCTCATTATACAGCCTCAGTATACCTCCATATACCTCATTATACAGCCTCTGTATACCTCCATATACCTCATTATACAGCCTCTGTATACCTCCATATACCTCATTATACAGCCTGTGTATACCTCCATATACCTCATTATACAGCCTCTGTATACCTCCATATACCTCATTATACAGCCTCTGTATAACTCATATACCTCATATACAGCCTCAGTATTACCTCCATATACCTCATTATACAGCCTCAGTATACCTCCATATACCTCATTATACAGCCTCAGTATACCTCCATAAACCTCATTATACAGCCTCAGTATACCTCCATATACCACGTTATATAGCCTCAGTATACCTCCATATACCTCATTTATACAGCCTCAGTATACCTCCATATACATCATTATATAGCCTCAGTATACCTCCATATACCTCATAATACAGCCTCAGTATAGCTCCATATACCTCATTATACAGCCTCAGTATACCTCCATATACCTCATATACAGCCTCAGTATACCTCCATATACCTCATAATACAGCCTCAGTATAGCTCCATATACCTCATTATATAGCCTCAGTATACCTCCATATACCTCATTATACAGCCTCAGTATACCTCCATATACTCATTATACAGCCTCAGTATACCTCCATATTACCTCATTATACAGCCTCAGTATACCTCCATATACATCATTATATAGCCTCAGTATACCTCCATATACCTCATAATACAGCCTCAGTATACCTCCATATACCTCTTATATAGCCTCAGTATACCTCCATATACCTCATTATAAGCCTCAGTATACCTCCATATACCTCATCTATATTAGCCACAGTATACCTCCATATACCTCATTATAACAGCCTCAGTATACCTCCATATACCTCATTATATAGCCTCAGTATACCTCCATATAACTCATTATATAGCCTCAGTATACCTCCATATACCTCATTATATAGCCACAGTATACCTCCATATACCTCATTATACAGCCTCAGTATACCTCCATATACCTCATTATACAGCCTCAGTATACCTCCATATACCTCATTATATAGCCACAGTATACCTCCATATACCTCATTATACAGCCTCAGTATACCTCCATATACCTCATTATATAGCCACAGTATACCTCCATATACCTCATTATACAGCCTCAGTATAACCTCCATATAACTCATTATATAGCCACAGTATACCTCCATATAACTCATTATATAGCCACAGTATACCTCCATATACCTCATTATACCTCCATATATCTCATTATACAGCCTCAGTATACCTCCATATACCTCATTATACAGCCTCAGTATACCTCCATATACCTCATTATATAGCCTCAGTATACCTCCATATAACTCATTATATAGCCTCAGTATACCTCCATATACCTCATTATACAGCCTCAGTATACCTCCATATACCTCATTATACAGCCTCAGTATACCTCCATATACCTCATTATACAGCCTCAGTATACCTCCATATACCTCATTATATAGCCTCAGTATACCTCCATATACCTCATAATACAGCCTCAGTATAGCTCCATATACCTCATTATACAGCCTCAGTATACCTCCATATACCTCATAATACAGCCTCAGTATACCTCCATATACCTCATAATACAGCCTCAGTATAGCTCCATATACCTCATTATATAGCCTCAGTATACCTCCATATACCTCATAATACAGCCTCAGTATACCTCCATATACCTCATTATACAGCCTCAGTATACCTCCATATACATCATTATATAGCCTCAGTATACCTCCATATACCTCATAATACAGCCTCAGTATACCTCCATATACCTCATTATATAGCCTCAGTATACCTCCATATACCTCATTATACAGCCTCAGTATACCTCCATATACCTCATTATATAGCCACAGTATACCTCCATATACCTCATTATACAGCCTCAGTATACCTCCATATACCTCATTATATAGCCACAGTATACCTCCATATAACTCATTATATAGCCTCAGTATACCTCCATATACCTCATTATATAGCCACAGTATACCTCCATATACCTCATTATACAGCCTCAGTATACCTCCATATACCTCATTATACAGCCTCAGTATACCTCCATATACCTCATTATACAGCCTCAGTATACCTCCATATACCTCATTATATAGCCACAGTATACCTCCATATACCTCATTATACAGCCTCAGTATACCTCCATATACCTCATTATATAGCCACAGTATACCTCCATATACCTCATTATACAGCCTCAGTATACCTCCATATAACTCATTATATAGTCACAGTATACCTCCATATAACTCATTATATAGCCACAGTATACCTCCATATACCTCATTATACCTCCATATATCTCATTATACAGCCTCAGTATACCTCCATATACCTCATTATACAGCCTCAGTATACCTCCATATAACTCATTATATAGCCTCAGTATACCTCCATATAACTCATTATATAGCCTCAGTATACCTCCATATACCTCATTATACAGCCTCAGTATACCTCCATATAGATCATAATACAGCCTCAGTATACCTCCATATACCTCATTATACAGCCACAGTATACCTCCATATAGATCATAATACAGCCTCAGTATACCTCCATATACTTCATTATACAGCCTCAGTATACCTCCATATACCTCATTACACAGCCTCTGTATACCTCCATATACCTCATTATACAGCCTCAGTATACCTCCATATACCTCATTATACAGCCACAGTATACCTCCATATAGATCATAATACAGCCTCAGTATACCTCCATATACTTCATTATACAGCCTCAGTATACCTCCATATACCTCATTACACAGCCTCTGTATACCTCCATATACCTCATTATACAGCCTCAGTATACCTCCATATACTTCATTATATAGCCTCAGTATACCTCCATATGCCTCTTTATACAGCCACAGTATTAGGGATACTATATATATATATATATATATATATATATATATATATATATATATTCATTCTCTTAGAATTAGTATTATTTCCCTTCAGTATTCTGATATCCTGTCATCCAGAATTTGGGGTCTTTTATATGATCAAATTGATACTCCAATTACTTTCATTGAAAAATAAATTCATCAGTCAGGGTAACACTATAATATGTACCCCCTGTCCACCATACATACCTGACAGCATACTACAATATACACTGTATCTGCACAGGTGTTGGGTGCGGCTACATTGTATCAGGGGATGTTACTGTCTGCAGGATGTGTCCACTGGTCGGTGTCGGGGCCCCGCGATCCCACCACAAGGGCCCCGCATTATTACCTCCTAATTTTCCCGATATCAGCAACATTTCCCCGAACAGATCGTTATCCGACAGGTAGAAGGGGAGGAATACTGGGACATTCACTATTATTACTAGCAGGAGTAATGGTGGACGTGGTGTACTATGAAAATTACTCATAATAATCATAGTAGTAGAAGGATCAATATTAGTAGTAGCATTATAGTATTATTAGTAGGTGTAACATTATTAGTGGTGGTGTTATTATTATAATACTATTATTAGTATGTGTAATATTAGTAGTAATAGTAGTAGCACTATTATTATAATAGTATTATTAGTAGGTGTATTATTATTATTATTATTAGTAGTAGTAATAGTAGCATAGTATTATTAGTAGGTGGGACATTATTAGTGGTATTATTAGGTTTAATATTAGCTATTATTTGTAATAGTATTAATAGTATTGTTAGAATTAGGAGTTCAAATAATGTTATTAACTAGCAGCATTAGTAGTAGTATTAGTAGTAATAGTAATTACTGCAGTAGTACAGTTTTGTTGTTAGAATTAGTAGATGTAATACTAGTAATAACAGCTTTAACATTCGATTTAGTAGAACTATGTTTATTACTAGAACTAGTTGTGTAGTCTCCTAGTAGTAGTGCTGGTAACAGCAGCAGTAGTTATAGTATCACTCGTAATAGAAGAATTAATAGCAGTAATAGTAGTATTAGTAATTGCAGTAGTATTTTATCACTGGTAGCTGTGCTTATAGTTTATGTGTATATTCGAAACGAAATTCGTTAGGTAATATCATTGCTAAAATTACTTGCTGTGAAATCTGACGATTTAACCAAAATGCAAGAAAACAACAGTAACATTTTATTAATGAGACTTGCTTGTTTCATTTTTAGTTGTTTTTCTAGTACTAACATATGAAGCGATTTTCTGGAGTAAATTATGAAGGTAATGGTGCTGGTTTTAACGCTCATAATTAATAGTAGCATTCACAAGGTAATATTTATAGTATAAAGTAGTCATTCAATTCAATCAATAAAAAAGGAGTATTTTCATGTAGAATATTCAACTAATATTTTAGTGATAAAGAATAAATAGGAAAAAAAATTGCAATAACAACAGATTATTATTATTATTATCATTATTAATAATAATAATTATCTAAAATAATATAATACTAGTCTAAAACAACAACAACAATAATAATAATAATAATTAATAACTACAGATTATTATTATTATTATTATTATTATTATCATTATTAGTAATAATCATAATAATAATTATCTAAAACAATATAATACTAGTCTAAAACAACAACAATAATAATAATAATAATAATTAATAACTACAGATTATTATTATTATCATTATTAGTAATAATCATAATAATAATTATCTAAAATAATATAATACTAGTCTAAAACAACAATAATAATTAATAATAACTACAGATTATTATTATCATTATTAGTAATAATAATCATAATAATAATTATCTAAAATAATACTAGTCTAAAACAACAACAATAATAATAATAATAATAATAATAATCTAAAACAACATTAATAATAAATAATTTAAAACAATTACAATAGTAATTCTAAGTGATTCATAACATTTACAGAGAACTGTTTTCAATGATTTACTATATTAATATGAAGCCTTCTAATAATATGAAAGGTAAGACATTTGCTGTACTTCCTTTAATGTTAATACTAGAGGAGTAATATTCATAGAATAATATTTTATTAAAAATTGGTATAATAAATGGTTATATTAATAATACAATGCCTCAATTACCTTTATGTTTATTGTAATCTATATTTCCTAACTATATTATATTTTTCTATTATTACACACAAACTATTACTCTGACATTAGTAGTAGATGCAGGTTGTGTGGTGTAATATAGAACTGATGAGGGCTCCCTGTCTGTTCTGAGGATCAGGATTAGGATGGGCAGGATATGATCATACTCAGCATTCCCTTTAGGAATATTCTCCCTATGGATCGCCATAAATAAATAAATTACCGTACCTGTACGCAGCAGTACGGCTACAGTCACAGCGACACACCACAGTCGTTTATTTAACAGCCGTCACACATCCATTTTAATAACAATGGTCGCCTATGGGATTATTGACGTGGCAGTTGTTGTTTTTCTTTTTTTTTATGGCGAGTGAATAACAGACGTCAAAAAATTGAAAATGTTCTATTTAAGCCTCATTCACACGTCAGTCTTCCACCGACAGCCCATGTCCCCATTCGTTTTAGGCCTCTTTCACACGAACGTTGTTTTTGCGGGCTCCGATCCGCATTTTTCATGTGAAACATGACCCATTCATGACCCATTCATTTCTATGGGCCCGCAAAAAATGCGGACAGCACACCGTTGCTCCGTTCCGTGGCCCGCAAAAAAAAATAGAGCATGTCCTATTCTTGTCCGTTTTGCGGACAAGGATAGGCAATGTTACAGTGGATCCGCAAAAAATACGGATGCCATACGGACGCCATCCGTTTTTTTTGCGGATCCGCAATTTGCGGACCGCAAAACACAACGTTCGTGTGAAAGAGGCCTAATTGTGTTTATTTCCACATCAGTTTTTTTACCACTGTTGGTGCTTTTACCACGGAGGCATGCTCTATTTTGTCCATGTTCACAGATCCATCAAATCCATTATAGTCTATGGGTCCGTGAAAACCACAGACGTCATCCATGTTTCACCGATTATCAGGAAGAGATGCTTTGAAAGTAATTTTTCTGCTGTGTCAGTCAGCTGTGTCAGTGTCAGTGAAACACGGATGACAAACGGACAGCAAAAAAACAGACACACGGATACTTCACGGAGGCATCACTGACCACCTTTTCACGGATTTAAGCAGGGATGTGTGAATGGGGCTTTAGTCTGTGTTCACAACAGCCCCCATACATTTGAAGAGGATAGGTTTTAATGTCTACCTTTCAGAAAGGCGAAAGTTGGGCAAAAAAAAGTCCATTTCGCCGTTTTTTTCAGACTTTTTTTCACTGTCGTGTATATGTAGCCTTAAAGGTACGGTCACAGGGTCAGTGGTCAGGTCACTTGATGCACTTTTTTAACCACTTTCCGTCCGCCAATAGGATATAAACGTCTGGGAAGTAGTTAAGTATCTCTGAACCCCGCTAATCGTGCAGCTGCACAGTGGGGTACCTGCTGTCAGTGACAACAGGGTACCCCAAAGAGAAGGCAGGGACCGTTCCCAGGGGTCCCTGCCTTCTAGATCATTGTATACACAGCGCTCACCGAGCGCTGTGTATACAGATCAGGAAGCGCTATGTGCGCTTCCTGTTCCGGCCCGGCGGTCGCGTGATGGCCGGGGCCGGGAGCGTGCAGGAGCTGCCGGGTCTCTCATAGACCCGATCAGCCCTGCACTGAGGCTGTACAGCATAGTATTATACTGTACAGCCTCTCTGGGGATGTATTTCCCCTGTAACTGGGGCTACTATGTCAGCTACTATGTCAGCCCCAGTTACAGGAGAAATCAAGTGTAAAAAAAAAAAAATAATAAGTGAAGTTAAATGTCCCCCTGAGGTCTTGTATGACCTTATGGGGGACACAAAGTGTAAAATAAAAAATAAAACAATTAAAAAAAAATAAAGAGTATTATAAAAAAAAATCACATAAAAAAAAATAATTTTCCCCCAAATATGTAATTAAAAAAATGTTACAAATAAAAACAAATAAATAAAATAGACATATTTGGTATCACCGCATCCGCAACAACCGGCTCTATAAAAATATCACATGATCTACCCCATCAAGTGAACGGTGTAAAAAAAAATAATAGAAAAATGCCCCTAAACTGTTTTTTTTTTAGTTAACCTCCCAAAAATTAGATTAAAAAGTGATCAGAAAGCCGGATGTACCCCAAAATGGTGCCAATAAAAAGCACAGTTTGTCCCGCAAAAAATAATACCTCACGCAGCTCAGTCCACAAAAAAATTAAAAAGTTATCTCTCCTAAAAACCATGACAGAAAATTCCATGTTAGAAAATGCAGATGCTGCTCCTCCCCTTCTGAGCCCTGGCGTATCCCCAAATAACAGTTTACGACCACATGTGGGGTGTTTCTGCAAACTGAAGAATCGGGGTAATAAATATTGAGTTTTGTTTTGTTGTTAACCCTTCATGTGTTACAGGAAAAAAAATGATTAAAATGGAAAATCTGAAAAAAAAAGTGAAATTTTGAAATTTCACATCTATTTTGCTTTAATTCCTGTGGAATACTTAAAGGGTTAACAACATTTCTAAAACCAGTTTTGAATAGTCTGAGGGGTGTATTTTCTAAAATGGGTCATTTATGGGTGGTTTCTATTATGTAAGCCGCATAAAGTGACTTCAGAACTGAACTGGTCCTTAAAAAAGTTGATTTTGCCAATTTGCAAAAATTGCGTCTAAAATTCTAAACTTTCTACTGTCCTAAAAAAATAAAATGACACTACCAAAATGATGCCAACATAAAGTAGACATATGGGGAATGTAAATTAAAATGTATTTTATCACTATCTGTCTTAAAAGCAGAGAGATTCAAATTTAGAAAACAGTGAATTTTTTCAAATTTTTTTTAACTTTTGGATTTTTTTTATAAATAAAATTAAAACTTATTGACTCAAATTTACCATTAACTTGAAGTACAATGTGTCACGAGAAAACAATCTCAGAATCGCTTGGATAAGCAAAAGTGTTCCAAAGTTATTACCACATGAAGTGACACATGTCAGATTTGCAAAATTAGGCCTGGTCAGGAAGGGAGGAAATGGCCCAGAGCTGAAGTGGTTAAGCCAAAACCAAGTGAAATTAAAAAAAAAAAGTATCTGTTCTTTATACTTTCTTTACTATACTGTTTCTTTATATTTTTTTTCTTTTTACTTTCTCTATACTTTTCTCATCCATTTTGATTCCAAAACTGCGTCAGGAGCCCTGACCGCGTGATCGTACCCTAAAGAAATACCACAGTAAGGCTGCTCACACTTTTGTCGTTTGTGTCCGGTAGTTGTTTTCTTTTCCTGGAGCAAGAAGCGGGTGATCTCCAGGTGTGTGCACTTTTTTAGCGGACAAGTCCGGCCACTGTAGCCTGACAGCGAAAGAATGCCGCATGCAGTGTTTTTATTTGCCCAATGCTATTTGACTTCCAGTATCAAAACTGATGCCAGGGGTGTCATGAACGATTCCATAGAAACCTATGGGAATCAGTTTAGATACCAGTTCACAGTGGTACAAAAACAGCAGAGGGAAACTTCTTCTGCTGTCCCCGCAGGCGAAGAAGCGCCCACCCACCTCTTGTTTGACAGGGCCGGACATCTTACCCTTCCCTGACAATTTCCGGACCCTGCCGCTGCTCCAGGTAGTGGCGCAAGCGCAGAGGTCCTGCGTCCACTACTGGAGCAGCGACTGCTCATGTGCTGCTACCTGGCACTGTAGTGGTGCATGCGCAGTCCACGCTCCAGTGGTGGAAACAGGACAGGGATATTGGCACATTATGACGGATCAAGGAATTCCTCTAAAGGTTTGCGTTTTGAATTCCGTCTCACGAATTCCGTTATAACCACGGAATGGCGAATGTTGATGTAAACCCGCCCTAACAGTGGATCCCATCGGAGATGGTTCTTGACCCTATGGAGTCATTGGAGTGTTCCAGCTCATGACACCCTTTGTGATCCTGCAGGCTACAGTATAGGGTGGTCGCTGACTCCTGACTCACCGTATGCTAGTGGCGGTGTTTAGACTCTGTATATATGGCATATGTACCTAATACTCAGATAACGGCAATGCTGATACCATGGGTTGGGATGGGTGATGGCTGTAGTAGTAACACTGGCATGACATGTGTGTGCCCGTGGCGGGAATGTTGTGGCACCCCCTTAAGATAACAAACCATAAATGCAAGAAAAGTTATTCGCCATGGACTGGTCTCATGAATTTCTCATAGAATATATAGCGCACTCTGTAAATATATCCCAATCAATAGCCTAATAAAGTGTGCACTTTATCCTGTCTCCGGAATGATGGATGCAGATCAATAGGGTCCAAGGTTAATGTGCAAAATGAGGAACCTCTAGTCACATTCAGAAGACATGACATGTAATGTGTGATAAGAAAGGGAGGAGGGAGATATGTCCTCCTCATGATAAAAATAATAATGCAGTTGATATAATGCAATACAGCGGATGGAAGTCCTGGTAATACAGGACAATATCACACCTCTCCAGGAAGATGTCCTGCAGCAGATATCTGCCATCTCATACAGTGTCCCACATCACCTGTATATTATCACACATCTGTATAATATCCCACATATTCTGTATATTATCACACATCTATATAATATCCCACATCTCCTGTATATTATCACACATCTGTATAATATCCCACATCTCCTGTATATTATCACACATCTATATAATATCCCACATCTCCTGTATATTATCACACATCTGTATAATATCCCACATCTCCTGTATATTATCACACATCTGTATAATATCCCACATCTCCTGTATATTATCACACATCTATATAATATCCCACATCTCCTGTATATTATCACACATCTGTATAATATCCCACATCTCCTGTATATTATCACACATCTGTATAATATCCCACATTTCCTGTGTATTATCACACATCTGTATAATATCCCACATCTCCTGTATATTATCACACATCTGTATAATATCCCACATTTCCTGTGTATTGTCACACATCTGTATAATGTCCCACATCTCCTGTGTATTATCACATATCTATATAATATCCCACATATTCTGTATATTATCACACATCTGTATAATGTCCCACATCTCCTGTATATTATCACACATCTGTATAATATCCCACATATCCTGTATATTATCACACATCTATATAATATCCCACATATCCTGTATATTATCACACATCTATATAATATCCAACATCACCTGTATATTATCACACATCTGTATAATATCCCACATATTCTGTATATTATCACACATCTGTATAATATCCCACATCTCCTGTATATTATCACATCTATATAATATCCCACATCTCCTGTATATTATCACACATCTGTATAATATCCCACATCTCCTGTATATTATCACACATCTGTATAATATCCCACATTTCCTGTGTATTGTCACACATCTGTATAATGTCCCACATCTCCAGTATATTATCACACATCTGTATAATATCCCACATCTCCTGTATATTATCACACATCTGTATAATATCCCACATTTCCTGTGTATTGTCACACATCTGTATAATGTCCCACATCTCCTGTATATTATCACACATCTGTATAATATCCCACATTTCCTGTGTATTGTCACACATCTGTATAATATCCCACATCTCCTGTATATTATCACACATCTGTATAATATCCCACATTTCCTGTGTATTGTCACACATCTGTATAATGTCCCACATCTCCTGTGTATTATCACATATCTATATAATATCCCACATATTCTGTATATTATCACACATCTGTATAATATCCCACATATCCTGTATATTATCACACATCTATATAATATCCCACATATCCTGTATATTATCACACATCTATATAATATCCCACATATCCTGTATATTATCACACATCTGTATAATACCCCACATCTCCTGTATATTATCACACATCTGTATAATATCCCACATCTCCTGTATATTATCACACATCTGTATAATACCCCACATCTCCTGTATATTATCACACATCTGTATAATGTCCCACATCTCCTGTATATTATCACACATCTGTATAATATCCCACATCTCCTGTATATTATCACACATCTGTATAATATCCCACATATCCTGTATTATACCACATATTCTGTATATATTTTCAGTACATTATCCCAAATCACTTAAATATACATTTCCTGTATATTATCTCACTGGTATATTATTCCATATACCCTGTACATTATATCACATCCCCTGTACATTATTTCACATCTCCTGTACATTATATCACATCTCCTGTACATTATATCACATCTCTTCTACATTATATCACATCTCCTGTACATTATATCACATCCTCTGTACATTATATCACATCTCCTGTACATTATATCACATCTCTTCTACATTATATCACATCTCCTGTACATTATATCACATCCTCTGTACATGATATCACATCTCCTGTACATTATATCACATCTCTTCTACATTATATCACATCCCCTGTACATTATATCACATCCCCTGTACATTATATCACATCTCTTCTACATTATATCACATCCTCTGTACATTATATCACATCTCCTGTACATTATATCACATCCCCTGTACATTGTATCACATCTCTTCTACATTATATCACATCCCCTGTACATTATATCACATCTCTTTTACATTATATCACTTTCCTCTGTACATTATATCACATCTCCTGTACATTGTATCACATCTCTTCTACATTATATCACATCCCCTGTACATTATATTAGATCTCCTGTACATTATATCACATCTCTTCTACATTATATCACATCTCTTCTACATTATATCACATCCTCTGTACATTATTTCACATCTCTTTTACATTATATCACATCTCCTGTACATTGTATCACATCTCTTCTACATTATATCACATCTCTTCTACATTATATCACATCCTCTGTACATTATATCTCATCTCCTGTACATTATTCCATATATCTTGTACATTATTTCACATCTCCTGTACTTTATATCACATTTCCTGTTTATTATCTCATATATCTTATATCTCATCTCCTGTACATTATCCCATATATTCTGTACATTATTTCACATCCCCTATACATTATATCACACCCCCTGTATATTATCCTACATCTGCTGTATATTATCCTGCATCTCCAATGTTAACTATACAGAGCCAACAAATATCTGATATTCATACTGACAAGATATGAGATACAGATGAAGAGCGGGTTGTGTGCTGTAATAAGACTTTGTTACCCTAATTTCCGATGAATTGATACAAAATAAACCAGAGAGACTTCCTGACATCAACTTGTTCTATTAGATTCCTGGCAGCAAGGGCCTGATGGCAATGACATACCAGATACATGAGCTCTCGTGTTCCTATATGGGAAAGCCTTTTATTAGGTATTCAACAAGAGCAGCATTGTTATGGGGCTTTCCATTCTCTCTTTGACTAACCCTTTAGGTCTTAAAGGGCCAGTGCATGCTAGCAAAACTCGACTTAGCAGCTACTCTACTCTGACAAAATCCCAGAGAAGAAATGTCACACCGGCGCTGATGGATTTTTTTCCAGTTTACAAAGCACCATGTCCCCATCATGTTGGAAATCAGTGGTGGTCCAGATAGGTCCCTGTCGGAAAGGAAAGATGTTGTGTATCATGCTGTTTCTTCACTAGCAGAAGACAACAGTGGGATTTAGGAGTAACTTGCAATTAAAGGGCATTTCCATCCACAAATGTAACATTGGCCATATATCAGAAATAGGATCAGATGCCAATGTTTACTTATTATTTTTCTTTTTACCTACAGAGATACTGACATTTTTTTTCTTTTCCCTTGAGGCGGCCATTTTTGTAAAAGTGACAAGAGGAAATTGTCACAAGTGGGCTTGCGTCTGGTATCAGACGTTCTGCGTGGCTTTCAAAAGTGACATAATTTGAAATGTTTTCCCCTTGGTTTGGTTGCTGTTTACCACACCCCTTCCCCTCAGCTGTTGTAGGTGTGGTACTTTTCTCTCCTCTATTTATTCCTTCATTTCCCAGTATTCACTGCGGTTTATACTTTCTACCTACTTAGTAGTGTGTGATGTGGATCTCGGCTGAGATCCGGTTGCTGCGATATCTGCTTTAAGATAAGTGACATTTTCCCTTTTGTGGTTTTCCTTCTGGAGTCTCCTGTTCGTCCTTACTCTTGGAGGAACGGGTTTACTCTTTCCTGTGTCACTAGCTGCAGGGTTCTTTAGGGTGAATTGTTTATTAGGTTCCTGTGTATGAACTCTCCTACCACTAAGGCTTGTTCATACTGGTAGTCAGTCAGGGCCTAGTTTCAGGGTTCCCTGCAGGAGGTGACCATTTCCCTGATTTTGGTCTTTTCCCTTCCCTCGTACTCTCAGTGTGGCTATTCCCTCCACACCAGAGTGTGACAGAAATACAGCCATGTTGCTCCTCACCTTTGGATTAGCTTCTCAGAAACAGGTGCTCAATTACCATTCTGTCTGTATGTTAAATCAGAAACAATGTAGCCACTTATGAGGAGCTAATTCAAAAGTGAAAACGTTATGGCTTCACTTCCTGCAGTCCCTTTTGCAAATGGCTGCCAAAACAGAATAGAAAAATGCCAATATCTCTTTAAGGAAAAAAAACTCAATCTCCAAACTTTTTGGTTATGGTTCTCACATTAGATGTACTAATATATGGGCATTTTTATGTTTTGGGTCGAAAATCACCTTTAAGGGGGAATCCAGAATATTATATACATCTTAATTTAAAGCTGTAGAGCTTAGACTATACACGTCCTCTATGATGTAATGTCACATCTTATGTCCTATGATTTCATGTGTCTAATAGAAGAACCTAAGTGTTTTAATCTAAAGTCTTCTAATGCGAGATGTCCCTCCCATCATGCTCCTCACTGGCAGCGGGCCCGTGGGTATAATACAACATGTTGTGTTAAGCAAATTACATTTTGACTTTTCGTATGACTCAGTGTCTGTCACATCTGCCTTGTGTCTCACAGACCGTGTGGCTGTTCAGTGTCAGAGTTGTCACTTGTCACAACTCTGGAATGTGAGTGCTAAGTTCTCCCAAAACTGGCCGTCCTTGAGAGAAGTAACACATACCCTTCACCTCTATGAGTTGTGCGCATAGAGCCCTTTCCATACTGACCAGGACAAAACTCCACCCTAACCCTCTGCATGGCCCCCATCTAATCCCACTCTCTGGGCGCATATTAGCTGACATGTAAAAAAAAAAAAAGTTGCACAACTTTTTGAAACTTTTTGAGATAAAATTTTGTCTGGTTGTATCTAGAAATTAAACGGCATGCAAATTTAATTAACGCACTTGACTGATTGATTCTTATGGACTGTCCAGATGTTGAGCATCTGTCATGCAAAGTCACCATGCAGTTTCACCTGCTTTAAACCCTTCAAAACCTTCTACTTTTCTGCTTACATTTAACCTAAAACTACATCAGATTTTCACACAAGTCCTAAAAGTAGCTAAAGATAAACAACTTAAACAAGCGAGTCAAAATATTACACTTGGTCAATTATTTATTGAGTAAAATGATCCAATATCACGTGACTGAGAGTGGCAAAAGTATGTGAACCTTTAGAATTAGTAGATAAGTTAAAGGTGAAATTAGAGTCAGGTGTTTTCAATCAATGGGATGACAATCATTTGTGAGTGTGTGACCTGTTTTATTTAAAGAACATTGATCTCCACAAGATGTTTGTGGATGTGTGTTATGGCACGAACAAAGCAGATTTCTGAGGACCTCAGAAGAAGAGATGTTGATGCTCATCACACTGGAAAAGGTTACAAAACCATCTCGAAAGAGTTTGGCCTCCACCAACCTATAGTCAGACAGATGGGCTCATGCACACAAGCACGGGTACTGACATTGGGGCCTCAGTATGCGGATCGCGGATCCATTCATTTGAATTGGATCCGTGATCCGCATCCAAAGGTCCGCACCGGAAAAAAGTAGTGCTTGCGCTACTTTTTTGCGGTGCGGAGGCACGTCCAGAAACACCACAGAAGCACACCGTAGTGCTTCTGTGGTGTTCCGATCCGTGCCTTCACTCCGCATCTCTCGGATTGCGGACCCATTGAAGTGAATGGGTCCGCGATCCGTGACGCGGGCTGCACACGGTCAGTGCCTGTGTATTGCAGACCCGGCGTATGCGGGCCGCAATACGGGCACGGGCCGGCACCGGTCGGGTGCATGAGCCCTATGTCTGTGGGGGCTCCAATCCTAGTTTTGGCTCACAGTCACTGATGGAAATCACTGACTAAACCACTGACGTGTGAATGAGGGTTAATAGTCCTTGAGGTCACAAAGGAACCCAAGGTAGCCTCTAAGCAACTAAACTAATTAATTTGTTTAATTTGGTTCTTTATGTACTTTTAGTACTTGTGTAAAATCTTATGAAGTTTTAGGTCACATTTTGGCAGAAATATAGAAAAGTTTAAAGGGTACACAAATGTTCAAGCCCCACTGTGTTGTTACACCTGGTCTTCTCAATCAAAGTGCACAGGGGGCGGGGCAGTTGCAGAGGAGCAGAGCCTCTAGGTGTAATAGCAACTCCCCCATTGCTCCTAGAGGCTCATTTGCATATATTAAAACATCATATTTCTCAGCAATGCGGACACATATGGACATTGGACCAACACAGACGCCTTCAGCTGCTAAGTGCACATGTAACAGGTCAGCCAGTGTCATAGGTACAAAACTGCTGACAGATGCCCTTTAATCTTGCAAAATGTAAAAATATTTAGAAAACCTTTAGAACCATAACAAGTAACGGTAGGAGTGAGTACATTGCCACTGGTAAAAAATATAGGGCTCATCTTATTTAGAATGGACTGGATCTACGCTTTATCAGTTAAAGAAAAACAAGCGAAAAGTTTCTTTGAGAAACGTTGGCTCAGTGGTTAGCTCTGGTGCCTTGCATCGCTGGGGTCCTGGGTTCAGATCCGACCAAGGACACCATCTGCATGGAGTTTGTATGTTCTTGCTGTGTTTGTGTGGGTTTCCTTCCATACGCCAAAGACATACTGATAGCAAGCTTAGATTGTGAGCCCCACTGTTGAGAGAGTAATGCTAATTTCTGGAAAAGTGCAGCAGAATATAGTAGCGCCATATAAGTGAGTATAATAAATTGTTTATTGCTCATATGTCCGGAGATCAGATTACACTTACATACATCTCGGTATATACTAGATATATGCATACTTACTCTGCTCTTCTTATCTCATAGAAATGAATGGAACATGCTGGGAATTGTAGTTGCACAAAAGCCTGAGTGCCGAAGGTTGCTGATTAGAGATGAGCGAACGTGCTCGAAACGAGAACTGTACCGCTCGGCTCCCCTGCGCTCAGGAGGACGGAAGCGGCTGCCTGCGCCCATGCGAGCGCAGGGGAGCCAAGCGGTACAGTGCTCGTTTCGAGCAAGTTCGCTCATCTCTATTGCTGATCCTGTACTAAAAGTTCTTCACGGTAGATCCCCAATACCTGGTGTAACTACATCTTGATCATTGTAGGCTTAATAGCTTAAAGGGGTATTCCCATCTCAGACAATGGGGGCATTTCGCTAGGATATGACCCCCCCCCCCCCCATTGTCTGATAGGTGCAGGTCCCACCTCTGGAACCAGATCTGTGAAAGTGGTGGAGGGTGCACTGCACATGCGCGTGCGCAGTTGCCCTCTATTCATTTCTATGAGGCCGCCGAAGACAGTCGAGTACTGGTTCGGCTATTTCCATCGCGCCCATAGAAATGAATAGGAGCGGTGCCCGCGCTCCCATTCACTTCTATGGGGAGAGCGCTCGGCGGTGGCCGGACCCCGGGAAACTCAGGGTCCCACAGCCACCACCTTCCCTGCTCCATTCTCGTTGTAGGTGCGGGTCCCAGAGATGGGACCTGCACCTATCAGACAATAGGGGCATATCGCTACCCATTGGGTTGTTTGGGTATGTTGATGTTTTGTCACCCTGCGTCATTCCGCTATTTTTTGTATTGTAAAAAAAAAAAAAAAAAACTAAGAAAAAGATTTTTAAAAATTTCACAAAAATTCTACGGATATTTCTGCGCATTGATAGAATTTTCCAACCAAAAAGAGGAGGGAGATAAAGTAGAAGGGATAAAAGCAACCAAAAAGTCTTAAACTTTGCATACATTAGCTGTCGTCGATCCCATATCCAACAGCATAAGGCTCTGCAGGGGCGTAACCTGAAGCTCCTGGACCCCAAGGCAAAATCTGTAACAGGGTGCCCATGTGCCATTTATATAGTACCAACCTTCCAGACCCCCTTGCATTGGACAAGCTCTACTTGTCACCTGACACTAAGATGATAACAGGTTGACCCCCAGGGGCGGACTGGGAACTTTAAGTGGCCCTGGAAAAAATACTAAAAGTGGCCCCCGTTTTGTAGTTGGGTCCAAATTGAAGGAAGGCGGGGCCAGTAATACCATATTGTGGTACATTATACCACCCCAACAGAGCCAAATACCACAGTCCATCACCAAATACTGCCAGCAGCACAAAATACATCCTCAAAAACATCCACAGGCCGCCGTGAGGAGAGCTCAGGCTGCCCCCCTGGGCATTGGCCCACCGGGAGATTTCCCTGTAAGGTCTATGACCAATCCGCCCCTGTTGACCCCAACGATCAGCAGTGATCTAAACCTGGTGTTCAATTTTCCTGCAGCGCCACCACAGGAGAAATGAAGCATTACACAGTGCCCATTCAAGTCAATGGGATTTCTGTGTAATACAGGACACGGTAAGTTCTCCAGAACAAGAGACAATACAGAACAGAGACCCCACTCTATTAACCCAGAATTCACCAACAGGGTTTACTAAACCAGACAACTCCTTTAATTTTCAGGGACCAGGTGCAACTGAAATCTCTGCACCCAGTAGTGTACATAGAGAAGTAAGGGCCCCATAGCAAGGATCAGACCAGACCTCCCACACAGGACAGAAGGGTTTCTGCCTAAACCCTTTTTCCACTGCCTCAGTTGCTAAAAGTTGTTCCTTTAGATGTCAGAGTCCTGACCATGTTTTCACCTCCAGTAGAAGAGGAGATAATCCCAACTAAGACTGGGCCCCCTCTTGCCCTGAGCCCCATAGCAGTCGTATGGTAGTTACGCCTCTATCTGCTCCCCGTTTAGTTATAATCAGGCTATAGCAGTGTAAAAGTAATCTAAAGAACATCCAATACAGAGAGGATTGATTTTTATTTTAAAAGACAACAGCACCACTTCTGTCCCCAGGTTGGCTGTGGTACTGTAGGTCAGCTCCAGTCGCTTCGGTGGAACATACAGTATGATTCCAGACATAGCCCCTAGATGAGAATTTCTGGAACAAAGCGGTCATGTTCTAATCTGGACAACCCGTTTTAAACAAAAAGTACCGACATTGTTCACCCCTTGTGGCCAGCAATACATCCAGATGCACAGATACAACCTACGACTGTACAACCAGTTTCAGTCTTGGTAGACCTCATCGGAGCAAGACATGGAAAACATGACTCTGGGTAGAAGAGCTTGGGGAATATTCCAAAAACAAGGGGTCTGCCTTTACCAATGGACATGAGGTGAATGATGGTTGAGCCTGCTGACTTCAGCAGGACCGGCTCATCATCTGATGTGTATGGGGGTGTCCCGTACCCTGCCTCCATGGCAGAATTCTGGGAAAGAAGAATTAGGCTTGTTGGATTTCAAACATAGCCAGTCCTTTGTTTTCATGAGAGATAAGCCACCTGAGTAGTCCAGCAGAAGTTTACTTCTCTCTTCCACATGCACACATGCATGCTCAGCTGATCTGAGCATGCATGTGTGCGACGATATCAAGAGAGGAACAACTTTTGGATGAGTGGAGCCATCCTAGATGCAAATGACTGCTGTTCCCCGTTGACCAACTCTTTACCTTACTGTAAAGATTGTGGCGCTTCGCTGCGTAGTCCATTCGGCTCCACATGGAAATAAAGTATTAGGGGATGGATGCCAAGCCGGCACTTAGGCTGCCAGTGCAAGGCTGTGTTTATTTGTGCAAGAGACACTTGAAAGGAAAAGGCCAGGGACTGTTTATAGAAGAGGAAAACCCTGAGATATCAGGTCACCCATAAGACAATGTGCTGGAGAGGCCGTCACAGGCCCTGTCCTCCTGTCAGCAGAAGCCGCCATTCACCCAGGATCTCACATTGTTTACCAGGAGGACAGACTATACTATGGAGTCCTGTGAAGCTCTGGATGGTTTTACCACCACAAGTAGCAGCTATGGTCTTAATGAGGTGTGTGCTGTGTACTGGAGAGGGGGAGGAAGCTGGGACCCAGAGATACGTTAATACATAGGAAGCCAATGACATCATATACTGTGTCATTCTGTCATTGCAAGCACCATAATAAACACGTATTGGGAAGCACAGAGAACAGTCACAGCACCCCAGCATAGAGTACTCATTTTCTGAGTTACTTATCCTTGTACTCCAGAGCTGCACTCACTATTCTGCTGGTGCAGTCACTGTGTACATACATTACATTATTTATCCTGTACTGATCCTGAGTTACATCCTGTATTATACTCCAGAGCTGCACTCACTATTCTGCTGGTGCAGTCACTGTGTACATACATTACTTATCCTGTACTGATCCTGAGTTACAACCTGTATTATACTCCAGAGCTGCACTCACTATTCTGCTGGTGGACTCACTGTGTACATACATTACCTATCCTGTACTGATCCTGAGTTACATCCTGTATTATACTCCAGAGCTGCACTCACTATTCTGCTGGTGGACTCACTGTGTACATACATTACCTATCCTGTACTGATCCTGTGTTACATCCTGTATTATACTCCAGAGCTGCACTCACTATTCTGCTGGTGCTATTCTGCTCCAGAGCTGCGTGCATATAATACATTATATCTTGTACAGAATGTAGTAATCGGCAGGCGTACCCAGCCTTGCTTCACCCTCACCTCCCTATAAATCACCCATTAGCATAAGTGGCACTGCCAGGCAGGAGTCCTTCCCAGCAGACATATTTACTACAGGACTTCCACATAACTGCTGAGGATGGAGTCTGACAATGAGATAGATAGATAGATAGATAGATAGATAGATAGATAGATAATAGATAATAGATAGATAGATAATAGATAGATGGATGGATAGATAATAAATAATAGATGCGATAGATAACTTAATAGAGAGATATACATAAGATAGATAGATAGATAGATAGATAGATAGATAGATAGATAGATATTAGATAGATATATTTTTTATTATGTATATCTATCTATTAATGTATCTATCTCCTATCTATATATTATCTATCCATCTCATATCTATTTATTTATCTAAAAATCCAAGAACCAGGCAGCACTCCAGGTTTGTGCAAAAAGTGGATTTATTCCATGCAACGTTTCAGCTCTCTCAATGGAGCCTTTGTCAAGCTTTTTATCTATCTATCTATCTATCTATCTATCTATCTTATATATATCCGAGAAAGAGGGAGATAGATATTAACAATTATATATATTACTGTTTGTTTGTTGTTTTCAGTTTACTCCTGTAGTCTTTTCTTCCTTCAATGCTCAGTCCTCCTGTGTGATTTGCTGTCCTGTGTAGGGTGATATTACAGAGATGTTTCTTCGGGTGGAATCAGATGATATTTCTTTCTTCTGAACACTTTTCTGGCTGATGTAGTTATTATATTGTGTATTTCTTTTTGTATTGCATTTTCTGTTGTTCCCCTGTTATGTATTTTATTTCCTTATTGATGGTTTGTTCTGCATTCTTCGGCTGTACAATTTCTATATTAGCCGAAGTGTTTTGTGCAGTGAATTACCAGACATGTTATGGGGTAATATCTGATCTTCTGGATTTCATGTCATTTCTTATTCCCCATAGACTCCGGCCTGTTTCGCGCTGTCTTTATTATCGCGCATATTAAAAACACAGACATGAGTATCACGATATGTCGGTGTGATAACGGCTGGGTGCAGGAGGTCAGTGGTCAGATAGTCTGGGCTCCTGTCGGGGGTCTTCCCCGGCCTGCTGTCTCTTTCCTGAGTCCAGAGCTGTCACTTCAGCGCCTGAGAGTCTGACAGAGACCGCAGGAAGACCCCCCAACATAGCGACCCCCGGTCCTCAGACACCTCATCAATACCGGCCTGACAGCTGCCCCGCACACATGTGTCTAAGGAGAGCGCGGCCGTGTGTAATACACAGTGTGCCCCGCACATAACAACTATCACTGCTTATTATACTGCTTGTCATGTGCGGGAGCAGGTAAGGGAATAAATGATCACCTGAGAAGAAATATCATACATAGAAAAAAATACAAATAAATAAATACATAAATACAAACATAAATTAGGTAAATAAATATATTCATTTCCATGATTATATACGTATGCATATATTAGAAAAAAAACATATTTTTTTGTGTTTTCTGGCTGTTTTCACAATAACACATTTTATATTTTTTTTAACTTATATCTTTATATACTTTATATCTTTTTTAACACATTTTTTAACTTACATTTAGATATTATAGTTAGAAATAATTCTAATTATTTGATGTCTATTTAAATGATATATATATTTCACATTTATATGTTTATATACATATTGTTAAATTTATAAATAGTTTTATAGTTATGTATAAAGACTGCAAATCCAGGTATAAGTATTTTGTAGATTTTCATAAACAGACAAATAAGATATAAATATATATATATATACCCAGGTATTGTAGTATTTTGTAGATACAGACACAAATATTATATATATAGACCCAGGTATTGTAGTATACTGTAGATATTCATACATACACATTATATATATATATATATATATATTATATATATATATATATATATATATATATATATATATATATATATAATGTATCAGGGTATTGTAGTATTTTATAGATACATACATACACATATTATATATAGACCTGGGTATTGCAGTATTTTTCAGACACATACACACACATATTATATACATACACCCGGGTATTTTGTAGCTATTTATACATACGCTTTATATAATTTTTAGAATACACCCCGGTATTGTAGTATTTTGTAGATTTACATACACACACATATTATATACATACACACCGGTATTGTAGTATTTTGTAGATTTACATACACACACATATTATATACATACACACGGGTATTGTAGTATTTTGTACACACACATACATACAACCGGGTACTGTACACACATATTATATATCTATACACCGAGGTATTGTAGTTTTTTGTAGATATTCATACATACATATACCATATATACACACCCAGGTATCGTAGTATTTTGTAGATTTACATACTCACACATATTATATACATACACCCGGGTATTGTAGTATTTTGTACATACATACATACCCATATTACATACACATAAGTATTAGATTAGTAGTTTTAGGAGATTTTCTAACCTAGAGACATAGGATACGTGAGGCGTTTTTGCCATAGGGGACAGTGCACACAGCAGACAGGTAGAAGATCTGCGTTTTTTTCTCTGGTCTTCAATAAAAATATCCCACGCTCCCCTATACAGTGCGTTATTACACCTCTGCAGACATATCAGATATCTCCTTGGTTTCATGTCCCTGTAGAATAATCGCACAGATAGAGATATTTTTGGTTCTAAAATATCAGTAATAATTAACACCTCCCCGAAGTGTGTAAAATACCATCTCATCACACAGGTCCCTGTTCCCACACAGTCCTGGGGCTTCACTGGGAATAGATCGGGGAGATCGTGTGATCTGCAACTACCTAGCTGCACTACAACTACAACTCCCAGCATTTGGCCTATGATGAGATATATACTGACACCCCCAGCTCATTCCTCAGTGAGGTTCATTATTGTCAGTTGACAGGAACTAATCTCCAAGGCTGGGAGTTACCCCGGCCGATAATACTGCTGTCCAGGCTGTCTTCACACCTGGCGATTTTAATGCAGAAAATCAATTCCATTCATTTTTTGGTCAGAAGCACATGGATTTCTGCAGGTTTCATTCAGATATATTCACTAGGTCCTCTTCTCCTATCACTATCACTCCCATCATGTTTGGTTATCCATCAGATCGCCTTCAAAATCCTGCACCTGACTGCTTTAGGTTATATACAGTGTATCCTGGTACACACAGCTCTGCAGATCATACACAGTATACCTCTGTAAACAAAGCTCTGTACATCATATACAGTATATCCCTGTACAAACAGCTCTGCAGATCATATACAGTATATCCCTGTACACACAGCCCTGCAGATCATATACATTATATCCCAGTATACACAGCCTTGCAGATCATATACAGTATATCCCTGTATACACAGCCCTGCAGATCATATACAGTATATCCCTGTACATAATATCCCTGTACATACAGCTCTGCAGATCATATACAGTATATCCCTGTACACAAAGCTCTGCAGATCATATACAGTATATCCCTGTACACACAGCTCTGCAGATCATACACAGTATATCCCTGTACACACAGCTCTGCAGATCATATACAGTATATCCCTGTACACACAGCTCTGCAGATCATATACAGTATATCCCTGTACACAAAGCTCTGCAGATCATATACAGTATATCCCTGTACATACAGCTCTGCAGATCATATACAGTATATCCCTGTACACAAAGCTCTGCAGATCATATACAGTATATCCCTGTACACACAGCTCTGCAGATCATACACAGTATATACCTGTACACACAGCTCTGCAGATCATACACAGTATATCCCTGTACACACAGCCCTGCAGATCATATTATTATTATTATTATTAATTATTAAAGCGCCATTCATTCCACAGCGCTGTACATGTTGAAAGGGGTTTACATACATAGTCTAGACAATTGCTCTAGGACAAACAAGTTACAGACTGGTACAGAAGGAGAGAGGGCCCTGCCCGTGAAGGCTTACAATCTATGCATATACAGTATATCCCTGTACACACAGCTCTGCACATCATAGTCAGTATATCCCTGTACACACAGCTCTGCAGATAATATACAGTATATCCCTGTACACACAGCTCTGCAGATCATATACAGTATATCCCTGTATACACAGCTGTGCAGATCATACACAGTATATACCTGTACACACAGCCCTGCAGATCATACACAGTATTTCCCTGAACACACAGCTCTGCACATCATATACAGTATATACCTGTACATGCAGCTCTGCAGATCATATACAGTATATCCCTGTACACACAGCTCTGCAGATAATATACAGTATATCCCTGTACACACAGCTCTGCAGATCATATACAGTATATCCCTGTACATGCAGCTCTGCAGATCATACACAGTATATCCCTGTACACACAGCTCTGCAGATCATATACAGTATATCCCTGTACACACAGCTCTGCAGATCATATACAGTATATACCTGTACACACAGCTCTGAAGATCATATACAGTATATCCCTGTAGACAGAGCACTGCAGATCATACACAGTATATCCCTGTAGACACAGCTCTGCATATCATACACAGTATATCCCTGTACACACAGCTCTGCAGATCATATACAGTATATCCCTGTACACACAGCTCTGCAGATCAAACACAATATATCCCTATACACACAGCTCTGCAGATCATACACAGTATATCCCTGTACATACAGCTCTGCAGATCATATACACTATATCCCTGTACACAAAGCTCTGCAGATCATACACAGTATATCCCTGTACATACAGATCTGCAGATCATATACAGTATATCCCTGTACACAGAGCTCTGCAGATCATATACAGTATATACTTGTACACACAGCTCTGCAGATCATATACAGTATATCCCTGTACATACAGCTCTGCAGATCATATACAGTATATCCCAGTACACACAGCTCTGCAGATCATATACAGTATATCCCTGTATATACAGCTCTGCAGATCATATACAGTATATCCCTGTACACACAACTCTGCAGATCATATACAGTATATCCCCGTACACACAGTTCTGCAGATCATATACAGTATATCCCTGTATACACAGCTCTGCAGATCATATACAGTATATACCTGTACACACAGCCCTGCAGATCATACACAGTATATCCCTGTACACACAGCTCTGCAGATCATATATAGTATATCCCTGTGCACACAGCTCTGCAGATCATATACAGTATATCCCTGTACACACAGCTCTGCAGATCATATACAGTATATACCTGTACACACAGCTCTGCACATCATATACAGTATATACCTGTACACACAGCTCTGCAGATCATATACAGTATATACCTGTACACACAGCTCTGAAGATTATATACAGTATGTCCCTGTAGACACAGCTCTGCAGATCATACACAGTATATCCCTGTACACACAGCTCTGCAGATCATATACAGTATATCCCTGTACACACAGCTCTGCAGATCATACACAGTATATCCCTGTACACACAGCCCTGCAGATCATATACAGTATATCCCTGTACACACAGCTCTGCAGATCATACACAGTATATCCCTGTACACACAGGCCTGCAGATCATATACAGTATATCCCTGTACACATAACTCTGCAGATCATACAGTGTATACCGCTGTACACACAACTCTGCAGATCATATACAGTATATCCCTGTACATACAGCTCTGCAGATCATATACACTATATCCCTGTACACAAAGCTCTGCAGATCATACACAGTATATCCCTGTACACAAAGCTCTGCAGATCATACACAGTATATCCCTGTACATACAGATCTGCAGATCATATACAGTATATCCCTGTACACAGAGCTTTGCAGATCATATACAGTATATCCCTGTACATACAGCTCTGCAGATCATATACAGTATATCCCTGTACATACAGCTCTGCAGATCATATACAGTATATCCCTGTACATACAGCTCTGCAGATCATATACAGTATATCCCTGTACATACAGCTCTGCAGATCATATACAGTATATACCTGTACACACAGCTCTGCAGATCATATACAGTATATCCCTGTACACAAAGCTCTGCAGATCATACACAGTATATCCCTGTATACACAACTCTGCAGATCATATACAGTATATCCCTGTATACAGAGCTCTGCAGATCATATACAGTATATACCTGTACACACAGCTCTGCAGATCATACACAGTATATCTCTGTACACACAGCCCTGCAGATCATACACAGTATATCCCTGTACACACAGCTCTGCAGATCATATACAGTATATCCCTGTGCACACAGCTCTGCAGATCATATACAGTATATCCCTGTACACACAGCTCTGCAGATCATACACAGTATATCTCTGTACACACAGCCCTGCAGATCATACACAGTATATCCCTGTACACACAGCTCTGCAGATCATATATAGTATATCCCTGTGCACACAGCTCTGCAGATCATATACAGTATATCCCTGTACACACAGCTCTGCAGATCATATACAGTATATCCCTGTATACACAGCTGTGCAGATCATATACAGTATATCCCTGTACACACAGCTCTGCAGATCATATACAGTATATACCTGTACATACAGCTCTGCAGATCATATACAGTATATCCCTGTACACACAGCTCTGCAGATCATATACAGTATATCCCTGTACATACAGCTCTGCAGATCATATACAGTATATCCCTGTATACACAGCTGTGCAGATCATACACAGTATATCCCTGTACACACAGCTCTGCAGATCATATACAGTATATCCCTGTACACACAGCCCTGCAGATCATACACAGTATATCCCTGTACACAAAGCTCTGCAGATCATATACAGTATATCCCTGTACACACAGCTCTGCACATCATATACAGTATATACCTGTACACACAGCTCTGCACATCATATACAGTATATACCTGTACACACAGCTCTACAGATCATATACAGTATATACCTGTACACACAGCTCAGCAGATCTTATACAGTATATACCTGTACACACAGCTCTGCAGATCATATACAGTATATCCCTTTACACACAGCTCTGCAGATCATACACAGCATATCCCTGTACACACAACTCTGCAGATCATACAGTGTATACCGCTGTACACAAAGCTCTGCAGATCATACACAGTATATCCCTGTACACACAGCTCTGTATAACTTCTAGTCAGTAGACTACATAGAATCAATCTATCTATCGCTGTGTATATATTTATTTTATTATCTAGTTATCTAATTCTTAGCTATGTTTTTTACAATATATCTTCCTGTTTTATATCTACTGTATCTATCTGTCTATCTATCTATCTATCTATCTATCTATCTATCTATCTATCTATCTATCTCTGGTATCTATCTATCCATCTATCTAATATCTCCCATTTATCAAATATCTTTCTCCCTATCTCATATCTCTCTATCTAATATCTATCTAATCAATTTATCCATTCCTCTCATATCTTTATCTATCTATCTGTTTAACTAGAAGCAAAAAAGTAGAAAAGAAGCACTCAAAAGTGGGTGCAAATCCTCCAAAAGGACCAGAGACCAAGGTCTGCTTGAAGGTAGAGGTATTTAAACTATCTATCTATCTCATATCTATCTATCTATCTATCTATCTATCTATCTATCTATCTATCTATCCCATATCTATCTGATATCTATCTATCCATCTCATATCTATCTATCTATCTATCTATCTATCTATCTATCTATCTCATATCTATCTATTTATCTATCTCATATCCATCTATCTATTCATCCATCATTTTGTTCTATCTGTCTATCTATCTATCTATCTATCTATCTATCTATCTATCTATCCTCTACTTATCTTCATCAATCACATTTCTTTCTTTAATTTCACACTAGTTCCTCTCTATGATTTCTACCATTAGACACCATGGACACCAGTGCCCCCAGCAGCCAGGTGACCCCCCTGATTGTATACTGATTGGAGGACACCCATCTATGGAACATGAATGGAGCCTGTTCTTGAGCAGTCATGGCCCCCAGCCCCCAGCACTCTGAGGCCATTACTACTATCATTGTAGGTTAATTAACTGAGCCGGGAGATAACAGGGAGCAGCAGATTCCTGTCATAATGAACTCCCATAAATAAGATCTATTTACCCAACGTCAAATAAGAGGTGATATTCTCTATCATGGCAGAGAGGCTACATGGCATGTCCAATAGGTTGTCTGGGAGCCCCAAGTGACATCTCTATGAAGTCATTATAGGAGCCAGGCAAGAGGTAATGGCTTTATAATAGATGCACTCATTCAGGCGTGACATTGTGTCTCCTGCCTTTCTACAGGGTGCTATAGCATTTACCCCAGAGATCTATGGAGGAAATCCCAGGGATGTGAGTGAAGTCCCAGGCAGGAACCCCCCCTCCATGGACTCAGAGATACATATTTGAGCTTAGATACATATTTGAGTTTCCAGTGCTGGAAGCTTTGGACTTTGGCTGCTGTGTTTTGCACGGGACTGAAGCCTGGCGCCTGCTGATGGTGAAATAGATATTGTAATCCCACGTGATAGAGAGAAGGCAGTCACCAGGAGTGCAGAGAGAGTGCAGGAGACGGGGAGAGAGGGCAAGGCTTGGAGACAGTCCTCCCCCCACTCTGTGTGCTGTGTGGGATCCATTGCTGCTGCTGCACTGGGAGCCCTGGGAGAGCCTCTGCCTCTGGAGCAGCCTCCAGCTGTCTGAAGGTTGGTCATTTCGGGGGGTCCCTGCTACTGGCAGGCAGAAATGGGGGACCACAGGGCTATCTAATGGAAGTGGGAGGGGGTGCATTGTGATACAGGTGGGGTGCACAGTGACAGGGAAGGGTATAAGGGGTACAGACATGGCAGAAGTTCTGCAGTGTCACTGGATGTCGCAGAAATGTCACAATGGTGGCACAAGGGGTGAAGAGTACAACTTATATATAAGGATGGCACAAGGGGTGAAGAGCAAATATTATATATGAGGGTGGCACAAGGGGTGAAGAGCAAATATTATATATAAGGGTGGCACAAGGGGTGACAGTACTAATTATATAAGGGTGGCACAAGGGGTGAAGAGCAAATATATATAAGGGTGGCACAAGGGGTGAACAGTACTAATTATATAAGGTTGGCACAAGGGGTGAAGAGCACAAATTATATATAAAGGTGGCACAAGGAGTGAAGAGCAAATATTATATATAAGGGTGGCACAAGGGGTGAAGAGCACAAATTATATATAAAGGTGGCACAATGAGTGAAGAGCAAATATTATATATAAGGGTGGCACAAGGGGTGAACAGTAGTAATTATATAAGGGTGGCACAAGGGGTGAAAAGCACAAATTATATATAAAGGTGGCACAAGGAGTGAAGAGCAAATATTATATATAAAGGTGGCACAAGGAGTGAAGAGCAAATATTATATATAAGGGTGGCACAAGGGGTGAAGAGCACAAATTATTTGTAAGGGTGGCACATGGAGTGACGAACCTAATTTTAATATAAGGGAGGCACCAGGGGTGAACAGTACAAATTATTAGTGATATGGTGGTAGAAGGGGTACACAGCACCCATTATTTATTAGGGTGGCATAGTGGCACAGAAGCTTTAGTATCTGCTCAGGTAGTACAAAGTCGGGGTGTCTGATGTTTGTACAGTGACTGATGGCAGAGGGTGAAACTTCTGGGCTCACTAATGCCATATATCTTGTCCTATCATTCATTCAGTACATGGCATCAAGGAGGGTGCCCCCAGCGTCTCCAGGCCTGCTGGGAGTTGTTGTAGTTTAGCACCTAATAGATGGCCACCTCTGCCCCTCCACTATCTGCTCTTATCTGTCACCCGGAGTGGAGGGGCCCAGGTAACATGTGTCAGGGCTGAATAATCCAAGATAACTCCTATCAGATCCCTCATTGTAACCTCGGCCAAGTGGAGTTTAATAGTCACCCCTGTCCTCTCCAAAACAGACAATCCATCGCCCTGGAGCTCGGGGTCAGTAATAAGTGTGTGCGGGTGGAGGGGTCTCCTCACTACTACTACCAGTCAGCTCTCAAAACTATTAGAATGACTTACTATTATTATTATTATTGTTATTTTTTATAATTTTTTATTTTTTTAATATTATGTTGTGATTTTATCATTATTATTAGATATTAGTTTATTATTTGTCTGTATATAAATTGTGTGTGTATATATATATATATATATATATATATATATATATATATACACACACAGATGCCAAATAAATATTTTATATTTATATAATATAAATAAAATAAATAATATTAATAAAGACAAGAACACATTCATTAAAGTATAAATAAATAAATAATTTAATACTTCTAAAAATTGTAGTAGTAGTAGTAGTAATAATAATAACAACAACACAATCAGTCTTGAATATTAACTGGTATATTGTTTTATAACTATTAGAGATTTTATTATGTGCCTATAAGGGTAAATATAGGGAGACCAAATAAATATAAAATAAATAATAATAATAATATTAATAAGAACATAAAGTGTAAATATATTCAGCAAAATATAATACTACTACTACTACTACTACTACTAATAATAATAATAATAATAATAGAATTATAATAAAAACGCACCAGGAAAAAACTAAAACAGGTTGAATAATAATGAAAGACTAATGAACACGTGTTAGTCCCATCTTGAGCTTCCTAATTATTTTTTAGGTCCATTCACCTCAAAAATATTTTTATAATAATCATGATGATAATAATAATGACAATACGACATATACAATGGATTTCTGTTTCACCGCTTTGTATTAATATAAAGTTTTCGTTTGCATAATACAGAATACAGAAATGCGGGAAATCCCTCCTGTGTCACCCACCGGTGTATATGTCTAGTGTAACCCAGTAGAATATACAATTATCATATCTTAACCCTATGGAATATACATGTCCTATATATTCTATACATAGAATTATACATTTCTCATATATTATTATATTTTTATAGTGTAACCGTATAGAATATACATATATCTCATATATTACACGTCTGTAGTGTAATCTTGTAGAATATACATTTATCATATATTAACCCTATAGAATATACTGTATATTACATGTGTGTGGTGTAACCCTATGGAATATACATGTCTGATATAGTATTACATGTTTATAGTGTACTCCTGTAGAATATACATTTATCAGATATTAACACTGTGAAATATTCATTTCTCATATATGACACGTGTTTAGTGTATACATAGAATTATATATTTCTCATATATTGTTACATGTTTATAGTGTAATCCTATAGAATATACATGTCTCACATATTCCACGTGGACCCCATGAAGATGGAGGTGAGACCCTATAGAGATTGGGGGGAAGAAATCCTTTGGCTTCTGCTTCTTCTCAGTGTAGAGACCTCATCAATCTGCTCTATCACTGCTGCCTCCAATCATCCCATTCACTTCTGTCATCTGTAATTGTCCTCAATAGTTCTCCAGTCCCTCCAACAAGAAATAGATATATACACTGTGCTCACATGTGTACAGTATGTGTGTGTATGTATGCCATGAATGTATGTATATACAGTATGTGTATATATGCCATAAATTTATGTATATACAGTGTGTGTAATCAGATTCCCTCCTCCTAGTAAATGCTGTATCCCCAGGGTACTGACTATTTATTATTATTTATTTATTTATTTATTTATTTATTTTAGCGCTGATTTGTTTTTGTTTGTTTTTTAAACATGAGTAATAGAGCTATTATTGCTGTCACAGTTTATTTTTTGCACAATTGTATCACTATTATTGATATTGTTTAGTATTATCATCATTGAAATATTCCTGCTGTCAAATTGTAATACATATTATTACTAGCAGTATTAAATCAATGCTAAAATAAATCCATTATAATATTACTGCACTTTTAATAGTTTTTCTTTAAAATTGTTTTTATATAGTATAAATAATAATAATAATAATAATAATAATAATAATAATAATAATAATAATAAAGCAATTATTACTATTATTATTATTATTATTATTATTTAGCATTATATTTTATTTAGTAGCAGTGGTATTTGTATTGATACACTGTACATTGTTTTTATATAGCATTAATAATAATAATAATAATCATTTTTATTATAATTATTATTATTTAGCATTATACTATTTTATTTAGTAGCAGTCCTATTGTTATTGATACATTATACTATGTTACTTAGTGTTTAATTATATATATATTTTTTTAATGAATAGTATATTATAATTATTAAGTATTATTGCTGTATTATACTGTTTTAATATGTGGTAGTTAGTGACATTATTTGAAATAGCTTTACATTATTATTTAGTATTTTTTATTGTTGTATTAGTATTTAATGATATAAGTTTGTGGTAGTAGTATTATATTAACTGTATACCGCTATATATTATTGTTATTTAGGATAATTTTTATATTATTGTTTTGTTTAATTATCATTACATTCAGTAATATTGTTGAATTATTTAGGATTTATGATATTATTTTGTTGGGTTATTATAGAAAATATTATTATTATTACTACATCCAGTATTTAATTAATTTTATACTACTACACCTATTCTAATTGTATACTTGGTGACACTTTCAGACTTACTGGAACCCCACTTTTTGTGAGTGGTCTAGCTGGATCACATAATAATAATAAACAATAAGAAATAAATAATAATTCTCGCCCATTGTGTGTGGAATTTCTCTCAGTGCTGGTGACAATCATTCAGGGCTCCACAATAGACAATTTGGGCCCTCTGAAGACTCTTGTCCCATTGTGAGCGGACTGTGTTTTCTCCCTGATTAATCCGATTATATTTGGGATCTGATGTGATTTAAGTGTTGTGTTGGGGGAGCATTAACAAAATAAAGGTCTGGGGGGAGGTGGTGGGACAGGTAGACTCCGAACAATGGTGTCTGTCACCTGCAGAGACCCCTGTCTAACCTCATTATGACTTCATGTGGTGGCTCATTCTTTTCTCTTTTCTGACTTGTAGGTGTGAGGTATAAATACCCCACCAGGGGAGGGGTCTCCTCACAATAAACTTGGACACAGAAGATAGAGGATGGCTCTGCGAGGATGTAACCTTCTGCATTGGTGATTGGACTTATCTTTGAGGCCTTCAGAGGAGCAGGAGATCTAGACTAGAGATTGAGGTGGACACATCTTGGATCAAGGGGGCTTTAGAGAACATCTTTAGGAATTTGGAACCATCTTGAAGGATGTACCAAAGTCTTGCAATGGCTGCTAATCATGGACCCCCATCATATGACGGGGCTGGGGGCTTCATGCACAGTGCTGCTGCTACCTCTCCTGTCTATGTCCCAACAACCAGGGTGTCCTCCATGATCCCCAGCCTTCCTTACCTCCAATCCAGTGGTCACGCTCAGCAAGGGAGTCCAGTATCAGGCCATAACATGTGGGCACAGGCGGGTGCAGAGAGCTCAGCTTACAACCCTACCACCCCTCACCAGCCTGTGTCACCCCGCTTTGCCTTCTCTTCCAGCCCCCCTATCACTGCAGCCTCTTCCAGAGAAGTCTCCTACAGCAGCCCCTTGGCCATCACCAGCAATGGAAGAGAGCAATATGGCCGGGGTCTCAGTGCCACCTACTCTAGCCCCTACCCTGCCTATGTCACCCAGGACATGGGTGCTGCCTGGACTACCTCTCCATTCGACAGCTCCATGCTGCACAACCTGCAGAACAGGGGCGGACCTGGAACCCCAAGACACCCCAACATAGGTAAGAGTCTACTCCTCTTATATATTATTATATGCATGTTTAATCAACCCGAGGATCAGCGGAAAAAAGGAATTATGTACATGTATAAAGATCTATTTATCTATGTATCTATAGTATTTATCTATCATCATCTATATCTATCTATCTAATATCTATCTCAATCTCATAGCTATAGTATTTATCTATCATCTATATCTATCATAATCTAATATCTATCTAGAGTATCTATCACATATTTATTAATATTTATTTGAAAGTGCCATTAATTCCATGCTGCTGTACATCAAGAGGGGGTTACACATACATAATATAAAAATACAAGACAAGAAGCTATTAACAGACTGGTACAGAGGGGGAGAGGACCCTGCCCACCAGAGCTTACAATCTACAAGGGAAGGGGAAGGACACAGTAGGTGAGGGTAAAGGCTGCCCATCTGGCTGTGTGGTGGCACCATGCTCAGGTGGTAGGCTTTCCTGGAAAGTTGGGTTTTTAGGTTGCTTTTGAAGGATTGGGTGTTGGGGGAGAGTCTGATGCCCTGGGGTACAGAGCTCCAGACTATGGGGGAGATTACATGTGAGGATGTATCAGGGAAAGCAGGTCAGAGATGTACGGAGGGGACAGGTTGTGGACGGCCTTGTATGTGGTTGTTAATATCTTGAACTGAATTCTCTGGGCTATGGGGAGTCAGTGAAGGGATTGGCAGAGGAGAAACGAGGGGAGAGGTGGATTCACCGGGCAGCAGAGTTGAGGATAGATTGTAGGAGTGTGTGATTGCTGGATGGAAGGCCACAGAGGAGAATGTTGCAGTAGTCCAGGAGGGAGATCAATCTATCGATAAGGAGATCTTTTACCTATTTATGAAATAATCTATGTCATATCTATCTATCTATCTCATATCTATCTATCTATCTATCTATCTCTCATATCTATCTATCTATCTATCTCCTATCTATCTATCTATCTATTCATCCATCTTCTTGTTCTATCTATCTATCTATCTATCTATCTATCTATCTATCTATCTATCTATCTATCTATCTATCTATCTATCTATCTATTTCTCATATCTATCTATCTATCTATCTATCTATCTATCTATCTATCTATCTATCTATCTCATATTAGTTATCTATCTATTATTTAATCTATCTATGGAATAATCTATATATTATCTATCTATCTATCTATCTATCTATCTATCTATCTATCTATCTATCTATCATCTCACATCTGCCTATATAATATTATTTAATTAATAATTGACTGATGATTGCTAATGTATAATGATCACACTATCTCAGGGGGGTCAATAGATTTACTGGGCAGTGAACCAGTTTACTGTCTTGGAAAAAAAAATCTCTCACTATATAATATACATACAGTTTACAATATATATATATAAATTGTCATTAATTATAATATAATATTTCACGTCTTCTTTATTTTATTACTCTACCTATGTTAATAGCATGCTGATGTAAGTTGATATTTTTCGCTTTCTTATATCTACAGTTTGTATATTTTTTAGTGATTTAAAATAGATTGAAAACATGTGTTGCCAATACGTAACGTTCATACGTTGTCAATTGTGTTTAGTAGAAAATTATTTTACTGTGTGTTGTTTTCTGTATCTACTAAACCATGGCCGTTACCCTGCATGTCTTTCCATTTACTAATCTATTAATATATATGCAGCAATTTTATAATTTGTGTGATTATTATATATATAAATGATTGAACGGGATTCAAAATATTAAATTAATGAAATAAAACTTAGGGCATAAATGACAATTTAGGCCGGGCTTACACATATATCAGTTGTGTCTGGCTATCTTTTATTTTTATTTTTTTGCCGGACATATCTGACCTGTGTGTATATGCACTTAGTGCACCGGTCCGGCGTCCGTAGCCTGATAACGACGGCCAGATAAATGCTGCGTGCTATGTTTTTCTGTCTGGCGCTATGTGACATCGTTTCTGTACTACACCGGAGGGAAACTACAACGGATGGCCGGCTATATGTGACCATGGCCTTACAGAGGACGTATAGTGCGGTCTTCCATGTTCCAGACTGGGGGCTATACACTTGTGGTTAGGAGTTTGAGAGTTTGTACAAGGATCCAAGTGAAAGTTTCCCCCCTCCCCCATGTAAGTGATGTATTACAAGCCCCCGGTAGCTCCATTGTTGGGTAAAGTTCATGCTGACAAAGGACGCTTTTACCTTCGCTAATCTCTGTCCTCCATACATTATTATATAGACATGATAATAATGTAATGATATAAAATTAACTAAAATATGGAAAAACTGCAGGTTTTTGAGGCAATTCTTGGGCGGTGGTCGCAGCAACTTGCGAGTCGCACAATGACCCAATAATGTTTGCACTATTATATAGTGACTACGGCTACTTTCACACTAGCGTTAATATTTTCCGGTATATTTTATTTTCTCAATAACGCTTCCATTTTGCCGCCACAAAACTGAACTGAACAGAACGGGGTGCTCTAAAATGCATTCTGTTCCGCTCTCATACAGCACGCTGCGGTTTGCTTTCCGTCATGGGATGCGGAGCAAGACGGATCCGTCATGACCCACAATGTAAGTCAATGGGGACTGATCCGTTTAACTCTGACACAATAGAAAAGGGATCCGTCCTCCATTGACTTTCAATGGAGTTCAGGACGGATCCGTCTTGGCTGCGCTTTACATAATACAACTGGATCCGTTCATAACAGATGCAGATGGTTTTATTATCAGTAACAGAAGCCTTTTTGCTGAACCCTGCCGGATCCAGCAAAAACGCAAGTGCGAAAGTAGCCTTATAGGTGTTACAGCAGAGATCCCTGTGTGGCCCCGGCTTTTTGAGTTATTTACTCATGTTGACAATCTAGGGGTCTAATGATCACCCAAGCTGCCCCCCCACCATGAAAGACCCTTCTTCGTCAGCTTGTCTTCAAGGGACTTGCAAAGTGAGCAGGAGTTTTCCAGGAGACTTTATAGGTTTATATTATGGAGGATCTGACAACTGCAACAGCGCCACCTATCTGTCATTACCTGTAACTGCAACCAGTATAAAACAACTGTAACCGTAATCATTTACTATACTCGCTTTATATAGCGCTGACATATTCCGCAGCGCTTTACAGACATTAGCATCACACTGTCCCCAATGGGGCTCACAATCTAAGGTAATTATAGCAAAAATCCAGAAGTAAATAGAGAAATAAGTGAAAGTCATCATAGACTTAAAGATGGTGACATTCGTAAATCTTGATAATCAACCTGTTTGTCATAATAACAGATTCCAGTCCCATAGAGATTTGTTCCATAAGTCAGAATGTTTAGGAGATGAGTTACATTTTAAACGTTATTATACAGTATATAGTAATGCAGCATTTTTAACAAAAAATTCGGCCTAGCACATCTTGCACATGGCACAGAGATTGTATAGATCTGTGCGGATCCAGCCATACAATGTTCCATGTGACGCCATATAGCGCTCATTAAATGTTGTATGTAGAGATCTACTGCACCTAGAAGCAATGCAGGAAATCGGAGGCACCGTATACACGGCATACGCTTTTGTGTGAGCCTATTTTACTAGTATTTGATTGCTTGTTTTTTTCAAAATTAAATTTTTTTTGCTGGGAATTTACCATATCAAATGGTGACATTTAAAAAAAAAAAAAAAAAGTCACTTTTTTATCATTTAGTTACAATAATTTCATAGCTTCAGAATCTAAAAATAAAATATTTATGGCCTAATCAAGAATATTTTTTTTAATCAAATGTTAGAATTTTTCAATTTTTTTTAATGCCAATGGAATCAAATCAAATGTCAATTGTATGAAAATAGTCTGCAGCCTTATGGTTATTTTTCCAAAAATTTTTTTCTTCATCATTAATTTATTTTAACCCTTCACATGACACTCGGCCTCTTACTGTGTTTGCGCTTACTTCATGTACAGCATATCTCTATCTAAGAGGAGGTCAGACTTGCAGACGTCTTGACTTGAATGTGCAAAGCTATTTTTCTCTTTTCTTGCCGTGTGCAAAATAAGTGTAAACAAAATGCGAAAAAAAAAGGTTAACAAAGGGCGTGTAACCCAGACAAAACTTTCTCCGGGCTATAGATATCAGGGGCTGACAACTTGATGGATTTTTTTTTGTGATAATGTTAATAGTTGTTTCAATGGTGTTTCTAATTTTTTATTCTTTTTTTTAAATTTTATTTTTACAATTTATTTTTTACTACAACTTTTTACTATATATATATATATACACACACACAAATATATTACATCTGGGCTCTGTGGGGTAAATGAGGTTTGTGAACTGAAAACTCTTGTCTGGATATATTTCAGAGCTACTGATAAATATACTCATATACCTTTAAGGCTACTTTCACACCAGTGTTTTTGCTGGATCCGGCAGGGTTCAGCAAAAAACTCTTCCGTTACCGATAATACAGCCAACTGCATCTGTTATGAACGGATCCGGTTGTATTATCTTTATCATCGCTGGGACGGATCCGTCATGAACTCCATTAAAAGTCAATCTATCTCCCTGTGTCCGAGAAAACTGATCCTTCCCCATTGACTTACATTCTGTGTCATGATGGATCCGTCTTGCTCCGCATCCCAGGACGCGCTCAGAAATGGTGCCTGCAGCGCTTTTGTGTGCGGCATTGGGAACGCAACCAAATGTATCTGAATGCATTCCGGTGCACTCCGTTTCGTTCAGTTTTGTCCGCATTGACAATGAATAGGGACAAAATGGAAGCGTTTTCCTCCGCAGTGACGGGTCTCAATAGCGGAAATTGAAAACGCTGATGTTAAAGTAGGCTAATATCACTATGGGCTTCCTTGTACATAGGCACACTCGGCCGAGCTGGTGTGTCTTCTTAAGATCTGTCATCATGGAGGGTCGGGACACCACCATACAGATTAGATGGGTGACCTATGGGCATGGTCGTTCAGCTGCCTTCATTCTAAAGTGTATGGGCATCTTATTGTCAAGTCCATCTTTTAAGCTGGCCATAACCATTCGAGGTCTTTGGGTTGGACTCAACGCTCATATAATTTTTTGAGGCTCTCCCAGCTGACGTCGAGAAAGATATGGAGTGATCTGTTGGATTTCAATATGCCTGATCCTTGTGTTGTCAGGGAGATGAGGTGTCTGGCAGAGACTTTCTCCCTTCTCTCCATTCTGGACACATGCATGCTCGCCAAGCAGAGTGGACATGCGTAGAGAGCGTCTGGAGGAATAGCTGTCAGCAGAAGGTGCGTTCGTCTGTCAGGTATCTCCCGTGTATACGTTCGGCTTTAGCCCTGTGAACAAGAGCAGTTAAGCAAATTACATCTTTTGAATCATTGTTTTATGCTGGCAGCTCGGGGATTAATGGGGTGTGAAAGTGGCCGGGTTGTCCTACTTTCAAAGGCAAAGAGACAATATAAGCTTGTTGTAACAACAAGTCTACTGAAGTCTCTATCAATGTCCTTCTTCTCCTGCAGGCCAAGTGTAAAGAGAGGCCGCCTCGAGTCATTTGGATAATTGTTGTGTATTGTTGCAATCCACAAACAATGCCAGTTAAATCTAATTATGTTAAACTGGGACCATTTGCAAGAGAATAGACGCTGTGTGGTGGGTCTGGTAAATCAACATGTGGCCTTTAATGAGGGTTTCTTACACAACTTTGTGGCATTAAAAATTTGTGCATTAATGAATAGCATAACAAATGAAAACCTTGAAGATGACCATAGATATTAATGTCGCCCCAACCCCACCAATTTGAAGCAGGGACGGGGGAAAGCTGCCGACCATATAAAGCATATGGGAGAGTCCTGACTTTGCTCAGCCGGTTTGTTCTCAGAGGAGATAAGCCGCCGCCAGAGGTGTCTGGCAGCAGCTTATGCCCCTCTCCCCATTTAGAAAATCACATACTTCTCCAAGCCCATTGCATGTGCATGGGGAGGTTGGAAGGAACATAGTTTCCAATTGAGTCGATTTGGTGTTTGCGAAATCTGCGTGCACACACCCATGTGTCCAAGCTTTTAGATGTTTTTCAACATCAAAACATTCATTGCTGAAGTAGTTTTCATAAATGTCCTACATCTGCAACCTTCTGCCTTCTGAAACTACAACTCTGAGCATGCACACCTACTCTACTCTTCTTGTTACTCCTATAGAAGTGAAAGAAGGATTCTGGGAGTTGTAGTTTCAGAACAGCTGGAGTGCGGGAGGTGTCTTATTCTTGTCCTACATGAATTCTCAAAGGATCCAAAGCCAAATTAAACCATTCCAAGTACTTTAGTTTACCATCAAGCAATTGTTTTTGTAATATTTGACTTGCAACCATATTAATAGACTTCTTCCAGAACATCCCATCTTTTTTTTTTTGGGGGGGGGGGTCTTCATATCTCTTATAGGTATATTCATGGTTTTGGCGATTGTCTCCATCTTCTCCCTGCCTTTCTTGTTATTTGGTCAAAGCCTGCAATAAACATTAAGTAGCTATCGCTCCTGACTCCCTCTCGACGCCTCCATACACAAATACACGTTCGGCTGAACATGTATGTGTATTCATTGAGGAGAGGAGAGAAAGCTGCTGCTAGACACCTGGTGGTGGCTTATTTCATAGGAGAACAAAAGGATCAGGGAAAAATATCCACTTTGCTCGATCCTTCTCTCCCCGGACATCATCTGTCTGGGCAGAGTCAGGAACTCTTTTAAACATACTTATTCTTGAGTGGGATCTTGGGATCTTCTGATAATATGGTCACTTGGTTCTCATGTGTGCATAGTTAGGTTTAAATAATCAAAGCTTCACTTGCTTTTCCTTGGGCTTCTTGAAAGGCTAGGCCTCTCCTTTCATTTCAGGGGATACAGGGCCCTCATTCTCATGATCTCGGTAGGGGTACTAGCAGTAGGACCCCCTTGATCTAATAAGAAAGGGATAACTTAATCTAAATGGATCACCCCTTTAACCTTAAGTTAGTCATGGCTCCACTTGCTTGTTCTTGAGCTTCTTGAAAGTCTTTGCCAATCCAAATATTTATAGTTTCAACGTGAAAAATGTAGAATAAATAAGGGAGTGGAGAGACCTACTCCCCATCAAGTTCTTCCATAATGTCCCATCTTCTTGTTGGGTTTTCATATTTCTCACAGGTGTCCTCATGATTTTCGTGATAATCTCCATCTTGTTGTTGGTCATTCTCGTTGACTGTTCGACTATTCCAAGCGTAATTGTTCTTACGCTTGGAATTGTTCTTACGTTGGATCTTCTCATCAGATGACCAATATACAGAGCTTCAGTAAGGTCATTTGCTTTTCTTGAGGAAAGTTAAGGCTAAATTAGCCAAGGCTCATTTTTCTTGTCCTTGGGCTTCATCAAAGTCTTTGTCAACACAAACATTTTTAGTTTCAGTGGGGAAAAATGTAGAATAAATTCGATAGGTTTGAGTTTAGATACATTTTCCCTTATTTTAGGGTGTTGCTATTTGTTTTCGTGTTTGGTAACCTTTATGTGATAAAGTCGACATGAGAATTGGCCAGAAAGAACAACTTTCCATCGAGGGTGGGAATGAAAAACGGAGAACAAGCCCTGGGTTCTTTGTTTACTGGCGTGTTATGGCATGGTATATCATACAATCATTTGGCCCCATGCACTTTCCATCAGTTTGTGTAAAGGCTGGTTTTAACTAGTTTCACCATCGATCAGTGCTCATCATGGCCTGGAGTCGGTTGTGCAAAAGGACCCTTAAAAAAAAAAAAATCCTATTAGATAAATACACATAGTACTAAAAAACATAATAGTGACATATTTCATATACAAGGACCCTTAATGATTCCAGTCTGTAAACTAGTCCCCTGAGGAGAATCTGAACTCTACAAACCTTAGGGTTCCCACAGCAGCTCATGAATGAACACCTACCTATACAATCAAGGAGTGCACCTTATCATATATTGTTTATCAATGCTTGAGCCATAAATCAATTATAATAACAGGGAATGGCCTCACCGATGGTTTCAGTGCAGACTCATTCAGTAGCAAAGTGCACAATTCTAAGTACAATGAAAAAAAGTATATTTTATGCTTCATGTTACAGATGGTTGTGAAGTACAAACGTTGCACAACATGGATCCAACATCAGTTGTTAAAAGGGGTTGTCCAGCAAGAAAAATTTTTTGGTAAAGACTAGGGATGAGCGAATCGACTTCGGATGAAGCAGCGGAAGTTGATTCACATAAAACTTTGTTCTAATACTGTATGGAGCCGGAGCTGTATTGGCTCCGATGAGCCGAAGTTCTTACTTCGAAGTCGCGCAAGACTTTGCGTAATAACTTCAAAAATTAATTTCTTCTGTAAAAAAACATTTCCCGGACTTGGGCTTGGTTCCAAGTGTTAAGTAATAAGTTCAGCTCATCGGAGCCAATACATCTAATACTTTTTATGTTTTTTTATATTTTAATAAGTTTTATGCGAAAAGTCGATTCGCTCATCCCTAGCAAAGACCTAAAGGTAGATTTAGACAGGCAGATTATCAGGACCCGAATGTCTCTGCGAACGCTCGTTCCCGACAATACGCCAGTGTAAAAGTGCAGCGGATCAGCTGATGAATGAGCATAACCCTTGTACATCAGGTGGTCCTGTTGGTCGTGCAGGCCCCTAAATTAGCTTTTCTGGGCAGCAGATCATGACTCCCACAGATCCTGAGGACAGGCCATCAATTTCAAAATCCTGGCCAACCCCCTTAACCCCTTCCCGTCTTTAAAGATGGCGCCCGCTCCAGAGCAGAGCGGGCGCCATAGCCGCGTGTGGTCTGCTGATTCATACAGCAGACACCTGCAGCTGATGTCCGCAACCTGCAGTGATGCCGATCGGGTCAATCCTCAGATGCCGCGGTCAATCCTGACCATGGCATCTGAGCATACATAACACTGGAAGCGTGCGCTTCCGATGTTGCTCCAGCTCCCCCGTGTGGCGATCGGAGGAGCCGGAGGTCATGTCTGTAATAGGGCTCCATAGGAAAGCAGTAAAATCATCATAGAATCCAATGTAAGTGCATTGGAGTCTATGATATAAGTAATCAGATGATTGCTTGTAATAGTTCCCTATGGGAACTATAAAAAAAAGTGTAAAGCAATTAAAAAAATTAAAAAAATAAAAATTCAAATCACACCCCCTTTCACTAAAATAAAAATAAAAGTAGTAAAAAAATAAAAAAAATTACACATCATGGGTATCGCCATGTGCATTTTCGCACATGGCAATACCCATGATGTGTACTCTTTTATTTTTTTTACCATATTATAAAAATATAAAATTTTCTTTCCCATACAGAAAACAGCAAAATGGAAAAAAGCGTCAAAATGGGCGATTTGCCGTTCTTTGTCACTTTTTCCTAAAAAAAATAAAATAAAAAGTGATCAAAAAGTCATACACACCCCAGAATGGTATCAATGAAAAGTTCAGTTCACCCCGCAAAAAATGAGCCCCCATACAGCTCTGTACACATAAATACCAAAAAGTTATAGGGGTCAAGATATGGCGACAAAAAAATTCCAACTTTATAATTATTTTATCACTATCAAAACGCAAGAAAAACTATACATATTAGATATCGCCGGATTCGTACTGACCAGTAGAATGAAAGTAACTGGTCAGTTTTAATGCACATCGAACGCTGTAAATAAAAAACCCGTAAAACTGTGGCGGAATTTTTTTTTTGCAATTTCACCTGATTTGGATTTTTTTCCCCGCTTCCCACTACACCATATGCAATATTAAACGGTGGCATTGGAAAGTACAACTTGTCCCGCAAAAAACAAGCCCTCATACAGCTATGTGAGCGGAAAAAGAAAAAAGTTATGGCTCTGTGAAGGCAGGGAGCGCAAAACCAAAACGCAAAAACAAAAAACCCTCCGGGGGTGAAAGGGTTAAGGGCTACAACTAAACCCAATCTCAATGCCGTAGAACCAGAGCATCATCTTGCTCCGTAAGTCCAGTCACTCATTTCTATCATGAACTGGCCGTGATTTCGTGCGCCAGGCGCAATAATGTCTAATTCAGTGTTTCTGGGCAGGGAAGAGGTTATCTGCACACTTTGTCCGATCAATAGAGAACTGCACTATTTATCCCTGTGTATTTATTAGCCTGAAGCCCTGTCACATTCACAGCAGATCGATAGCGACTCGTTGTGGGTTAATTATAATCGCTAAATAAACGCAGAAGTCTCAAAGTTCAGCCCGGCTCTGCAACGTTTCAGAAAACTTCAGAGGGCAAAGCCAGGGAAGTTTCATTGATCTGTCCAGGACAGGTGGGAGTTTGAACCTGTCCACAGAGTGATTGTGCCCTTCTAAATGAGGCTCTTATCTGACGCTCTGCCTATCTAATAATGGATGTCATTTAAGATAAAAGGTTCAACCAATTGATTCGGAAAACGCCTGGAAGTATTTTTCTCTAATACCTTCAGAAGTCCCAAGTCAACACCATTTTCTTTTTGTGTTTTCTAACATGGGGAAAGTTATGCTGTTCACCATAAGTTTATTCTTGATAATAAAAAGTGTTACATACGATAGATAGATAGATAGATAGATAGATAGATAGATAGATAGATAGATATGAGATAGATATAGACAGATATACATGAGATAGATAGATAGATAGATAGATAGATAGACATATATGAGATAGATATATAGATGATGGATGGATAGATGGACATATATGAGATGTTTAGATAGATATTAGATAGATAGATAAATAGATAGATAGCTAATACATATGAGAGATAGATAGATAGATAGATAATAGATATGAGATAGATGATAGATAGATAGATAGATAGATAGATAGATAGATAGATAGATAGATAGATACTAAACAGAAAATGGCAGCAGCACTAGATAAGCCATGACACATAAAATGAACATATGAAGAAGTAAAAAAGCATAACTGCTATGTAGTAAAGTGGAAGCTCTTAGCGCATATAAATGATCATAAATATGTCGGGCTCATCCACCAACGATCAAGGTGGCTTCCAATCGGATGAGTCCTACACTAACACTGACCTGCATCCTACACAAACCGGCAGGCCCATATCAGGAGAACACCATACCTGGTCAGAAGCTGCACCAAGATAGATATGAGATAGATGATAGATAGGTAGATAGATAGATATAGACAGATAGACATGAAATAGATAGATATGAGGATAGATAGACAAGTAGACATATATGAGATAGATATATAGATGATGGATGGATAGATAGATAGATAGATAGATAGATAGACATATATGAGATGTTTAGATAGATAGATAGCTAATAGATATGAGATAGATAGATAGATAGATATGCGATAGATATAAGGATAGATATATATATAGATGATGGATAGATAGACAGATAATGGATGGATAGATGGACATATATGAGATGTTTAGATAGATAGATAGATATAAGGATAGATAGGTAGATAGATAGATAGATAGATATAAGGATAGATAGGTAGATAGATAGATAGATAGATATAAGGATAGATAGGTAGAGAGATAATGGATGGATAGATGGACATATAATAGATAGATAGATGGACATATATGAGATGGATATATAGATAGATAGATAATAGATAGATAATAGATAGATGATAGATATTAAATAGACAATAGATAGATATGAGAGATGATAAGAGATAATATATGGATAGATATGACATTGATTTGAAGGCTTAATAGATAAAAAGTTAAATATATATGAGATTGATAGATCATAGATAAATAGATAATATATAGAAGATAGATAAGAAATCTGTTGATATATAGATATCACAGCCTCCCTTGACTATCCATAGACAACCACTTCTGCTGCCCTTTTCTAGTACCTTGGAAAGCCCTGATAGAACATTCTGACACTGCTGTGGCTATATGATGCTGATGGCAGAGCTGGTCAGCGCAATAGGCATGAAGGAATGCCCCGCAATGTGTGTGGGCACCTACCTCCACATACACCCTGATAAGACAAACTATTATCATACAGCCAGGGCATTAAGGGAGCGTGATTGACGATGATGTATCCGGTCAGAAAACATAAATTCATGCTCATTTACATGAAAGGATCGCTAACATCATGACATCTGCAAGTAAACATTTTAGGAACTTGTCGGATTTGAAGATGCCAGATGAAAAGCTGCTGTTTTTGAGATTGAAATCAATTCTCCCTATCAGAATTCCATCACGTACAATACTGCAGACAGATAGGGGGTCATTTACCATCAGATATACGCCAGTTTTTGTGCAGATTGCCGCAGGTCTAAAAAAGGGGGCATGACATGGATGGGGAAGGGCATTTCCTACAGCTGTTTTAGGTGTAGAAAATGGTCTAAATTTAAGCCAGCAAGGAAGCTGTCTTACATTTAGACCAGCGGTGTATGTGAAGTTAGGTGTTAATAAATGATCCCATAGTTTCTACAGTTATGTCGGAGCACATGGACATAGCTACCAGTGTATGTGACATAGCACTCGTGGGGCCCTCTCTCCTCTCATACATAAGAAGTAGTGATGGCTATGGTCGATGGAAAGGGGTGTTGTTTTTTTCATTATTCTTGTGCCATGACACCATGCTGACATCATTATATTTTTCTTTCTTGCTCTGTGACATCACAGTGTACATCATGACCTTTTGTGTGTGTGTGTTATGCCTGGGCTATGATATCATGGTGTGACATCACTGTGTTTCTTATCCCTGTACTGTGACATCACTGTGTTTATTATCCCTGTACTGTGACATCGCTGTGTTTATTATCCCTGTACTGTGACATCACTGTGTTTATTATCTCTGTACTGTGACATCACTCTGGTTATTATCCCTGTACTGTGACATCACTGTGTTTATTATCCCTGTACTGTGACATCACTGTGTTTATTATCCCTGTACTGTGACATCACTGTGTTTATTATCCCTGTACTGTGACATCACTGTGTTTATTATCTCTGTACTGTGACATCACTCTGGTTATTATCCCTGTACTGTGACATCACTGTGTTTATTATCCCTGTACTGTGACATCACTGTGTTTATTATCCATGTACTGTGACATCACTGTGATTATTATCCATGTACTGTGACATCACTGTGTTTATTATCTCTGTACTGTGACATCACTGTGTTTACTATCTGTGTACTGTGTCATCACTGTGTTTATTATCTCTTTACTGTGACATCACTGTGTTTATTATTCCTGTACTATGACATCACTGTGTTTATTATGTCTGTACGGTGACATCACTGTGTTTATTATCTCTTCATTGTGACATCACTGTGTTTATTATCCCTGTACTGTGACATCACTGTGTTTATTATCCCTATACTGTGACATCACTGTGTTTATTATCCTTGTACTGTGACATCACTGTGTTTATTATCCCTGTACTGTGACATCACTGTTTATTATCCTTGTACTGTGATATCACTGTGTTTATTATCTCTTCATTGTGACATCACTGTGTTTATTATCTCTGTACTGTGATATCACTGTGTTTATTATCCCTGTACTGTGATATCACTGTGTTTATTATCTCTTCATTGTGACATCACTGTGTTTATTATCTCTGTACTGTGATATCACTGTGTTTATTATCTCTTCATTGTGACATCACTGTGTTTATTATCCCTGTACTGTGACATCACTGTGTTTATTATATCTGTACTGTGAGATCGCTGTGTTTATTATCCCTGTACTGTGACATCGCTGTGTTTATTATCCCTGTACTGTGACATCACTGTGTTTATTATCCCTGTACTGTGAGATCGCTGTGTTTATTATCCCTGTACTGTGACATCGCTGTGTTTATTATCCCTGTACTGTGACATCACTGTGTTTATTATCCCTGTACTGTGACATTGCTGTGTTTATTATCCCTGTACTGTGACATCACTGTGTTTATTATCCCTGTACTGTGACATCAATGTTTATTATCCCTGTACTGTGACATCAATGTTTATTATCCTTGTACTGTGAGATCACTGTTTATTATCCCTGTACTGTGACATCACTGTGTTTATTATCCCTGTACTGTGACATCACTGTGTTTATTATCTCTGTACTGTGACATCACTGTGTTTATTATCTCTGTACTGTGACATCATTGTGTTTATTATCCCTGTACTGTGACATCACTGTGTTTATTATCCCTGTACTGTGACATCACTGTGTTTATTATCCCTGAACTGTGACATCACTGTGTTTATTATCTCTGTACTGTGACATCAATGTTTATTATCCTTGTACTGTGAGATCACTGTTTATTATCCCTGTACTGTGAGATCACTGTGTTTATTATCCCTGTACTGTGACATCACTGTGTTTATTATCCCTGAACTGTGACATCACTGTGTTTATTATCTCTGTACTGTGACATCACTGTGTCTACTATCTGTGTACTGTGACATCACTGTGTTTATTATCTCTTTATTGTGACATCAATTTGCGTAATTTTCTGTACATTTTGAAGACTGAAATAACTGTTATGAGATTCCATTATAGTGAATGGGGATCCGGTGGTACACGGTGATATCCGGCTATGCCGGATACAGTGAACTCCGGCTGATTGTTCCTTCACCAGAACAGACTGCCAGAGTTCATAATGCAGATGTGAACACAGCCTTATGCATTAATATTCTCTTAACTCTTTCTTACTTGCTCTTTATGTCCTGTTTACCTTGAGTAAACATGGCCACTGTTGCATGTGAATATGCACACATGTATTACGAGTCTGTTGAATGGTACCAGATAGCAAAGACACTATGGGAAGTGGTTATCTAAAGTCTCTGTTGGCAATCTAGCTCCAAGAGTTTATCAGATATACAATACAGCTCTCAATTAGTATGAGATTATGACAAGGAGACAGCAAGGACATGGGGGACTCTTTTTAAAGGATATCTACCATAAAAACAAAGTAGCTCTAATTTACAACTATGAGATTTGTGATAAAGAACTAGGAAATTGGAATAATATATATGTTTTTCCCGAGCAAAGAAAGACCTTTGATCTTAAGAATAAGTCCTGCCCTCTTTTACCTCTGAAGAAGTTACATAATACATCATAGTAACCATGGCAACTTATGACAAAGTTATCCTTAAAAGAATTGGCAAAAGTTGAAAAAAAACATGGCTGCCCTCTTGCAGAAACAGTGCCACACCTACCCATGCTCCAATGCGATGAATGTGGCTGATCTGTAATGCCACAAACCACCCGTGGACAGGTGTGGCAATGAGAGAAAACAACCATGGTTTCCTAATCCTTGGACAAACCCAAACCTTTAAGACCTGTGTTTACATGTTCCAATCATGGAGATCATGGTGACTGTAAGGCTAAAGTAGTAGTAGTAGTGACAAATACTGTATTTTTCTGAGCCAAAAATATGCTGAGAGTAGTTGTCGCTTCAATTCCCCACATTATTTTAGGGGGCAACAATGAGCACAGGAGAAAGGTCCTCCCCTGAAATATGAAAATCTGAGCTCCTTCCTGACTCACAAATTAAGGACTGCTGTGATGGTTTTCCCTTCGTATTATTGGTTTTAATGTGATATCCCCAGTTGCAGCTGATCCTGGGATGTAGTCTTTGGTGGGGGGGGGGGTCGGGGGGTCTTCACACTTCTTGTAGTCCTGTTCATGACTTCTGAGGTTTTCTCCACCCATTATGCTTATAGATGCCCTCTTCCTCTTTTAGCTCCATCTCTTCCCAACATAACTGTTATTCCCGATGTGTAAGGTCATCTCATGATAGATCCAAAAACAGATTTCAAAATGTGAGCTTCAAGAAGAACAATCCTGTTTGTTTCGAACGATCTTCGTGGTATTATCAACGTTCCTCATCATCACCAAAGTTCAAAGGTGCCAATTGTTTTCTTTTGCTCAAGTTGGTTTAGAAGATAAAAAGGAAGGAGGCAGTGGCGTACATAGAGAAGTAAGGGCACCATAGTGAGGATCAAACCAGGCCCCCCTCACAGGACGGAAGGGTTTCTGCCTAAACCCTTTTCAATGAACCTTGGACCATTTTTTCCACTGCCTTATTTGCTAAAAGTTGTTCCTTTAGAGGGTAGAGTCTTGACCAAGCTTTCATCCCCAGTGGAAGAGGAGATGATCCCAACTAAGACTGGGCCCCCTCTTGCCCTGGGCCCCATAGCAGTCGCATGGTCTGCCACTATGGTAGTTACACCCCTGGAAGGAGGGTTGACTTTCATATCAACACTGATGACAAACAATATTTTACTATTTTCCTTTGATGCCTTCAACCCAATATCCTTATGATTGACCTTCAAAACATCCAAATCCAAAACCCAACTTTTTGCTTGAGAAGTGTTTGGCTGTCTCTCAGGGTATTGTAGCATTCCTGGCTGGGAGGCAAACTGTTTCTGTAACGAGGCACAAAGAATTTTGGTTCTTGTAAAGGTGCAAGACGCAGATGGGGCACTCACAAAGTGTAAACAGAATATATTCACGTTAAGATAAAAGTGGAATAGATCTCCTAGATGAATGCTTCTGACATAGTAGAATTTTAAACATCTTACAAATGGCTTTCGGAAACGTGGTAGATGTTGCGTGTGTAAGTAATGGTCGGTACCTTCTGTGTTTGTAAGGACTTCCAAGACTCCATCGATGTGATCACTTAGCTGAGGTGATATGTTGATATAACTTTTCTTGGCTATGGTATACAAACCGCTTGTCAGAGGCTTAATGGAGTAGACTTTCACTAAGGGCATGGAGGGGCAATGTTGAAGAGTGAATGTAGCACGTTCAATCCCCTCGGGCTTGATTTATTGTTCTGCGTTATAAATGGTCATACTGTTCAAAGGCTAGATTTATTTCATTCCTGGAAGGGTTGCCTGTGATGAAGAAAGTCTACATAAGCAAGAAATACTGGTATGGCCCAAAACTTTAAAAACCCTTACAGGAGTTGTTTGGTTTGGGAACCTCTCTAAAGCGACCAGTTGCCTAAGAAGACCCCTTGTGAGCACCTGATTTAGTAGGAAGGGGGGAGCAGCTGCTGACTGATTTCTTCTCCTGTAACCTTAAGATACTCAAAAATATTACTTTAATGTTGAAGGTTCAATTTCAACCAAAACGTTTGTTTGTCGGGTGCAACTTAGTAATGAACGATCATTTTAGCCAACCGATTACGACCATAATCGTCTGGAAAGGTTGGTAGTGTTTGAAAGTTTGAACTGATAGTTGGACGATCTTTTTTGAAAGTATGTTCTCAGAAAGTTCTTTCGCCCATCTCCCCGTTTCATTATGGTGTAAAACGTGTATGGTGATGGTGTTAAAACCGATTGTTCTCCAGATGATTGCTTGCTCAACTGCTGTTCTATGAGAAACCAACTTCTTTCTAATGTGTATGGTCTCCTTTAGGCTGGTCATAGATAATTGACCAGTTGTTCAGCTGTTCCTTCTGACTCAAACTTTTCAGCTCCCATTGAAATTAACAGATCAATTTCAAGGACAATCAACAACATAAAATTCGATTGGCTTTCATTTTTACATATATGATTTGCATATTGATGGCATCACATCCTAATTTCCATTCAATACAATTATAGTGATACCAACAATATATGCAACAAAAAAAGATGTATTTGCATCGCCGCATCCCAAGACCCAAAACTTGTTATTTTTCATTCTACGGAACTGTGTGGGGGGCTTGATTTTTGCAGGTATAACGTGTACTTTTTATTAGTAACATTTTGGGTTTTGGGGTATATAACACTTTTTCATATCTTTTTCTTAATTTTTTAATGACAGATAAGCAAAAAAAAAACAAAAAACAGCAATTCTGGCTTTTTTTTAATTTGGGATAAATGACATGATTATTGTGTAGTGTGGATCATTACGGATGCGGTGATATAAAAAATATGTGGAGGGGATTTTACTTTTGAATTTTTTTCAATTGAAAAGCTATTTTTTTCCAATGGAAAAGGTATATTTTTTAACTTGGATATTTTTTTTTTTAATTTAATGAAACTTTTTTTAAAAACCTTTTACTAGTCCCACAAGGGGACTGCAACAGGTGACCTTTTGATCGCTTATTATTAATGCATTGTACGGTCACCATCAGGGTGCACCAGAGAGGCTCAGCCGTATCGGAAACACTGGAGGCAGACCTGGGGCCCTGCACAGACATTGGCACAGGGCCCACAATTTCATCTCTATAACTACTTATATGCCGTGGTTGCTATTGACCGCAGCATCTAAGGATTTATACGCCACAGATCTGCATTTCTGCCAATCTTCCCCTGCTCCCCACTGCACAGGAGAACCAAACACCAGCACCGGCCTAGGGCCCCTTAGTGACCATCATAAAAAGGACTATTTTTGGTCACAAAGGGATTAAAAAAAGCCATACATAACTCAAATTTAAGCCTACTTCAGAAAATCTATCCACAATTTACTCATGGTATGCATGTTCTGTACCACTTGTTGCCCTCATCTATGGCAAATTAGGTACTCAACAAATAACAGTCCGGACACCCTTCCGAAAAACACCATCACAGGTCACGTTTCAGCCACCCAATGGATTGTACTCATTCCCACACGTTCAAACTTGACCCAACGTCTCCATCCTTTCCCGAAACTTGATTACCTTCATTTGGACTGATTCAGGAACACAATCTGTTTGCTGATTGTTTTGAAGGACTGCCTGATAATTTTATGTTGTTGAGTTTGAAATTATGAATTTTTACAGCAGACCAAAAATATGAATTATTCTTAAATGAAAAGTAAGCGGCAGTTGAATCTATAAAATGTAATTCATCTGTCGTTCCTTTATGTGTATGTAGAGCACAAGACCTCCATATAACAATAGCTGAAAGTGACCCGTATGTCGCCACAGTGAAATCCAGGATTAATGATGTCCCGTCTTTTCCTCTTATAAAGCTGATCTGTCCGTCAGGACATTCAGATCCTATTAAAAGGGAAATTGTTGCACTTATGGTCTGGTGCAGCCGTAGACTGACCCCCGGGGCCCTATTGTTCTAAAACCCAAGGGAGATGTCCAGGCAATTTGTAGTATATTGAACAGTTTCCTTCCCCGTCTGCTGCTTGTATAATCATAGAAGGGAGGAGGAGGAGGAGGTGAGGGAATGAAGGAGAGGAACGTGTCAAAAAATCCCATAATGGCAGGATTTAAAGCCCTGTTAAGTAGCTGAAAGCCGTAAAGATCCTCACAAGATGCAGACTCAATCCTCGGCCCTATTAACTAAGAAAATATTAGTACAGGCAAAGAAACCGCTACCAGTCTGTGTCAGGCCGGGGGCTAAGGAAGAGTGACACTTCATGTTTGGTTTCTTGGTGGTGAATCACATAGTTAGCGTTGTGCTGTGCTGCTATATTAACATTGCTCTGCCATATACCATGGCAATGTCAAATATAATGTTAACTCTGTAAATAGGAGCTAAAGAGGAGCTGGTGCCTCTCCTGACATGTCTATTTAGTGACTACTTGCATTCCCGTGTAATAACCATTCTGGAGCATCTATTCTTATGACTGTATGTTGTGCCATTCCTCTATTATTCTTGAATAAATTACTACAGTTTGCAGTGAAGGTCCAGCTGGGTGTTACCAGTTGGGGTTGTCTCCTTGCACAGTCTGACAATACCCAATCAGTGCTGTCAGTGTCAGGCTATGCAGGGACACCCTCACTCACCCTTACCTTCCAACGGGTAACGCCCATCTGGACCATTATTGCAAAAGATTCATAACGTCTAGCAGAAATAATAGAGTTATAATAACAGCACTGAGTCATAAGCATTGATGCTCCAAAATTGTTATTACATAAGGGATGCAAGTAGTAGCTGAAAGAGACATGTCAGGAGAGGCGACAGGTCCTCCTTAGGGAGCTCTAGGTGTACAAAGCAAAGACTACGACAATACATTTTGGGGCATTCATCAGAAAACTGGCATCAAATCATAAGGTTTGGAGCACACTATGCTTGTGCAAAATTTTAAAACTTTTGGGGGGTTTGAGTCCCACTCACCAGTCTTCCAAAAAGTAGGGTGGTAAGTGGGCGGCCACAGGCAGATTATACAGGTAATCTACTCCAATTCCTTGAGGGTGTAGATTTCCACATTGTCTAACGGGCCAGAATATTAGCACCACAATAATTAAGAGATTTGCGCCACTTCATAATTGTGGAGCATAGGATGGCAGTAGATTGAGACCGCCATGTAATACGGCTGTCTTAAATGTCTTCCATTGTGTTACCACGGTGATTGAATCCCACTAAGGGTCCATATGTACAGGCAGATATGAAACCAGTGTCAGTCTACACTTGCCTTTATGGGTAGGATTGTGCAATCATTTGTCCCTATGCTTCCATTACAATCAAAATCACATATTTAAAGGGAACCTATCACACTGAACATGATGTCTGAGCTGCAGTCAGCAGGGTATAGAGCAGGAGGAGCTGAGAAGATTGATATATAGTTATATGGGAAAACACCCAGTAAAACTTGTATTTCATTCATTTTAAATTCCTGCTCGTTCTGGGCTTTGGAGTCAAGGAGGCGGCCTTTGGAGTCAAGGAGGCGGTCCTATTCATTGGTTGACATGCCTTCCATTTAAGGGTGTGCAAACACAGATAAGTATCATTATCTGATAGGACTGCCTTCTTGACTCCAAAGACTGCCTCCCTGACTCCAGAGCCAAAAATGAGCCAGGATTAAACTCAATGAAATACACGTTTTACTGAATCTTTTCCCATAAGACTATATACCAAATCTGCTCAGCTCCTCCTGCTCTATAACAGGCTGCCTGGAGATTTCACCGTATCTTCAATGTGATTGGTTCACTTGACTCATTCAGGTCATTAAAAGACAGAGAGGGTTGACCAAAAATTGGACAGGCCAAGTCCACCAGATAAAGAACCACCTTGTGTGGCTCTTCACCATGGCTTATTGAGAGGGGGTCCGAAAATCTGGGTTGTAATGAAGAAACAATCCCTTTGATTAAAGGAGTTTTTGGGACATTGATATTGATGGCCTACCCTCAGGATCATCAGTATCAGATCGATGGAGGTCTTCATCCCGGAACCTCCACTGATCAGCTGTTTTGGAGGTTCCAGGTTGCGGAAACTATATAGTGGATGAAAGGCTTTTCCCAGGGTATTGCAGAGATCTGAGCTGCAGTACCACGGCATGACTACTAGACAGTGGACCGAACCTTCTGCTTCAGGCTCCTTCTGCTGTATAGTTGCCTGGAAAAGCTGATAGGTGGGGTGCCGGATGTAGGACCCCCACTGATCTGATACTGATGATCTATCTTGAGAAGTACCAAAAAGATAGCTTGGTGATAATACTACATTTTGGATTGCCTTGTAGTATAAGCCTAAAGGAAAGAAAATACATAAAAAAATGACTATTACATACACAGTAAAGTCACCGGCCGCACTGCCTGGACCATTAAACCTTATTTGGTTTTGTTATTACTGTTCATGCACAGAGCGTGTAACGCGTTTCATTCGCTGCAGGTTTTAATAGCGCTGTAATATAAATATTTATCCATAGTATTCTCCGGAGGGGCAATAAATGAGTGATTTACAGCTTTTTTGAGGAGCTATCACTTTACACAGAGACTCTCTTCAACATACAAGTTGTTAGGAGCTTGTTCGGCGGTAAGGAACGTAATAATGGCGTCCATTGCTCAAGGGAACGTTAATGCACTGCCTAATATTTAGTCTGTGTCTGTGGATGTAAGTCTTCACTTTTTAAAGATTTCAATCTCTAATCTTCCTTTTTTTTTTGCAGAATTTTTCGATGATTTCTCAGAAGGTCGAGAATGTGTCAACTGCGGAGCAATGTCTACCCCTCTTTGGAGGAGGGATGGTACAGGCCACTACCTATGCAATGCATGCGGGCTGTATCATAAGATGAATGGTATCAACCGCCCGCTGATCAAGCCCCAACGAAGGCTGGTAAGGATTTTAGGGAACTACTAAATTGTAAAAAAAAAAATTCTCCTGCTGTTTTGATGCTGCGCTCTAAGGCTTCGTTCTCATATGGCAGATATGATCAGGATTTTGAAACCAATATCAGGTCTCATGTGTGGTAAATATTAACTTGACACCTAACACATTAAACATTAGCAGCAAACTTTACAGGGATTTTCCGAGATTTTTATAGTGTTGGCCTCAGGGTAAGCCATCAATATGTAACTGGTGTGGGTCTGACTACAAGCATTTCCACTGATGAGCTGGTTGTCTGGTGAGCGCCGCGGCCTCATTGCCGCTTACCAAACACACCGCTGTCCATTGGATAGTGGCTGTACTTGGGATTGCATCTGGATAGGTCATCAGTATTTGATTGGTGGGTCTGACACCCAGGATCCCCACCAATCTTCTGTTTGAGAAGGTACCGGCTCTCACAGTAATGCTGCGGGCTTCTCACAGCCTTGCCTAGGCCATATGATGGGTCACATGGCATAGACGCAGCTCAGCCACATTGAAGTGAATTGGACTGAGCTGCGAAACCAAGCACAACCACTATACAAAGTACAGCGCTGGGCTTGGTGAGCCGAGAGAAGGCTGCGGTGCTACTATAAATACCGGTGCCTTCTCCGAACAGGTGATCGGCAGGGGTCCTGAGTGTCAGACCCCCACGATCAGGTACTGATGACCTATCCAGATGAAAATTTCAGAAAACCCCCTCACAAATAGGAATTTCTCAAAGATTGGATTGCTGCAACAGAGGGGGCCTTGCATTCAGCCTAACCAACCCTATCAGGCAGTATGCTTGGTTCGGTAGGGTTGATCAAGCTGACAGATGCTCTTCAATGCGTTAAGTGTCAAGTTAACATTTGCTGCATCTGTATCCATTAGAACCCATTTCTGGTTTTGACAATGCTGACCAAATCTGTAATGTGAGAATGAGACCAAAAAGTCGCCATACATCTCAGATAGCTGTTGGGCAGCTGTAGTAGTAAGGAGTATTTCAATGTTAAGGAACATATTCTTGATTGATGACATGGATCGATCAATAATTTTAAAACTGCACCAATTTACTTTAAAGGGGTTGTCCAGGATTTTACTATTTTACTTTGCCATAGACAGCAGCGATGAACAAGGAGAGAGACCCATATAGCTGATTGGCGAGGGTCCTGGGTGTTGGACATCCGCCCATCTGATATTGATGACCTATCCTGCGGATAGGTCATCAATATTGAAATCCTGGACAACCCCGTTAAATGAAAAGTGATTGCATGCTCGCAATATATCATATCCTTTACCTTCACAACTGCTGAACCTTCAACAGGTCCATCATTGACATATTCTGCCACCTAGTGGTCAGTCAGTAAATTTCGCAGCTGTGCCTAAAGGACACTATTAATGCTCTTTTTTCTCTTGTGCAGTCCGCTTCCCGCCGTGTTGGCCTCTCCTGTGCCAACTGCCATACAACCACTACCACCTTGTGGCGTCGAAATGCAGAGGGAGAGCCTGTATGTAACGCCTGTGGACTATATATGAAGTTGCATGGCGTTCCTAGACCCTTAGCAATGAAGAAGGAGGGCATCCAGACAAGGAAACGAAAACCAAAGAATCTGAGCAAGTCTAAAACTCCAACAGGTAAAAAGAAATTCAAAATGGCCCCCATTAAAAACTCAAATGTGTCATACATAAACTTTAAGGGGTTGACCACCCTTAGAAAAACATAGCTGCTTTCTTCCAGAAACAGCACCATGTCTGTCCATGGTTTCTATCCAGTTTTACAGCTTAGCGTTGGATTGACTGAAGTTGTAATACAACCCTTGGACAGGTGTGGCGCTGTTTTTGGGAAGCAAGCAATCATGTTTTTCTCAGTCTGTGACCAAATATGGTAAAAGGTAGCGAAGATCCTTTAATAATCCCTTTTTTTATATTGTTTTTGAGCTTTCCATGTGCTTGGGTGATTTCCTGTTACTTGAAGGACACCAGTGTCAGCAAATTTTTCTACTTTTGTACAAACATTCTTGCAGCAGAGAACAATTATTTGAAAGTTGCTGCAATTCAAAAGTATATAAAAAGGGCATTATTCATAAAATATAAAACAACTCGCCATCAAAATCCAAACCAAAGGAGAAAAACATTGCAGTTTCTCACAAAAGAAAAAAAGTCTGTCAAGGTGGAGCATTTGACAAAAATTTTAAGAGTTTCTCCACTTTTAACCTTTGAGAGTCCCTTGACAATAAGCTAATCACAAAGCATCCCCAGGCCAGGACCACCAGGGTCAAGCATTACACAGGGTCAATGGGTTGTCTAGGTAAGAACAGGACAGATCCTCCAGAGAGAGAAATTCTCTTTGCATCCACTCTTCACTCCGGATAAAAGATGAGAATCCTTAAAGGGGTTCTGCAGTTCTATAAAACTGATGATCTATCCTCTGGATAGATCATCAGCCTCTGATCGGCGGTGGTCCGACACCTGGGACCCCCGCCGATCAACTGTTTGAGAAGGCAGCGGCGCTGAAGGAGCGCCGCGGCCTTCTCTGTGTTTACCGCAGGCCCAGTGACGTCATGACTAGTATCACTGGCCTGGGCGGGGCTAAGCTCATTCAAGTAAACAGAGCTTAGCCCCGCCCAGGCCAGGGATACTAGTCGTGACGTCACTGGCCTGCGGTAAACACAGAGAAGGCCGCAGCGCTCCTGCAGCGCCACTGCCTTCTCAAACAGCTGATCGGCGGGGGTCCCGGGTGTCGGACCGCCGCCGATCAGAGGCTGTTGATGTATCCAGAGGATAGATCATCAGTTTTATAGAACTGCAGAACCCCTTTAACAGAGGACCTTCTTTTCCGTTTACAGACTCAGAATTCAATAATTTGGTCTGTGACAATGTCCTCCTAATATATAAACTTGGTAAATTGAACCAAAGACATCTTTGTTTGGTTTGAAAAAATTCTATCATGGAAGCAAAAAACTTCAAGAAAACCACAATTTGGTGTTAAATCTTAGTTTCCATCATCTTGTTCCAGACTGGTATCCAGCTGGTATCTTAGTGATGGTGGCATAGACCCCATTTCATAACTACTATGGTTAGTAGATTCTACGTGTTCTAACTCTTGGTGATGCATTTCTTGTTGAGAGCTTTTATGTTTTTTTTTATACCAGGACCAAACGGCACTGAGAACCCCACTCCATCTACCACCACTACAGAAGACATGCGCCCCATAAAAATTGAACCTGGACTGTCGCCTCCTTATGGACATTCAGCCATATCTCAGGTACTACATTGCTGGTGCTTCTCTGCGTAAAATGGTCTGCTTGACAATATTTGTTCTTTAGGTATGTACTCACTACTAGTGTTTTTTTTTTTTTTTCTTTGCAGGCCTCAGCTTTATCCACTATCACAAGTCATGCGTCATCTATTCATTCGATGGTGGGTCTCAAGCTATCTCCTCAATCCTTTCACTCTTCAGTCAACACATCTCCTCAAGCCAGCTCCAAAAATGACTCCTGGAATAGCTTGGTCTTAGCTTAATTCAACTCTCGCCTCTGGCCTTCAGCACCTCCAGTCATGACTTGAACATTCGGCTTATCATACCAAAGGATTTGGTCATTGTACATCGTAAAAACTGTGCCAGAGAGATGTCACTGAAAAATAAAAAATAGAAAAGTAAAAAATTCTGGGCTCGCGAGAGCTTCAGCTACTTTAGAATTGAAAGGAACTTCTAGCAAAGTAATTTAATGTTTATTCTTATAGCAAAGGACTTTTATACATCGGACGGTATTTAATGTGAATGGACAGATAAGCTGCTGGAGAAAAATCAATGTTTCTCCGTACCAAAATCATGCTTGCCAGAAACCGTTTAAAAAAACGACAGCAAATTTTTGTAAATTTTGAAAGGGGAGGGGGGGGGCATTGTATATTATGGAGCAACACTGGAAGTGTCTGGAAATCTTTCAGCTTCATTTGCATTTATAGTTATTGTTGTGGAAATCATAGCAATTGAAAGTAAAAAAAAGAAAAGGACATTTTGTTCTTCACCAAGAAGGGGGTGTCCCCAAACGCTACCACTGCTGTGAACCTTTTTTAACCAGTTCCGAGTTAAATCGGTTACTTATTCTTACGTTCCTCCAAGCAACTGTCAGAACTAGTTCCATTTTAGTCTCTCACTTTCCAGTGGGTTCTTAAGTAGTCATGGTGCACGTCTTATAAACATGAAAATTTGCACAAATTTAAGAACTTTGTAATAAATCCATAAGTGTTGTGTTTCCTCATCCATGCAGGAAGCCACCAATCACCCTGTAAAAAACAGATCCACACAGTGAAGTTTGGAAAAAAAAATAGAAAGTGTTATTTAAGCTTCGTCAATCTGTAGTTTTGTAAAATGCTGAGTAAAATGAAGCTAGAATTATATTCTGCAATTTATTTAAATATGACTTTTTCATACTTTTCATCACATCGACTGTTATGGTGCCCTGTTTTGAGGGTAGTGACTGCTCATTTTGGTCATCCCAGTCATAAGCAGAGCAAATGACCACACTCCATTCAGGTTGGAAAAAATACATTTCCTAGAAGCTTGTAAATTAAGTGGTGGGGATAACTTTTTGGAAGAAAAGATCAATTTCTCAAAGATTTTTGCTTAGGCCACGCCAAGGTGGCTGCCTCTACTTCCCGTAGACATCAGATACGGAACATGCTTGGTTCCTTTATAGACTTGATGACTATAATTTAGCTGCTTGTCTTTTTAGGAAGAGAATCAGTCACAGTAGACTCTGTCGTATGGGAAAGTTCATGGCCAGTGTCGGTACCAGGTAAATCTAGGCTAATGCGAGGATGCGTTTGGGGGATTTGAGGGACCCATGGTAATGTAAATAGATGGGAAGACAGAGGGCAATGTTAGAGAGTTTGACACTTGTGAAGACAGAATGGAGACAAGACTTCTAATCTAAACTTAAATTACAACAATCTGACCATTCTTTCAGAAATCAACATGATCGACCATTCGTGATGCCCAATGGCAGATAGTTTCAGCCAAAATGTGATCTCTCAGGTTGGATTTCACTCATTTTTAGCTCCTAGTGTTTGGCTGATCACTCTGCGTAAGCGCAGTTTAGACTACCATCTTGATGGTCAGATCATGTGTACAGGTGATTAATTAGCCACTCTCTATAAGAACATGATCTTATTCGAATAGCCAGGTCGTTCTTGCATACTCGCCATTTGTCCCGCCAAGGTCCTGCCCTGAATCCTTTTTCCATTACAACCAGCCAGAAATGTAGAAAGGAGAGGTCATCTCAAATAAGGGTCAATATGTGCATAATATAGAGGAAAATTAATATCAGCCACAGAAAAATCCGGTCTAAATGAGGTGTGGTTTGCTCAAGAAGTGTTCTTTTGATGAGGTTTAACCAACTTCTTACTGAATTGACTAAAGATGCTTAGAAGGTTCCCATTCCAAAATGTAAAACTCAAGCTTCTGAGACATTTCTACATACAGTAAAGTTTTTTGGCCATGACAATTATCCTTCAACGTTTCATAGCACTCCAGAAATACATTTTGCCTTTAAAAAATATCAGTTGTTGTTTTATCAGCTGTATAAATTGTCCTACATCTATACAACAAGGATTTTCTAAAAAATAACAGGCCTTTCACCTCAGCTCCAGGCACTGGGTAGTCACAGTCCCACCAATATGGCAGCCTGAGGAATGTAGTCACTAGTGAAGGCAGCCCTTTTGGGTCTTAATCTGTATATACTAACATTTCGCGAGCAAATTATCTGATTTTCTTAGAGTCATGTCAACAGCTCATTTTTGGATTTTCCATAGTCATGGCTCTCTGTAGACAACCATCATGTGGAATAATCATCTTTGAAAGAAGGCAGGGAATAATGAGTGGCTATGTGCTTTTTGTTTGTCCATGCCCTGACATTATTGTGATTGGACAGGAAGTCATAAAAAGATTTTGCAGGTTTCCAGGGTAATGAACACTAGTGACTTCTGTCATAACTTCCACCATCTTCTAAACATGCAATTGCAAATCAATGTACATTATTGATGAGAATGTATGTCATAAAGGTATCTTAAATTCAAAGACTTAAGGGTTTCCGATGATGATAAATGTTTTTCTTATTACTGAACTTGTGAAACTAAAAGTTTTACTCTTCCTTTATTGAGTTGATTTATAAAGCAACAAAAGGCATAAAACAACAACACACAGGTAAACGTTCCAACATGAAGTGGTTGCAAACAACCATCCAAAATTCAGAAAATAAAACAGACTAAAAAAAAAAACTATTTTGCTCTCTGCTTTTTTTCTGTAAGGTCCTGAAAAATGGTATTCATGGGTGAGGGTATGGTGCAGCGACCCCCTGAGGAGCTGGTGTAGGGGATAGGCCCTGATGACGTGTTGTGTCGTGGTGTACTCTCTCAGGACCATCCTCCCCAGTGGAAATATACTGCTAAGGTTTTTCTTTTTTTTTGCTAAAGTTTTTTTTATTAAATGCAACAAGTAGCAGCAGGGTTTAAGTGCAAACCTTCTCTGGCACCAGTAAGAATATGGAGGCCGGTTATTTGATGGCAATTCAACACTTGGGTGATCCGGGCCTAGTGGTCGTTTGGGTGGCTTGGCTGTAATCCCACACCTAGCAGCAGTGTCTTTAATGCTGATGGTAGGAGGTCACACATTGATGGTGGCAGGAGAAACCGCGCCATCTGCACGAGAGGGCATGGACGTCATAGACTTGAGAAAGGAGCACTTTGCTCCGAAATGCATTGTCAACAGTAATCCAATAAAAAGAACTCCCAATCAGTCCATCTGAGGTCGTGTTTTGTGCCAGGAGGTATCACCATTTGGGTACTTTTATAGTACACACTTTCATATTGTCTTCCACGTCACTCCTCTGTGAATTGGCAATTCCCCAAACGAGGACTACCGGCATCACCCACCATTTTGTGTCATCACGATTTTGTGTCATCACTGAAAGGTGAGCATAACCTTTTACTTCTCACAATTGCTCATTGTCAAAGGGCTCACTACTCTATGAGTGCTTCTTCCCTATTTCTTGCCATATAAGGTTTTACTTGAAGAACATTGGTTCAGTTCTGTCTGGAGAATCTGTATCAGGAGCAGGAGCTCTGAAGGTTGCTTCTTCTCCTCTATGTGTCTGCTCAGGAACTCCCCCTCTTGACAGGGAGAAGGTCAAGCCAACTACTACAAAGATGGAAGGAACAGAGTTGTTCTCTTGCCAACCATTCCTTGCTGGCAACTACTGACAGAAGCAAACAATAAAATACATAATAAACAACAATATACAATTTGTAGTACCCCCTGGGGTACTACAATGGGGCATATAATCATAAAAAGAGGTTCAACACTTAAAATCATACCCAGTTGTGTATGGCAAAAGGACCATAATGGACCAAAAAAATACTGCTGGTTTCCCTTATTGGGGTGACATCACAAATATGTGCTAGGGTGCTGGTGAAGTACAGCAATCCATCGAGCCACTGGGCCAGAAGACAATTCAGATATGCCTAAAGGTATACTATTAAGTCTTCATTATATCTGGCACACAGTTTAGTGCATACAGGTCCGTAGACCCTAGTATAGACCCGGTATAGTTTTTTTATTTTGCTGTATAGAGAAGCATTGTCTGCTATGTTTTCCCGTAGTCATCCTTCACAAATCCACCAAAAGTAAAGAGAACAAATGATATGTGCACACAGCCTTAGCACAAAACTGAAGATTGTTGCAACAAACATACATAGGGAATCATGGCAGGATGATATTCTGTGTCATTTTCTATATTAACCCCTTCAGGACCCTGGGATTTTCCATTTTTGCGTTTTTGTTTTTCACTCCCCGCCTTCCCATAGTCCTAACTTTTCTATTTTTCCGTTCACATAGCCTTATGAGGGCTTATTTTTTGTGGGACAAGTTGTACTTTCTAATTTACATAGTGGGAAGCGTAGAAAAAATTCCAGATGGGGTAGAATTTGGAAAAAACGCAATTCTGACAACGTTTTTTTATGCCATACACTATGTAGTAAAATTGACCTGCTATCTTCATTCTCCAGGTCAGTACGGTTATAACAATACCACACTTGTATATTTTTTCTTGCGTTTTAATACTAAAAAACAATTACAACAATTGGGAAAAAACTGCATGTTGGAGGTGGGACTGCATGTTGGAGGTGGCTTGGGCAGGTTTATGTTATTTATATGGGACTGATTTGTAGTTGGGTGGAGTGATGTTATTTACATGGGACTGCATGTCGGAGGTGGCTGTGGGAAGGTAGTAATGTTATTTACATGGGACTGTGGCTTGGAGTGATGTTATTTACATGGAACTGCATGTTGGAGGTGGCTGTGGGAAGGAAGTAATGTTATTTATATGGGACTGTATGTTGATGGCGGCTGTGGGAGGGAGTGATGTTATTTACATAGGACTGTATGTTGATGACGGCTATGGGTAGGAATGATGTTATTTACATGGGAATGTATTTGGAGGGGGCTGTAGATAGAGAGGGATGTTATTTAAATAGGGCTGTATATTGGAGGGGGCTTGAGAGATGGAGTGATGTTATTTACACAGGACTCTACAGCGGAGGGAGAACAATAGCTTTATTTACATGGGACTGGATGGTGGAGGGGCTGAGGAATTATAATTTCTGAGGACACTAAAGGGAGGAATATAAGTACAGCGGGCACTTCAGGGTGAGCATTATAAAAGAAGGGTATAAAAATACTGGGGGCACTGTAGGGGTATTATAAATCCCTCACCTTTTCTGCTTGTTCGAGCAGCCGGTGTCTTCTTTCTTCTTTCCCCTGCAAAAGGACCTTCGGTGCGTCAGCGCGCTCACCACGTGGTGAGCGAGCTGACGTCACTGAAGGTCCTTTTCCAGGGGAAAGAAGAAAGAAGACACCGGCTGCGCGAGCAAGCGGAAAAGGTGAGGTTTTTTTTATTATTTTTAACCCCCAAAAGGCCATTTTAACTATTATTTTCTGTTATAATCATGTTATAACGGAAAATAATAAAGGGAAGTGTTCGGGTCCCCATTCCCTGGGGTATATGTAATGATCAACTTATATCTTCTCCCAGAATTTCTCTGTCATAGTATTCTCTGACGTATGCCAGCTCAAGCTGATGTTTTGACTGCTGTAGTATTCACATGGCACCAACAGAGGGCAGTGTTGTAAAAGAATATTATCTGGAAACACAGAAATGTCTATGTAAAGCAGGGATAGGTAACCTCCGGCACTCCAGCTGTTGTGAAACTACGACTCCCAGCATGCAGACTTCCTCTGCTCTTCTCAGAACTCTCATAGGATTGAATGGAGCATGCTGGGAATTGTAGTTTCACAACAGCTAGAGTGCCAAAGGTTGCTGACCCCTAATGTAAAGAATCAGGGGGTCATTTATCAAGACCGACATTTTAGACACCAGTCTTAATAAGCCCCAGCGCTGGATCCACAGAAGTTATAAAGAGGTGCCGACCTCTACATAACTTTGGTGTATCGAGCACCAGTCTAATTGTAAGACAGCTTCCTTGCTATCTTACATTGATAATAAAAAACAAATGAAATAACCTTCGTGCCGCAAATAGGCGTGTATAGGCGTAAGTCACATCTAAAGCTGAGTCAAAATCCTGCTGTTACATAATTTCTTGGACTCCAGTCACATCCAAAGCTGCTGCCACCATGCTGATCCACATCATGCCTTATACTCCAGTCACATCCAAAGCTGCTGCCACCATGCTGATCCACATCATGCCTTATACTTCAGTCACATCCAAAGCTGCTGCCACCATGCTGATCCACATCATGCCTTATACTCCAGTCACATCCAAAGCTGCTGCCACCATGCTGATCCACATCATGCCTTATACTCCAGTCACATCCAAAGCTGCTGCCACCATGCTGATCCACATCATGCCTTATACTTCAGTCACATCCAAAGCTGCTGCCACCATGCTGATCCACATCATGCCTTATACTCCAGTCACATCCAAAGCTGCTGCCACCATGCTGATCCACATCATGCCTTATACTCCAGTCACATCCAAAGCTGCTGCCACCATGATGATCCACATCATGCCTTATACTTCAGTCACATCCAAAGCTGCTGCCACCATGCTGATCCACATCATGCCTAATACTCCAGTCACATCCAAAGCTGCTGCCACCATGCTGATCCACATCATGCCTTATACTTCAGTCACATCCAAAGCTGCTGCCACCATGCTGATCCACATCATGCCTAATACTCCAGTCACATCCAAAGCTGCTGCCACCATGCTGATCCACATCATGCCTTATACTTCAGTCACATACAGAGCTGCAATCAAAATCCTGTTACATCATGTCTTTTGCTGCAATCACATCCAGAGTTGAGGCACAATTCTGCTTTAGCATCATGTCTCATACTCCAATCACATGCAGAGCTGCTATCAAAATCCTGCTGTTACGGCATATCTTTTGCAGCAGTCAAATCCAGAGCTGCAGCCACCATGTTGCTACTACATCATATATTATACTCTTGTAATATATACAGAGCTAAAATCTAAATCCTGCTGTTAAATCATGATTTTTTCTGCAGTCACAACCAGAGCTCAGGCACAACGCTGCAGCTGCATCATGTCTTGTACTCCAATCACATCCAGAGCTGCAATCAAAATCCTGCTGTTACATCATATCTTTTGCTCCAGTCACACCCAGTGCTGCAGCCACCATGCTGCTATAACATGATGCGTTATACTCCAGCCAAATCCAGAGCTGCAGACAAAATCATGTTGCTAAATCATGCATTGTGCTGCAGTCACATCCAGGGGTCAGGCACAACACGGCTGTTGCACCATGTTTTATTCTCCAATCACATCCAGAGCTGCAATCAAAATCCAACTGTTACATTGTGTCTTACACTCCAGTCACATCCAGAGCTGCAGCCACCGTGCTGCTACTACATCATTTCTTATACTCTGCTCAGATCTAGAGCTACAGTCAAAATCCTGTTACATCATGTCTTTTGCTGCAGAGGTCAGGCACAACACTGCTGTTGCATCATGTCTTGTACTCCAATCACATCCACAGCTGCAATCAAAATCCTGTTACTACATCATGTCTTATGCTCCAGTCACATACAGAGCTGCAATCAAAATCCTGCTGCTACATCATATCTTTTGCTCCAGTGACATCCAGAGCTGCAATCAAAATCCTGCTGCTAAATCATATCTTTTGCTCCAGTCACATCCAAAGCTGCAGCCACCATGCTGCTTACTACATCATATCTTATACTCCCCTCAAATCTAGAGCTGCAGTCAAAATCCATGTCTAATGCTCCAATCACATCCAGAGCTGCAGATACCATTCTGAAGTCGAGTCTGCTGAATACTAAATGCACCAGATAAATCCCCCTTCTTATTCCTAAACAGTGCCCCCAGATTAGCCTTTCAGGTTCCGGGGAAAGCTGGGTTACCATCATGTGGAGTTTTAATAGACTACAAAATGCTAAATGTTCCAAGATAAATCCCCCTTCTTATTCCTAAATAGTGCCATAGCAAGGCAGGTTAGCCTTTCAGGATCCTGGGAAAGCTGGGTTACCATCATGTGGCAGCGTAATACACTACAAATATATGCCTAACAGCAGTTTGTAGTGTCAGTGAGGAAAGTCTCAGTTCTGACTGAAACCTCCCCATCTGTCAGAAATCTACTATCATCCTCTAATGATAGTCGTTATTATTATGCCAGTGTTTAAGGCTGTGTTCACATCACGTTTTTGTCCTACGTATACACGTGACATATACTTTAAAGTGGTTGTCTGGGATTTTTATACTGACGACCTATCCTCAGGAAAGGTCATCTGTATTTGATAGTTGGGGGTCCGACACCCGGAATCCCTGCCGATCAGCTGTTTGAGATGGTACCGGCGCTCCTTCTCGTAGCTTACCAAGCACAGCGCCGTACATTGTATAGTGGCTGAGCTTGGTATCGCAGTCAGCCCCAGTGAAGTGAATGTGCAATACCAAGCACAGCCACTATACAATGTATGACGCTGTGCTTGGTATGGCAGCTCAGTGCCATTCACTTCAATAGGGCTTAGCTTTGCCTAGGCCGCATGACTGATGACGTCATATGGTGTAGGAAAAAGCTGAAGAAGGCCGCGATGCTACTGGGAGTGCTGGTACCTTCTCAAACAGCTGATCCGTGGGGTCCCGAGGATAGGTCATCCGTGTAAAACTCCCAGAAAGTCTCTTTAAGCTGGCGGTGCAGTAAGAATGTATAAGAAAGGTCACCCGACAAACCAAAGCCATAGACGTTGGATGAATATTGGCTGAACCTGCTGACTTGGACCAGATGCACATGTGAAATGGTCCAAGGAGGCTCCAACCCTACTTCCCGAGAACAAGAAATTTTACAACCCAATAGCAATTTTATTATAGCATTATATATTCTCCCAGAATGTATCTACCGGCATCACAGTTTTCTCTGGCTGATGTTTTGACTGCTGTAGTATTCATATGGCACCAACAGAGGGCAATGTTGTAAAAAAAATATTAACTGGAAATACAGAAATGTCTATGTAAAGAATCAGTGGGTCATTTATCAAGACCAACATTTTAGATACCGGTCTTAATAAGCCCCAGCACTGGTGGTGGATCCGCCAAAGTTATAAAGAGGAGCCGACCTCTACATAAGTGAGAAGGAAAGAACTCTAACTCCTAGTATTTGACAACTTGTAGGGGGAAACCACTAATCTGTCACATACACAGCACAGGAGCTCTGCCCACATTGTGACATCACTAAGGACCTTACAGGTCCTTCACCACTTCTCTGCACCATCCGGAGGGACAATTCCTTTTTTCATCTTTGTCCTGGGATACTGCCTCCATGTCCTGCTATGCCTACTGCTGCCTTCGTAGGACAGCTCTGCAGATAACAGCCATTAGCAAAAGATGACTGACCTGTGGATGTCATGTGATCAGTGCAGGATGGGCGGAGCTCAGCAGTAAAGAGGAGAAGAGGTGGTGAAGGACCTGTGATGACATCACCATCATGTGATCAGTGCAGGTGGGGTGGAGCTTAGCAGTGAAGAGGTGGTGAAGGACCTGTAATGACATCACCATCATGTGATCAGTGCAGGAGGGGCGGAGCTTAGCAGTGAAGAGGTGGTGAAGGACCTGTAATGACATCACCATCATGTGATCAGTGCAGGAGGGGCGGAGCTTAGCAGTGAAGAGGCGAGAAGGACCTGCGATTACATCCTCTGACATGAAGGGCCGAGCTCTTTATGGAGGAGAAGAGGCGGAAGAAGCAGGGATTCAGTGTAAGAGCCAGGGAAATGATGGGAGTTGTAGTTCTCTCCTCATATCTTCTTCTATGTCCTCTGATATCACATAATAGCCTGCACATGCTGGTAGTTATAGTTCTCTCCTCTTATTCTTCCTTCCAGTAATGTCCTCTGATATCACATAATAGTCTGGATATGCTGGGAGTTGTAGTCTTCTCCTCTTATACATTATGCTTAAATCACTATAAGGGCTCATTCACACAACCGTAAATTTGGGTCCCCATCTGTTCCACAATTTAGCTGAACTGGTGTGGACCCATTCATTTCAATGGCACCGCAAAAGATGCAGACAGCACACCGTGTGTCGTTCACGTCTGTGGTTCTGTTCCGCAGCCCCGCCAAAAATATGCAGCATGTCCTATTCTTGTCCGGACAAGAATAGGCATTCTCTATATAGCGCCAGCCATCTGCGGTCTGCAAAACACTTAAGGTCGTGTGAATGCGCCCTAATGCTGTGCGATCCTGTCAGAGGAGCGGAGGCCAGAGCGCAACCTCTTACTGACACGCTGCAGATTTATCATGTTCAACTCACTGGGCTGTGTCTGGCCTTATACCTCCTCCTGTAATGTCCTCTGATATCACATCATACCAGCATGGATCTGCTGGGAGTTGTAGTCCTCTCCTCATACCTCCTCCTATAATGTCCTCTGATATACCATAAAAACAGTCTGGACATGCTAGAAGTTGTTGCCCTCTCCTCTTATACCTCCCCTTGTAATGTCCTTTGATATCACATAATAGCCTGGATATGTTGGGAGTTGTAGTCCTGTCCTCTTATACCTCCTCCCGTAATGTCCTCTGATATCATATAATAATAATGTAAGAGCAAGGAAATGCTGGAAGTTGTAGTCCACTCATCTTATACTTCCTACTGTAAAGTCCTCTGATATCCCATAATAATAATAATAATAATAATAATAATAATGTAAGACCCAGGGAATTGCTGGGAGTTATAGTCCTCCCAATGTCCTCTGATATCCAATAATAATAATAATAATAATAATAATAATAATAATAATAATAATATAAGAGCCAGGGAATTGCTGGGAGTTATAGTCCTCCTGTAATGTCCTCTGATATCCCATAATAACTGCCTGAACATGCTGGGAGTTGTAGTCCTCTCCTCTTATCATATAATAACATCCTGGACTTGCAGGGAGTTGTAATCCTCTCCTCTTATACTTCCTCCTGTAATGTTCTCTGATATCACATAATAAGAGTTTGGGCATGCTGGGAGTTGTAGTTCTCTCCTCTTATACCCCCTCCTGTAATGTCCAGTCACAGTCTCCCGGGGGCAGCAAGGAAAGGCGTTAAATTTCACAGGAGGCGCTGCATGGTACCTGCTGGGTAGAGCGACGTGTGTACTTTTCATCGGTAGAACGGGGCTAGGTGAGTATTACCGAGTTTTATTTTCTTTACACCACCTGGGACCTTGGCAAGTGTGGGTGGTCTTGATTCAGGGAAGTTGTTTGGGGGGGTTGGACCCATTTTTGTTGTGGGGTCCAGCCTTTTCTACTTACACCCCTGACAGAGGATCTGATTGATGTGTAGAAGGAGGTAGGCACGGATCTCAGTGTGGTCATCATCACGCTTGGCCGTCCTGGCCGTCTCCTTTTTCCACCTTTCACATTACTGTGAGCGTCTTCCACGGGACAGCAACCACAGATGTTGTGTCAGAAGACAATAGTGATGTCAGAAAAGCATCCAATCGCATGTAAGTGATGCTCCAAGCACTGGGGTGACGCTAGGTGGAGATGTTCAGTGAAGCTTCAGAAGCCAGTTTACTGAAGCCTATTATACTCCATATTATACTCTGTCAGGACCCAAGAGCTAGTGTCTGATTTAGAGGGGGATCTAGAATCATATTTTTTAGAGCCTATGGGATGGATGTTTTACGACCGTTGCATCACAGGAGCAGCATGTCACATTGTGATACTATTGACTATCATTACAAAAATGTGTAGCCTTAGGCTACGGTGGGTAAACAGCCCGCCGGATCCATGCTACCGCAAATGCACGTGTAGGGCCGGAACTGCGCTCCGGGCCCCATTCACTGTGTCATGACCATGTGATCAGTCACATGGTTAGGATCACACAAACAGCCTGTCTCCTCCTAAACCATGTGACTGATCACATGGTCATGACATCATTGAAGGTCCTTGAAAGCTATAGTGAATGGAGTGTTTCTTCTCTGCCTGGTCCTGTCAATCAACAGAGCCTCTAGGAGCAGGGGTAACGCCCCTTGCAGCTAGAGGCCTTATTAGCATAAAATAAAACTTCATTTTATATAAAAATGGGGGCACCAGTAAATGAAACAGATATATATTTGGAATCAGGTGACATTAGCACATCTCTAATGTCAGCCTGATTCATACCGAAAAAACTGGTGACAGAAACCCTTTAAGCTGGCAATACACATAAGAGAACAGTAATATGACAAAATCCAATATGCCAATTTCAGCTGAATATGTATTGAGTATGGGGGTTTCGTCATTGTCTCCCAATATCTTCAGATGATGAGACTATTGGATGTCAACATACCTCGTGATTTTGCTCTCAGGGAGAGAATCTGTCATCAACTTAACAGGCTGAATAACAGCCTGAACTAGATGGACATATGTCTTTTTTCGGTCTTATATACTATGTTACTATGTGTCTGGAAGCACCTTACTCTCTTCTGATGGAGAACACATATACACTTGAATGGTCCTACAACAAAATGTGGGCCAGTTCAGCTGAAGAATAATTTTTTCCTCAGTTATATCTTTGCATGCTCCCTCTTTTGTCTTTCAGGTCTCAGGACCTACTGCTGAGTTCTCGTGCAGGAAAATTCTTAGTAATGTTTGTCATTTACTGTCAGTTGTAAAGATTTCAGATGGGAAGTGTCGTGTCCCATGTCTTATGGTTCTAATCATTAACTTATTGCTGTCATTGCAGTGTTTTTACTTATTAGAAGTTTGTTCCTGTTATTTCCCTGTAGCCAAGACCTTTTTCGAGTGCCTGGAAGCCATTGTAAGTTAGGTAATAGTGCTGCTCACATCAGCTGTGTAACCCTGGCATAAATAATCATCTTTTCATTATTACAAGGATTCAGCCTGGAAATAAACCTCATCTGGATGCTTCATACATGTCTTCGAGTTGAGTTGAAGCTGTCTGATAGATAATTAAGGAGTAGGTAGCGTCGGTTGACGTGTAGGGGTCAGCCCCTAGAGACGACCTTTTGTCCTGGCATTTCTAGTGATAATGTTTCACACACACTGTGATGCCTACTTTCAGCCACAAGATGCCGCTGTTGCTTTGAGTTTAATGAAGGTTGTTCGTCCTAGAGGATGTAGGAGGAGCAAAGAGTTCCCGCAGTTCCTGACGAGGCTGAAGTTGGTTTCTTATTCACATCATTTTTATTTTTTGTTTTTATTTAAGGATTTTGAGGACACCTTATCAACAGTGCAATAAACAGTTGCAGTGAGCCGTGCTTAATGTAAATTGGTAGAAAGCAGCATGAAAATACAAAAGATGGGCACAAAGAAAGTGTGATTTAAGGAATTAAATAAATTTGGGCCAGAAATCTCGCACTGCCAACATACAGAGGGTGATGCCCTGCATCAGATAGACTAGAGTTCAGCCTGGCCCGAACATGTTCTGGGCATGAAAACTGGCATCAAAGTGGGCAGACAGGCACTTTTCACTGAGTGGAAACGCCTGGACCGGATGGCATACACCCCCGTATCCTAAGAGAATTAAGTAATGCCATCGACAGACCCTTATTTCTGATATTTAAGGACTCTATACTGACAGGGAGTGTTCCACAGGATTGGCGCATAGCAAATGTGGTGCCAATATTCAAAAAGGGTCCAAAAACAGAGCCCGGGAACTATAGGCCAGTAAGTTTAACATCTGTCATGGATAAACTGTTTGAGGGTTTTCTAAGAGATGCTATCTTGGAGTACCTCAATGAAAATAAGCAAATAACTCCATATCAGCATGGCTTCATGAGGGAACGGTCATGTCAAACCAATTTAATCAGTTTCTATGAGGAGGTAAGTTCTAGACTGGACCGCAGCGAATCAATGGATGTCGTATATCTGGACTTCTCCAAAGCGTTTGACACTGTACCACATAAAAGGTTAGTATATAAAATGAGAATGCTTGGCCTGGGAGAAAATGTCTGTATGTGGGTAAGTAACTGGCTCAGTGATAGAAAACAGAGGGTGGTTATTAATGGTACATACTCAGATTGGGTCACTGTCACTAGTGGGGTACCACAGGGGTCAGTATTGGGCCCTATTCTCTTCAATATATTTATTAATGATCTTGTACAAGGCTTGCACAGTAAAATATCAATTTTTGCAGATGACACTAAACTGTGTAAAGTAATTAACACAGAAGAGGACAGTGCACTGCTACAGATGGATCTGGATAGACTGGAGGCTTGGGCAGAGAAGTGGCAGATGAGGTTTAACACTGACAAATGTAAGGTTATGCATATGGGAAGGAATAATGCAAGTCACCAGTACATACTAAATGGCAAAACATTGGGTAACTCTGACATGGAAAAGGACCTAGGAATTTTAGTGAACAGCAAACTAAGCTGCAGAAACCAGTGTCAGACAGCTGCTGCCAAGGCCAATAAGATAATGGGTTGCATCAAAAGAGGCATAGATGGCGGTGATGAGAACATAGTCCTGCCACTTTACACATCACTAGTCAGACCACACATGGAGGACTGTGTACAGTTCTGGGCTCCTGTGAACAAGGCAGACATAGCAGAGCTGGAGAAGGTTCAGAGGAGGACAACTAAAGTAATAACTGGAATGGGTGGACTACAGTACCCAGAAAGATTATCAAAATTAGGGTTATTCACTTTAGAAAAAAGACAACTGAGGGGAGATGTAATAACTATGTATAAATATATCAGAGGTCAGTACAGAGATCTCTCCCATCATCTATTTATCCCCAGGACTGTGACTGTGACGAGGGGACATCCTCTGCATCTGGAGGAAAGAAGGTTTGTACACAAACATAGAAGAGGATTCTTTACGGTAAGAGCAGTGAGACTATGGAAGTCTCTGCCTGAGGAGGAGGTGATGGTGAATTCACTAAGAGAGTTCAAGAGAGGCCTGAATGTATTTCTGGAGGGTAATAATATTACAGGTTATAGTTACTAGAGATGGGTCATTGATCCAGGGAGTTATTCTGATGTCTGATTGGAGTCGGGAAGGATTTTTTTCCCCTAAAGTGAGGAAAATTGGTTTCTACCTCACAGGGGTTTTTTTGCCTTCCTCTGGATCAACTTGCAGGATAACAGGCCGAACTGGATGGACAGAGGGCTTTTTTTGGCCTTATAAACTATGTTACTATGAATAAGTAACTGATGTTTTTAAGGGGTTAAATGAATTCGGGCCAGAGATCTTGCACTGCCAACATGCAGAGGGAGATGCCCCGCATCAGATACAGTTCAGTTCAGCCTGGCCTGAACAGGTTCTGGGCATTTAAATTGGCATCAAAGTGGGCAGACAGTCACTTTTTACTGATTTGAATAAGTAACTGATGTTTTTGAGGGGTTAAATGAATATTTCTTCATCCATTCTTATAGTATGCCTGATGAAGGGATGGAAGCTCGCTATGTAACATTATTACTTCTATTTCTGTTAGGCTACTTTCACGCTAGTGTTTTTGCTGGATCCGGCAGGGCTCAGCAAAAACGCTTCCGTTACTGATAATACGACTACCTGCATTTGTTGTGAATGGGTCCGGTTGTATCATCTTTAACATAGCCAAGACGGATCCGTCATAAACTCCACTAAAAGTCAATGGAGGACGTATCAGTTTTCTATTTTGGAGAGAAAACGTATCCATCCCATTGACTTGCATTGTGGGTCATGATAGAGCCGTTTTGCTCCGCATCCCAGGATGGAAAGTAAACCCCAGCATGCTGCTGCTCTCCGGTATGAGAAAGGAACAGAATGCATTTAGGAGCAGTTCCGTTTTGTCAGTTCTGTTTTGCCCCCATTGACAATGAATGTTTTTTTTTTTTCCGGTATTGAGACCCTATGATGGATCTCAATACAGGTAAATGGAAACGCTAGTGTGAAAGTACCTCCCTCAGTTTCCTAAAAGGGTGCATGATGGTGATGGGGGTGTTGTGTGAGATGCCACATTTAGAATCATCTCTTTTATTAAAAAGTATAAAATATGCATGTAAAAAATCAACATTTTGTTGATTTCAAAATTCGCACTTCAGGTCAATGCCTGCTCCTAAAAAAAAGTATACATGAGATCTGTATAATCATATACATTGTGATGGTACTGTATTAGGCCGCATCGGTTACTTATTCAATCAGTGAAAAGTGCCTGTCTGCCCACTTTGATGCCAGTTTTCATGCCTAGAACCTGTTCGGGCCAGGCTGACTTCAACTGTATCTGATGCGGGGCATCACCCTCTGTATGTTGGCAGTGCGAGATCTCTGGCCCGAATTCATTTAACCCCTTAAAAACATCAGTTACTTATTCAAATCAGTGAAAAGTGCCTGTCTGCCCACTTTGATGCCAGTTTTCATCCCCAAAACCTGTTCGGGCCAGGCTGAACTCCAGTCTATCTGATATAGGGCATCACCCTCTGTATGTATGCAGTGCGAGGTCTCTGGCCCGAATTCATTTAACCCCTTAAAAACATCAGTTACTTATTCAAATCAGTGAAAAGTGCCTCTCTGCCCACTTTGATGCCAGTTTTCATGCCCAGAACCAGTTCGGGCCAGGCTGAACTGAACTGTATCTGATGTGGGGCATCACCCTTTGTATGTTGGCAGTGCGAGATCTCTGGCCCGAATTCATTTAACCCCTTAAAGACATCAGTTACTTATTCAACTCAGTGAAAAGTGCCTGTCTGCCCACTTTGATGCCAGTTTTCATGCCCAAAACCTGTTCGAGCCAGGCTTAACTGAACTGTATCTGATGTGGGGCATCACCCTCTGTATGTTGGCAGTGCGAGATCTGTGGCCCAAATTCATTTAACCCCTTAAAAACATCAGTTACTTATTCAAATCAGTAAAAAGGGCCTGTTTGCCCACTTTGATGCCAGTTTTCATGCCCAGAACCTGTTCGGGCCAGGCTGAACTGAACTGTATCTGATGCGGGGCATCACCCTCTGTATGTTGGCAGTGCGAGATCTCTGGCCCGAATTCATTTAACCCCTTAAAGACATCAGTTACTTATTCAACTCAGTGAAAAGTGCCTGTCTGCCCACTTTGATGCCAGTTTTCATGCCCAAAATCTGTTCGGGCCAGGCTGAACTCCAGTCTATCTGATGCGGGGCACCACCCTTTGTATGTTGTCAGTGTGAGATTTCTGGCCCAAATTCATTTAACTCTTTAAATCACACTTTCTTTGTGCCTGCTTAGATGCCCATCTTTTGGATTTTCATGCTGCTTTCAACTGATTTACGTTAAGCATGGCTCACTGCAACTTTTTATTGTACTGTTGATAAGGTGTCCTCAAAATTCTTAAATAAAACCAAAAATTAAAAATGATGTGCTTCAGCCTCGAATAAGAAACTGGCCGAATAAGAAACCAACTTCAGCCTCGTGAGTTCCTGTTGGTATGTTGGTTCCTTGCTGGTGTGAGCTGAGAAACAGGCTGCTGGTGGACAGAAAAATAGAGACCATAGTGTACCTCAGAGTGTGACATGCAGCCTAGCTGAACTGGTATACATGCCTGGGACAAGCAAGCTACAGCATCAAGAGCCAGACTGCACCTGCCTCCACCTACCAGACCAAGACAAACAAGCTACAGCATCAAGAGCCAGACTGCACCTGCCTCCACCTACCAGACCAAGACAAACAAGCTACAGCATCAAGAGCCAGACTGCACCTGCCTCCACCTACCAGACCAAGACAAACAAGCTACAGCGTCAAGAGCCAGACTGCACCTGCCTCCACCTACCAGACCAAGACAAACAAGCTACAGCATTAGGAGCCAGACTGCACCTGCCTCCACGTACCAGACCTCATGGGAGAGTGTGACACTGCAGATCCCCGTCCAGCTACATACAGAATTGTGAGTGTGCACCAGTGCTAATCTGTGGTAGGACTCAGAATAGGCTTCATTAGATAGAGGGTTGTAGAAACGTGGCCCGGTTAGCGGAAGTCAGACAGGATTATAGTAGAGTAGCCTGTATTCCTATACACTCGCTGTCCAGAGCGCATTTGGTGTTATCCTTCCTGTATACCTGTATAAACCTGTTAACACTGTTTTTATCATTTGTCGATTGCGCCCCTGGTGTATCAGCACAATACTGTTAATCTCATCTTCCGGCCTTTATATTTTGTTGTTTAATAAAGCCGGTATCTGTTTCAGCCTCCTTGTCTGCTGTACCGTATTTGAGCCCTGCCCTGCGGTCTCTTTCTCCCCTGACCACTACAAGTGGCGCTGCAAGCAGGGTACGCTCATAGAGATGGAGGCGGCTGAAGGCAGTGTGCATGATGCTAATGTGAGTACCTCAGGCAATGGTGGAACCCCTGCAAGGGCCCTCCCTATGGGCACGTTGTTTAACTTGCTGCCCAAATTTGATGGCCAGAACATTTTACTGTCAGACTTGGTGACAAGGTTACAGAGCGCTGCAAAGATTTACAGTGTCAGCCCAGAACTACAGGTGGAAATCGCTGTGGCCTCCCTAGAGGGCGAGGCCCGAAGAAATGTTCTCCTGTAACCAGAAGCCACGCGCAAGAGTTAGTTTCTGGAAGAAATATACAGTGAAACAGCTAGTGCGGGGCACCTCCGGGCAAAGTACTTTTACCGGATTCAGCGGGAAGACGAAGGGGTCTCACAATATGCGACGGCGCTACAGGTTCCAAGGAATGAAGAGGTCCTGGTCAGAGAGGTACAGGACCTGCAGAACTACCTGAGTGTTATGCACGAGAAGTTGACCCAAATGGAAAGGCGGATGGGGTTGTGCTATACCCCTGAGGCTGCCTATCAGGCCCGACAGCAATCCTGTCAGGCTGCCCCGCTGGCTCCTACACCAGAGCATCCTTACCCAAGTCCACCATTCCACCAAGTTCCTCAATATCCTTCAGCGGGTTCCCAGCATCCTCCACCGAGGCCAGCCAGTCAAGTTCTAAGTGCACCTCCTGCACACAGGCAAAGAGAATACTGTCAAGAGGCACAGTGTTGGCGGTGTGGAAATAAAGGACACTTTGCCAGAGGGTGTCGGAGTGATCAGCTGGACACCAAGAGCCACCGTTAAACTTCCAGCCCCCGTAGTAGTGGGGCATACTGCGGGGGAGGTGGAGAGCCAAATTACCCAGCACAGCTCCGAACATCTGGTTGCAGGGTGTTCCATCCTGCGAGCTAAATTTGAAGGTGTCCCAGTTGACTGCTTAGTGGACACCAGGTCACAGGTAACGCCTGAGTCATACTTCAACCGTTACTTTCAAGCGCTGGCCAAGCCAGAGCGAGAGACATTGGTCCGGCTTAAAGCGGCTAACCAGCAACAGATCCCTGTCACGGGAGTCGTGTGGATGAATGTACGACTATGTGGACAAGAAGTGGGAACAATAGGTATCCTGCTGGTCCCTGAGACATTCAAAGAAGATGTACCGGTGATAATGGGCATGAATATTCTGGGAGAATTGGACCAGATCATGTTCACTAAACATGGACCGGGCTATTGGAAACAAGCCACTCCGCACAAACCCACTCAGAAAGCATTTCAACGGCTGATCCGATTCTGTGGGACACAGAAGAGTGTCCCAGTACATCAGTCTGTGGGAACTATCCGAGTGCCAAGAAGGGCTACTATCACCCTCCCTCCTGCTCAGGAGACTGTACTGACACTACCCGTGGGAACCTGCCACAACCTTGAGGGTATGGAGGTGATCATTGAACCGGTGGGCCTAGGGGAGCTAGGTCAGGATGCCCTGGTGGCCCGGACACTGGCAGTGGCCCAGGATGGACGAGTACCCATAAGAGCTGTGAATGTGGGACACCTAGAAGTCTTCTTGACGCCAGGAGTTGAACTGGCTTGTGTGTACCTACATCGGGAAGAAGTGCTGAGTTGGGGAGAAGTGACTCTAGCTCTGGTAGGGGATGCTGTTTGGACCATGGCAGTTACTGCCAGAGCTGAAGAGGCTCCTACCCCAGAATGAAATGGGAGAACCTTCTTGGACCAAATGGAGATAGATGTGAAGGCTCTCAGTCCAGACCATTTACGAGCAGTAGACATCATGCTGTGGGAGAACCAGACTGCGTTCGCCCGCCATGCCGATGATTTTGGCTGCACAGATACTATCACACATGAGATACCGACGGGGGACACTCCCCCAATTAGGGAGAGATATCGGCAGATTCCGCCCAAGTTGTACCAGTAAGTGAAGACATTTGTTGAAACAGATGATAGATTCAGGAGTGGTGCGGGTAGCCAAAGTCCTAGGGCAGCCCCAGTGGTGCTTGTCAAGAAGAAGGGCGGCACTATTCGATTTTGTGTGGATTACCGGGCGGTTGAATGCGTGTGCCGGGCGAGACTCATACCCTCTGCCTCACATCGAGGTGTCTCTGACGACTCTAGGGCGGGCTAAATACTTCCACACACTGAATCTAGCAAGCGGGTACTGGCAGGTACCGGTGGCAGAGCAGGACAGGGCAAAGATAGCATTCATACTCCCCATGGGACTATTTGAAATCAACAGGATGCCATTCGGGCTGTCTAATGCCCCGGGCATGTTCCAGCGGAGAAATGTCTGGGAGACCTGAATTTTGAAGCCACCCTGATATACTTGGATGATATAATTGTGTACTCCTCTACTTTTCAAGAACACCTGAACCGACTAGGGCAGGTACTCGAGCGACTGCAATCCCATGGCCTGAAGATAAAACCAAAGAAGTGTCATCTCTTCAAGGAGGAGATTGAGTACTTAGGCCATACGATGTCCCAAGACGGAGTGCTGCTGTCCCAAGACAAAGTGGCTGCAATACGTCAATGTCCAGAGCCAAGAACGCTGCGGGAGTTCAAGGTCTTCCTTGGACTGACCGGGTACTACCGAAGGTTCATCAAAGACTACGCAAAGATAGCGGGCCCTCTGAATGAGTTGTTGAGAGGAACAGCTGGGAGACCCAAGGGTCAAAGTGTTCCCTGGGGACAGAAGCAGGAGGAGACCTTTCAGGCCCTGAAGGAAGCCCTGACATCAGCCCCTATGTTGGCTTATGCAGACTTCGATAAACCGTTCCTCTTATCTACTGATGGCAGTTTCTACGGACTCGGGGCAGTCCTGTCGCAGATACAAGATGAACACTAGAGAGTTATCGCCTATGCCAGTAGGTCCTTGCGGGACACGGAGCAAAACCCCTACAACTACAGTTCCTTCCGGCTAGAACTCCTGGCTCTGGTGTGGGCCATGACTGAGAAGTTTGTGGGATATCTGGCAGGGGCCAAGATCTTTGTATGGACTGACAACAACCCCCTGGCCCATTTGGACACTGCCAAGCTGGGAGCCCTGAAGCAACATTGGGCAGCTCGCCTTGCGAAGGATGATTTTGCCATTCGCTACCGTTCCGCTACTGAAAACACTAATGCCGATGGTTTGTCGAGGGTTACTTTTGAAACTCCGGTAGGGGACCTCGATGAACACAAAGAAGAGGATGAAACTCCAGACTTCTGCAAGTTCACACCTCCAGCAGTAGTGGCACAGACAAGTGGGGAGGCCCACATTCTACCCAAGACATTAGGGAGAACTAATGAAGAATGGGGCCAAATACAAGAGGAAGACATGGGATTACGGCAGATGAAAGGCTGGGTAACCCAGCGAAAGAAACCCAATAGAGAGGAAAGGGCTGAATTTGATGCCAAGATGAAGTCCATGCTACATCAATAGGACAGATTGGAAGTTCACGGAGCTGTTTTGTACCACAAGTGGCAGCAGCCTGCTGATCTAGAGGCAAGGTGGCAGGTAGTAATCCCCAGAAGCGTGGCATGGGAGATAACCAAGGAGGCTCATGAATTTGGAGCTCACTTCGGGCCAGTCAAGGCCTACCAATGGCTGCAGCGTTATGTATATTGTCTGCGACTGGAGGCCACGGTTGAGGATGTTTGTCAACAGTGTCGAGTGTGCGAACTCACTAAAAGCACGGAACAGAGGGCACCCATACAGACCATACAGACCAAGGAACCGCTGGAAGTATTAATGATAAACTAACTCCTCATGGGACAATCAGCCAGAGGTCCACAGTACTGCCTGGTCATGATTGACCACTTCTCCAAGTTTGCAGTGGTCACCCCAACTCGGGACCAGACGGCTGAGTCCTCAGCAGGTGCCGTCTGTCAAGACTTCATCCGAGTTTACGGGTGTCCGAAGCGGATTCACTCAGATCAAGGAGCATGCTTTTAGGGGAAAGTGATGGAGGAACTATACCGACTGTGTCGGTGAAGGGAATGGAGCCTGCAGGCGCTTTAACCGGACTCTGCTTCAAATGCTGAGAAGGGAGACAAGAAAGCGCACTGGCCTGACTATCTGCCTGAATTAGTCTGGGCTTACAATAATTGTGTCCACACCACCACAGGTTATACCCAATACATGCTACTGTTCGGTAGAGCTGGTTTGGAAATCATTGAATTGAATATAGAACAACCCGAGGACCTAATAGAACGATCTACCACCTCATGGGTGAAAGAACACCGTAAGCGGCTCCAGATCATCCACCGGTTAGCAGGTCAGCGGTTACAAGAGAGAACTCATACTGACCGTCCTCCAATCCAGGAGGTTCCACTGCAGCCTGGGGACCAGGTACTGGTGCGAGAAAAATGTCCCAGGGGCAAGTTGAGCGAGTGTTGGTAGGTACAGCCAAACAAAGTGATCAACAGAGTGTACCCCAATGGTCTGGTCTACGAAGTACAGGTTGAAAATGAGGAGTTTGCCTCATGGACTCTACATAGAAATATGCTATGGCCATGCCGGTCTGAAGATCCCACACCTATTTAGAGGACACCTCCTCCTGTTCCTTCCTCAGAACTTATTATCCCCGATGAAAATGATGGCGAAGACTGGTGGACCGTCCCTAACGCTGAGGAAAGTCCTCAGTTCACAGGTGCTGAAGCTTCTGCCAAAGAACCATTACCAGCTCGCAATGAGGAGGAACCCTCGACTACATCCAAATCTCCTGTTATAGTGGATAAACCCATGTTAACAGCTCCCAGTGAGGACAGTCAGGTCTCAACAGATAGTCAGGCCCTCCGGAGATCCAGTAGGCTTACTGCAGGGGTTCCACCAAACAGATACGCTGCCGATCAGTTCATATGGTCCGCCTGTATGTATTGTGGACATAGAAACATAGAAGATTGACGGCAGAAAAAGACCACCTGGTCCATCTAGTCTGCCCTTTTATTATCCTTTTATTGTTATCTTAGGATAGATACATGTTTATCCCAGGCATGTTTAAATTCAGTTACTGTGGATGTATCAACCACCTCTGCTGGAAGTTTGTTCCAAGCCTCTACTACTCTTTCAGTGAAATAATATTTTCTAATGTTTTTCTTGATTTTTCCCCCAACTAACCTCAGATTGTGTCCCCTTGTTCTTGTGTTTAGTTTCTTATTAATAACACTTCCCTCCTGAACTTTATTCAGTCCTTTAACATATTTAAAGGTTTCAATCATGTCCCCCCTTTCTCTTCTTTCCTCCAGACTATACATATTAAGAACTCGGAGTCTTTCTTGATAAGTTCTATGCTTTAGACCTTCCACCATTTTTGTAGCTCTTCTTTGGACCCGTTCTATTTTAGCAATATCCTTTTGCAGGTGAACCCAGTATTCCAGATGTGGTCTCACTACAGCTCTATACAGAGGGATCATTATCTCCCTCTTTCTGCTTCTTATACCTCTAGCTATGCAGCCAAGCATACGATTTGCTTTCCCTACTGCCTGGCTGCATTGGTTACTCATTTTGAGGCTGTCAGAGATGACTACTCCCAAATCCTTCTCTTCTGAGGTCTTTGTTAGCACAGAACTGCCAATACGATACTCAGATAGAGGATTTCTTCTCCCCAAGTGCATTATTTTACATTTGGAAACATTGAACTGAAGTTTCCATTGTTTTGACCACTTATCTAATAAAGATAAATCATTCTCCATATTATCAACACCTCCTGGAACATCAACCCTATTACACACTTTTGTGTCATCAGCAAACAAGCAAACCTTCCCTACCAAGCCGTCCCTTATGTCACTTACAAACATGTTAAACAGAACAGGACCCAGAACAGATCCTTAAAAGCTGTCGATGTGGAGTGAGAGAATCATTTTAATAAAGACTGTTTTCAACATTGCTTCATCTTTCTTTTCCACTGCATGGTGGCTGTGAGGCAAACCATTGAATCGTTGTACTGCTATTTAGAGGTTGTATTTATCATTTCCTTCTCCCTTAAAGATTACCTTTTGTCCTGGCATTTCTAGTGATAATGTTTCACAAAGACTGTGATGTCTACTTTCAGCCACAAGATGCCGCTGTTGCTTTGAGTTGAATGAAGGTTGTTTGTCCTAGAGGATGTAGGAGGAGCAAAGAGTTCCCGAAGTTCCTGTTGGTATGTGGGTCCCTTGCTGGTATGAGCTGAGAAACAGGCTGCTGGTGGACAGAAAAATAGAGACCAGAAAGTACCTGAGAGTGTGACACACAGCAGAGCCAAACTGGTATACATACCTGTAACTGCAATCCAGAGAGAGAGAGAGAGAAAAGGCAACATGTTGGGGCAAGCAAGCTACAGCATAAAAGCCAGACTGCACCTGCCTCCGCCTACCAGACCAAGACAAACAAGCTACAGCATCAGAAGCCAGACTACACCTGCCTCCATGTACCAGACCAAGATAAGCAGCTACCTCATGGGAAAGTGTGACACTGGGGATTCCCGTCCAGCTACATACAGAACTGTGAGTGTGCACCAGTGCTAATCTCCGGTAGAACCTAGAATAGGCTTCTTTAGATAGAGCGTTGTAGAAACGTGGTCCGGTTAGCAGGAGTCAAACAGGATTATAGGAGAGTAGCCTGTATTCCTATATGCTCACTGTCCAGAGCGCATTTGGTGTTATCCTTCCTGTATACCTGTATAAACCTGTTAATACTGTTTTTGTTAATTGTAGATTGGGCCCCTGGTGTATCGGCACAATACTGTTAATTTCATCTTCCGGACTTTATAATTTGTTGTTTAATAAATCCGGTATCTGTTTCAGCCTCCTTGTCTGCTGTAACGTATTTGAGTCCTGCCCTATGGTCTCTTTCTCCCCTGACAGCTACAGACGCAAGCAATCGTAGTGACTCTCTAAAACGCCAGGAGCTGTGTAACCCTGGCATAAATAATCATCTTTTCATTATTACAAGGATTCAGCCTGGAAATAAACCTCATCTGGATGCTTCATTCATGTATTCGAGTTGAGTTGAAGCTGTCTGATAGATAATTAAGGAGTAGGTATCATCGGTCGACGCAAGCAACCATAATGACTCTCTAGAGCGCCAGGGGATGTAGCTCAGTAGTAGAGTAGAGGCCTCGGGTTCAATCCCTGGCATCTTTGGGTAGAAGTAGGAAGGTAAAAAGGAATATCATGGAAATAAAAGTAAAACTGTGCAGTGGAATATGTAGGCACAAAATAATCGATAGAGTTGCTTCCTGACCTTAGGAAAGTCTCAAAATTCATCAATGACCTAGGGGATGTAGCTCAGTGGTAGAGCGCATGCTTTGCATGTATGAGGCACCGGGATCTCCAAATTTTGTGGAACGCATTACTCACACATCAGAGTCACATCACGTTCTCTCAAGTGTCCTCTACAAAACAACTTCAGACGATTTGGGTTTTTACAAACGACATATCACCATTCAAAAAGCATGGTCTCCAATCCAGTTTATCAAGGCTGTCTTCACATGTGTTTCGTTTGGTGCACCAATTACCATCTAAATCCCAAGACTTGAACTTTGTGCTGAGTAAGCAGGTGAACTTGCTAAAGTAACAAATGGACTTTAAAATGAACCTGTCATCACCTTTATGCTACCCATACTAACGGCAGAATAAAGTAGAGACAGGTGAGTTGATTTCAGCGGTCTGTCATTTATAAGTTAAAAGTAAGTGGTTGCCGAGAACCAACAACAAAAACATTGCAGACTGGGCCTGGAAAAGAGTCAAATCTTCTTGAGAAGAGTCATGGTTATTCAGGAATTCCTGCTCTCCCTGCCGTTCTGCTGATGATTGATAGTTTTCTCCCTTTCTCTCTAGGAGAGAACTGCCAATGATCATCAGATGGGCGGGGAGAGCAGGAGATTATGAATAACCATGACTCTACTCATGTAGATTTGACTCTTTTCAAGGCCTTTGCTGCAATGATTATGATGCTGGTTCTTGGCAACCCCGTACTTTTAGCTCATGAGTGACACACCGCTGAAATCAGCATTTCCGTCACTATTTTATACTGCTCTCAGTGAGGGCAGCATAAAGTTGATGACAGGTTCCCTTTAAGCTCCTTGAATGTGTAATCTTTCAATTGCTGCTTCTTCTTCTGGGTAGCTCAGAGAAGATTTCTTCTTACTAGAGAGGAATACACCTGAAGAAGGACACTACCGTTACCAATTGGAGTATGCCTTGGGTTGGTGGATGTGTTGGCAAGTTGCGGTTTCCCCAATATGAAGATGGATTATTATTTTAAACTTGCATACTGTTCCCTACTATGGTTGATTACATTCCTCAGTACCTTTAGTCACAGAACGTAGACTAAAGTAATAAGTGTTTACTCCTTGTTTTCATTTTCTCAGTTATATCTTTGCATGCTCCCTCTTTTGTCTTTCAAGTCTCAGGACCTACTGCCGAGTTCTCGTGCAGGAAAATTCTTGCTAATGTTTGTCATTTACTGTCAGTTGTAAAGATTTCAGATGGGAAGTGTCGTGTCCCATGTCTTATGGTTCTAATCACTGTCTTATTGCTGTCATTGCAGTGTTTTTACTTGTAAGAAGTTTGTTCCTGTCAGTGGTAGAGCGCATGCTTCGCATGTATGAGACCCCGGGTTCAATCCCTGGCATCTCCATGTTTTAAACTAATCAAATAGGAGGGTTAATTACAACTCAGGTCTTCCAATCCTGATAGTGGTTGACCCACACCGCAAAACGATTCAATGGTTTGCCTCACAGCCGCCATGCAGTGGAAAAGAAAGATGAAGCAATGTTGAAAACAGTCTTTATTAAAATGATTCTCTCATTCCACATCGGCCGCTTTTATGGAGATCTGTGTCTCTAAAGAGACGGACAGCACACAAACCATAGTTACATGCCAAAGCCACAGCAGTCCATCTGACCTGCTTGTTGTGCTCACATTTATGTTTTATTTTGGGTAGAAGTAGGAAGGTGAAAAGGAATATCATGGAAATAAAAGTAAAACTGTGCAGTGGAATATGTTGGCACAAAATAATCGATAGAGTTTAGAGATGAGCGAGCATACTCGTCCGAGCTTGATGCTCCTTCGAGTATTAGGGTACTCATAAGTGCTCGCTGCTCGGATCAGTATCTCGCCATGCTCGAGGAAATGGCAACTTCCACATCGTGCTTTTTTGGCACCTATAAACACAGCCAATCACAAGCCAGGAGACTCTACGGTACACCCAGCATCACGTGGGGCCCTTACATGTCGATAGCAGGGGTTGGCTGGCCTGATCAGGTGACCCTGGAATATACTAGTGACTGCCCGCGGCGCTCGGCTCAGATGCCGTCTGGATGTCGTTAGGGATAGAGCTTCTGCGTTTCAGAGACAGTGTTAGGGCCTGCATTTAGTTCTCTGTTAGGCAGGAATCACCCACAAAGAACCCAACAGCCCTTCTAAGGGCTAGAAGACTGGCTTGGCTGGCTGTCTGGCACTAGTAGTGCAGCTATCGCCATATATAACCCCTTTTTTTAATGTTATATCTCAGTGATAAAAATCCATTGCACACAGCAGTGTGGAACCATTCTGTGTGTCACAGTTCAGCACACTCACTCCAATCGGTATATTCTGTCCAGGTGAAACTTTCTGTACGTCACAGAATACAACCAAGTCATTTCCTACCAATAACGTATACAGCTTGATCCTAAAAATCTCTGTGCGACATTTGTCTGGGTCGCAGTCTAAATAGCCACCGTCAGCAGGGTGTCAGTTAGCTCTACGATAGTTTCTGCACGTCCATTTTTACAAGAATTCAGCCTGTAAATAAACCTCATCTGGATGCTTCATACATGTCTTCGAGTTGAGTTGAAGTTGTCTGATAGATAATTAAGGAGTAGGTATCGTCGGTCAACACAGGCAACCGTAGTGACTTTTTAGAGTGCTGGGGGATGTAGCTCAGTGGTAGAGTGCATGCTTTGCATGTATGAGGCCCTGGGTTCAATCCCCGGCATCTCCATCTTTTAAACTAATCAAATAGCAGTGTTAAACTTAACTTAGGTCTGCCAATCCTGATAGTGGTTCACCAACACCGCAAAACGATTCAATGGTTTGCTTCACATCCACCATGCAGTGGAAAAGAAAGATGAAGCAATGTTGAAAACAGTCTTTATTAAAATGATTCTCTCATTCCACATCGACAGCTTTTATGGAGATCTGTGTCTCTAAAGAGACGGACAGCACACAAACCATAGTTACATGCCAAAGCCACAGCAGTCCATCTGACCTGCTTGTTGTGCTCACGTTTATGTTTTATTTTGGGTAGAAGTAGGAAGGTGAAAAGGAATATCATGGAAATAAAGGTAAAACTGTGCAGTGGAATATGTTGGCACCAAAATAATCGATAGAGTTGCTTCCTGACCTTAGGAAAGTCTCAAAATTCATCAGTGACTTAGGGGATGTAGCTCAGTGGTAGAGCGCATGAGCCCCGGGATCTCCAAATTTTGTGTGAACGCATGACTCACACATCAGAGTCACATCATGTTTTTCTCTCAAGTGTCCTCTACAAAACAACTTCAGCCGATTTGGGTTTTTACAAACGACATATCACCATTCATAATGCAATGGTCTCCAATCCAGTTTATCTAGGCTGTCTTCACATGTCTTGCGTTTGGTGCACCAATTACCATCTAAATCCCAAGAGTTAAACTTTGTGCTGAGTAAGCAGGTGAACTTGCTAAAGTTACAAATGGACTTTAAGCTCCTTGAATGTGTAATCTTCAATGGTGCTTCTTCTGGGTAGCTAGAGAAGATTCCTTCTTCTTACTAGAGAGGAATCACCTGAAGAAGGACACTACCGTTACCAGTTGGAGTATGCCTTGGGTTGGTGGATGTGTTGGCAAGTTGCGGTTTCCCCAATGTGAAGATGGATTATTATTTAAACTTGCATACTGTTCCCTACTGTGGTTGATTACATTCTCAGTACATTTTACAAGGATTCAGCCTGTAATAAACCTCATCTGGATGCTTCATACATGTCTTCGAGTTGAGTTGAAGTTGTCTGATAGATAATTAAGGAGTAGGTATCGTCGGTCAACGCGAGCACCGTAGTGCTTTCAGAGCGCCAGGGGATGTAGCTCAGTGGTAGAGGCGCATGCTTCGCATGTATGAGCCCCGGGTTCAATCCGATCTTCCATCTTTTAAACTAATGCAAATAGGCAGTGTTAAACTTAAAGGGGTTGTCCGGTTCAGAGAAGAACCCGGACATACCTGCAATTTCACCCAGGCAGCCTGCCTGAAGAGACATCGGAGCATCTCATGCTCCGATGCCCCCCCCTTGCCTGCGCTAGATCGCGCAGGGCAAGGTCTCTTGTTTGTAAATACTCGCTGCCGGGCGGGTACTTCCGCCCGCGCAGTGAGTTCGGTGACGTCACGGCCTTAATGGGCCGGCTTTAGCGCTGCCCTAGCCGTTTTACTGGCTAGGGCAGCGCTGAAGCTGTCCATCAGCGCCGATGACGTCACCGACTCACTGCCGGCGGAAGCCTCTGCCCGGCAGGGACCGGTACGTCACCGGAACCCGGCGAAATTCCTTTGCCCTGCGCTAATTAGCGCAGGGCAAAGGAGGGCATCGGAGCATAGGATGCTCCGATGCCTCTTCAGGCGGGCTGCCTGGGTGAAATTGCAGGTATGTCCGGGTTCTTCTCTGAACCCGGACAACCCCTTTAACTAGGTCTGCCAATCCTGATAGTGGTTGACCAACACCGCAAAATGATTCAATGGTTTGCTTCACATCCACCATGCAGTGGACAAGAAAGATTAAGCAATATTGAAAACAGTCCTTATTAAAATGATTCTCTCATTCCACATCGACAGCTTTTTGGAGATCTGTGTCTCTAAAGAGACGGACAGCACACAAACCATAGTTACATGCCAAAGCCACAGCAGTCCATCTGACCTGCTTGTTTGTGCTCACGTTTATGTTTTATTTTGGGTAGAAGTAGGAAGGTGAAAAGGAATATCATGGAAATAAAAGTAAAACTGTGCAGTGGAATATGTTGGCACAAAATAATCGATAGAGTTGCTTCCTGACCTTAGGAAAGTCTCAAAATTCATCAGTGACTTAGGGGATGTAGCTCAGTGGTAGAGCGCATGAGGCCCCGGGATCTCCAAATTTTGTGGAACGCATGACTCACACATCAGAGTCACATCATGTTTTTCTCTCAAGTGTCCTCTACAAAACAACTTCAGCCGATTTGGGTTTTTACAAACGACATATCACCATTCATAATGCATGGTCTCCAATCCAGTTTATCTAGGCTGTCTTCACATGTCTTGCGTTTGGTGCACCAATTACCATCTAAATCCCAAGACTTAAACTTTGTGCTAAGTAAGCAGGTGAACTTGCTAAAGTTACAAATGGACTTTAAGCTCCTTGAATGTGTAATCTTTCAACTGGTGCTTCTTCTTCTGGGTAGCTCAGAGAAGATTTCTTCTTCTTACTAGAGAGGAATACACCTGAAGAAGGACACTACCGTTACCAGTTGGAGTATGCCTTGGGTTGGTGGATGTGTTGGCAAGTTGCGGTTCCCCAATGTGAAGATGGATTATTTTTAAACTTGCATACTGTTCCCTACTGTGGTTGATTACATTCCTCAGTACCATTTTTACAAGGATTCAGCCTGTAAATAAACCTCATCTGGATGCTTCATACATGTCTTCGAGTTGAGTTGAAGTTGTCTGATAGATAATTAAGGAGTAGGTATCGTCGGTCAACGCGAGCAACCGTAGTGACTTTTTAGAGTGCCAGGGGATGTAGCTCAGTGGTAGAGCGCATGCTTTGCATGTATGAGGCCCCGGGTTCAATCCCCAGCATCTCCATCTTTTAAACTAATAAATAGCAGTGTTAAACT